>CM019694.1:3899486-4419486 GCA_009760885.1 Achatina immaculata
AATAATAGTAGTGGTTGAGTTAGTAGTAGTAATAGTAGTAATAGTAGTAGCAGTGATAGTAGTAGTAGTAATAGTAGGAGTGGTGGTGGTAGTAGTATTAGTAATAGTGGTGATGGTAGTAGTAGTAGTAGTGGTGATGGTGGTAGTAGTAGTAGTAGTGGTGGTAGTGGTGGTGATGGTGGTGATAGTGATGGTAGTATTAGTAGTAGTGGTGATGGTAGTAGTAGTAATAGTGGTGATAGTAGTAGTAGTAGTAATAGTAGTAGTGGTGATGGTGGTAGTAGTAGTAGTAGTAGTGATGGTGGTAGTGGTGGTGGTGGTAGTGATGGTGGCGGTAGTAGTAGTAGTAGTGGTGATGGTGGTGGTAGTAGTAGTAGTAGTAGTGATGATGATGGTGGTGGTGATTGTGGTGGTAGTAGTAGTAGTATTATAATTGTATGACACTCATGTTATTTTCCCAACTGTCTGACCATTGAATGACTTAAGACAGCTCCAGATTGCTATAATCGTGGTTTTCTCCCCTTTATCAAGTCATTCCCATGTTTCCCCCCCCCCCCTTTGCGGAACTCTATCTCCCTAACAGCTCTCGTGATGGCCTCTCGTTTGTAAGCAAGATGGCCTGCTGCTGATGCATCCATTCACAAATCATCAACAATGTCTTGTTACCATCTTCGCCTTGGACCTCCTCTATTTCTTTTTCCCGTTATTTATCCTACTAAGATTTACCTTCTCCAAAATCTCGTGACATTTTGTTCCCGGCAATCAGAAAATAGAAGTCCATTCAGTCTGCAGTTTTGTGCTCAACGTTTGGTCTCTGTGTTGCCAGGATGGCACTGAATTCATCATCATCAGGTGCCGTGCCGACTGGCGTTGTCTATTATGCTTCTCCAGAGTACACGATCCTTCATGCAGGCCACCAGCTCAGTTGGTGATCTCCTCTCACACCATCCCTTCAGACTATCCAGTATCATTTCTCTTTGTCTTCCTTTTGATCTTCTTCCTTCTATTTTTTCCTGTTGTTATAATATTTTCAATGCCCCCTCTTCTCATTGCATGTCCTATGAAAGTACATTGTCTCTCTCTCTTATCTTTTTGACAATGTTTATTGTCTCTCCAGCTCTTCTCATACATTCTTCATTAGTTATTTTTGCTGTCCAGGGGATTCGCAACATTCTTCTAATAAACCACATTTCTGCTGCTTCCAATGATTCTTCTGCATTTCCCATCTGAAGTTATTACTGCTCCAAGATATTTGAATTTCTGCACCTGCTTTAGAATAGTTCCATTCAATTTAATACTGCATGCTGGTGGATTCTGTTTCTTAAATATAACCATAGTCTCTGTCTTTTTTATGTTTAAAGTAAGGCCTTTCTGTTCACTTTCTTTGGCCACTTTATCCAAGAGATTTTGCATGTCTTGTTGATTCTCAGCTATCAGTACTGTGTCGACAGCATACCGAAGGTTGTTAATATTTTATCCTCCAATTTTTATGCCTGGTTCTGTGATGATCGTTCTTAGAATATTCTCGCTGTACAGAGAAAAAAGGTCTAGAGATAGTACACATCCTTGTCGCACCCCTTGTTTTATAGGTTGATATTTTCCAGATCTATTTTCAACTCGAATTGCTGCTTCTTGCTGCCAGTATAGATGTTTTACAATCCTCAGGTCTTTGGCGTCTATATTGATGTCTTCAAGCATTTTATAATTTCGTTATGTTTCACCTTGTTGAATGCCTTGGTGTAATCAATGAAGCATAAGTAGAGGTCTTTCTGTACTTCTAAAGCTCTTTCTGTTAGTGTTCGTAAAGCATAAATTGCATTGTGTGTTCCCTTTCCTTCAACAAATCCAACCTGTTCGTCTGCTATTTCCATTTTTATCTTTTTCCTTTTTCTTCTCACAATGATTCTCAGACGTAGCTTCGTTATGTGACATGAGAGGCTGATAGTACGGTGATCATCACATTCCTTTGCACCTGGTTTCTTTGGTAGTGCTATAAACGTGGACTTAATCAGGTCATTGGGAATATAACCACTGTTGTAAATGTCATTCAGTAACTTGGTTATTATTTTTATTCCTGTTCCTCTAGTGCCTCTATTTCTTCTATTGTTATATTATCAGACCCAGTCGTTTTTCCTTTCTTCATGTGTTTGATGGCATCTATGATTTCATCTTCAAGTATTGGTGGTCCATCACAGTTTTCAGTATCGGGAGTTAATTCTGGTCTTTCTCCTCCATATAGCTCACCGATATACTCTGTCCACCTGTCCACAATGTTTTCTTTTCCCGTTAACATTTTACCTTCTTTTGATTTCAGGCATCCTGTGGTATATTTTGTTTTCCTGCCTGTGAGTTCACTAATTCGTTTGTGCATGTTTTTGCTGTCTTTATTATGAGAGTCCTCTGTCTGTCTGCACTGTTCATTTAACCACACTTCTTTTGCTTCTCTACATTTGCGTCTTATTTCTTTATTTATCTTGCTATATTTTTCCTCGTTGTTTTTACTCCTTCTCCTCTTGGCACTGAACTAAGAGAGTGAAATCACAGCGCGCGCACCCCCCCCCCCCCTTTTTTTCTGAGTGTCAGAAATTTAATAGGGCCGAAATATGTGTCCCGGGGGGGGGGGGGGGGGAGAAATTCTCTGATGATCTGGAGAGTTATTTCGTTGTCCCGCTCTCTGCTGTAGAGAGTTTCCTGCATGCAAAATGTTTACACTGAAGCAGACGCAACAGTAGGCAGGAAGTAGTACTTTAGTCGATAACTAAGAACACATCAGCAAGGAAGAACGCGGAAGGAAATGACGAACAGGTTGTGAAAGAACTAAAAATAACAAGTGATCCAAACAAATCAGCGAATACGAAAGAGCAGAAAAGGAGAAAGTGTTCATTAAAATTGAAAAGAGAAACTTACAACGGAACAATATATCATGTAGGGTGAATGTTTGGTAGACAAGTTCGCACAAAATAGGACGTATAGCAAATCTGTCAGGGTATATAAAAAAAACGTTCAGTTTAGTTCACTGGTAAAGTCGACAAAACAGACAATTCACAAAAATGTATAAAGACAGCGATACGCAATATAAGTTTATATGTATACAACTATACACGAGGCACCACAGTAAAGCTGTGATACCAAAATGTACAAACTAGGGAACAAGTAGGAACAGGTTTATTACTTAGTAGTACTACTACTTTGCAGTCGTTAAGTAATAAAGCTGTTCCTACTTTTTTCCTAGTTTATACAAAAGGACACCAAAAAGTGTCCGTATAACCGAAACACATCACGTTTTTTTTTTAATCAGGGGATGTAACCAGGAATATTCTTTAGCTTGCTAAAGAAGAAAGAAAATGAACTATAATGGACAAGAAAATTTTATCAATGATGAACGTCTTTGAATGTAAATGCTACAGAAAAGTTCTTCAATATCGTGGACACACACACATACACACACATAATTATATCCATACTACAAGAACTTAATACTGAAGATGGCTGGCTAGTAAAGAGGATTAAACAGAGAAAACTTAAATATTTTGGACACATTAAACGTCATGATAATTTAGAGAAGACCGTATGGAAGGGACATAATTGGGGGAAAAAAAAAGAAAGAGAAGAAGACCAAGGCGAATATCGCTGCAAGACATCGTTGATAATCTGCAAATAGATGCATCAGAAGCAGGGCATCTTGCTTACAACTGAAAGCCCTACAGGAGAGCTGTTAGGGAGGCAAAGTTCCGCAAGGGACATGCAAATGACTGAGTGGATGTCTTTGCCTTTTCCGTGTTAAATTATTCTACAGATGTGTTACAATTTCTTTTAAACAAGCATCGCATATAACCTAAGCTCCTTTTACTTTCTAAAGTAATGGACAAGTATTTTTTCTCGAACGTTGTTCTTCATTACTTGGAATCCTAGGAACCGCTTTTCTAAAAACATCAAATGTAAATAAATGGTCGGTTCTGTTGGAATATGTTTAAATAGTCATAAATCTTATTTGTTCTATGTTGTTATTGAAGTTTGTACCAGTCAGTCAGTCAGACAATCCCATGTCCCTTGTTTGTAGCAGTACCTATTTGAAATAATTGTTTTTGCCCCGTTAATTTGTCTTTCAAGTAATTCTTAGCTTTCCATTTAGCGACCTACATTTTCGCTAGAAAAGATTGCCGATTTAGATTGAGATAAAACTTTCAATTCAAGTGATCAACTGATTAAAAAAAATCGCATATCCTGTTCCTTTTACTTTCGCTGTAAATTTAAAAATTCATTTTAGGCAGCTTAGGCATTAAAAAGACACGAAAAACTATAGTTTGTGTGATTGTCATATTTGAAACTCCAGTACATAAGGGTGTTGATTGCTTCGTTGAAAGTAGAAGACACAGAGCAAGCGAAATAGAGGTCCAAGGGAAACAATAATGAAATTAGACCCAAGCGATTCTTTCGGTTAATCAACGCATACGTTGATTAAAGGCCCCGACGTTTGTTTATAATAGTTGTACTGGGGCGTTTATTTGAGGCCGACGCCAATTACGGTTCTGCAACTTCGGTATTAGCATTTACCGCACGTCTTTCCATAGGAAGACAGATCGATTGTACTGACCTCGGCGTTTATTTGAGGGATGTGTTTATTCGAAATATGATTCCCCCGTTTAATTGAAGCAGGCGGGTATTTTAGATCCAGCTTTCAATCAAGGAAATACGAGTATTAAAAAAATCTTAATCTGTGACTGTAGGTCTCCAGTATCAACCATCCTGGAGGTAACCGTACTTTTCTAAAACGTTTGTTTTGAAATGTATATCACATAAATAGCATTTGCGTGTATATATTTTGCTGAATAACTTTAGAAACTTCAACTCTTGACATTGGTGCCATGTGACAATTTTTTTTTTTGGTTTGGGGGGGGGGGCATATACATGTGAACATTACGCTCTTATTAAGCCTACATTTTGGTAACTCATCACCAGCTGACATTTAGGATTATTGGTCGTATGAGCATGAAGATAAAAAAAAAACTGGTTATGGTCTCTATGCTTCGAATTTGCCTGGAGGCGCACAGGACATCCAGTGGCAGAAATGGACACACTTACTTTGCTTCGCCTAGAGCTGGGAAAGGACAGTGACCAGCTGTGACAAAGCTGGGAACGGACAGCAACCAGCTGTGACAAAGCTGAGAAAAGACAGCGACCAGCTGTGACAAAGCTGACAAAGGACAGCGACCAGCTGTGACAAAGGACCACAATACTCTATGGTATCCTGACATGTAAGGAAAAAAAACTAATGAGTAAATAACAAATTTCTTTCCTTTTTTTTCAAATTCATTTGCTTTTCATTATTACGTTGAACAACTTATTCATTCATTCATTCATTAGCTTGTCCCTTGCGGAAGTTTGCCTCCATAACAACTTCCTTGATGGCCTCTTTGTTGTCAACAAGATGCCCGCTGCTGATGCATGCATTCGTAATGAACAACTTAAAAGGCAAACAATTTCTTTTAACAAGATATAATGGATATCAATAAATATATGAGTAAGTTAAATATGAAACTGCTTAGTCAAGCGAACGAAGGTTTTATTTTAATGTTAGATAAATGTGTATTACAAACCTCAGTAGAGGTTTTATTTATTTAATGACTTTAAAAAAATACTTTCACGTGAAAGATTTCGTATTTCCTTTAGCTGTTTGAAAGAAGCAACACTTGACGAAATACCATGCGAGCCCTACGTGACGTTTAACGGCACAGGAAGGATATAAGATGTAAGATTGCCGGAAGCACAACATGGCTACCATGTCCTTCCTGACGTGACTCCCACGTGTTCAGTAAAAGCAGGAGATTAACAGAATTCTCGGTGAACATCAGGGGAAGGGGAAATGATGTCGGCAAGTTCCTGCGATAATCAGGTCTAAAAATAGAATGAATTGTTAATACACCAAATATGGCACAGGTTATTACTGTCACTTTAAACAGTACACTCACTGAGGCAGGTTTCCTCACATACTGGCATATTCGTCACCTTTCTCTATCTCCCTTGAACTGTGAGCTGGTGTTCTTTGCAACTAAATGTGGTGAGAACGTTGAGGCACAGCATTGAGTCGGCTTGGGAGCGGGTTCTATCGACTGTTTTTTTTTTTAGCCCTGAGAGGAACTAAAAAATCAGGGGATATGTAATACTTCTTTAGCAGACTCCACCACCTTGGGTTCATGACGCGGTAAACAATTATAATCTTTTAATTAAACAGTTATTTCCCCTGTATTGCCCAACACTGGCGCGTAATTTCTGTTTCACCCACAATAAATTTATGACCCGCTAATTAGACGATAAAATAACGCCCGAAGTGTTAAAAGCTATCAATAGTGACAATATGAGACAACTACAGAGAATGTTTAATATGATTTGGAATGAAGAAAAGGTCCCTTCTAAATGGAAAAAAATGAATCATTGTTAAAATACCATAAAAAAAAGACAACCTTAATGACTGTAACAATTGGAGAAGAGTAACCTTAGTACCAGTTGTGTCAAAAGTATTTTGCTAGGTCATTTTGAATAGACTTAAAGATATTGTTAGTGGATACCGCAATGAGGGAAGAACAAGCAGGATTTCGAAAAGGGAGAAGCTGTCTCGACCAGATCTTTACTCTAAGAATAATACTTGAAGAACATATTGAAAAGCAGAAACCATTAATACTGAACTTCACAGACTTTAAAAAGGCACTTGATAGATTAATTGTGGAGAATTTTAAGTCTATATGGAATACTATCTAAAATTGTCAACATCATTAAGGACTTCTACAATGGATATGTTTGTGCAGTCAAGACAGAAGAAGGGATGAGTGAATGGTTCCAGATTGAAACAGGTGTGAAACAAGGATGTATAATGTCTCCTTTACTTTTTGGGATTGTAATAGATTTCATAATGAAAAAATGCTGCACAGGTAACACAGGTATTGACTGGATACATGGGACTCAACTAGAAGATCTTGATTTAGCTGATGACATAACTCTTATCAGTAACAATGTGAATTCCATGCAAGAAAAAAACAGATAGCCTATCTTCACTGGCTAGCAAAATAGGACTTGAAATTAACAAGGACAAAACAAAAATAATGAAACTTCCCATTAATCGAAATGGAAAAATACATGTAGAAGGGACAGATGTTGAAGAAGTCAATCAATTTGCATACCTTGGCAGCTACATAGACAAGGATTGTGACAACAGAAAGGAAGTTAGAATTAGAATTGCAAAAGCAGCATCGATCTTCAAGAATCTTGACAACATATGGCATTCAAAAGTTATAAGCACAAAAATCAAGTTAAGACTATTCAATCCAAATGTAATATCCACTCTCATTTATGCATGCGAAAGCTGGGAAACAACTAAAGAAACAGAAAAGAAATTAGACTCTTTTGAAAACAAATGCCTAAGGAAAATACTTGGCATCAAGTGGAACGAATTCAAGAACAATGAATACTGAAGTCGGAGACACTGGACCAGGGCAGTCTAGATAGGCAACCACCTCTCACCCAGCGGGGATGTTTGCGTATCCTAATCACGCTGAGATTTTCCAGTGAGAAAGTCCAACTCTGGACTGGATGGGCAACCACCTCTCACCCGGCGGTGATACACGGGTATCTCAAAACACGTCGGGGTTTTCCGGTGAGAAGGTCCAACTCTGGCCTGGGTGGGCTAACGCCTCTCACCCAGCGGGGATGCACTGATATCCTAAACACGTCGAGATCTTCCGGTGAGAAAGTCCAACTCTAGACTAAACTGGTGCAATGAAAACCACGGTGTCACGCAATCCGCTTCAGAGACCCACCAAGAATACAGGCTAAAGCCCTGCGATACTTTGAACCCCTTGTTGTCCTCTCGTGGATCTCGTGTGGTCCTTTCGGGGACCACACAGGAGACCACGGAACCTAACGAGGACCACAGGCGTAAATTCAGTAGGATCACAGTGCGGTTTTGGTGGTAGAAGCGAACGAAGAAGAAGAAGAAGAAGAAAAGAACAATGCAGGAATAAGACAGATGAGCGAACAACAACCAGCCTCATGGGTGATCAGGAAAATGAGATGGACATATGTTGATCACGTGATGAGAAGAAACGATCATAGAATCCCAAAACAAGCTATCAAGTGGAACACAGCAGGCCGAAGAAAAAGAGGTTGACCACGTGAAACTCTAAAGAGGACATTGTTAAGAGAGGCCAAATTAACAGGCATAAAATCCCTTAATGAGGTTGAGAAGCTCGCCGAAGGCAGGAAAAATTGGCGAACTACTTTGCGAGCCCTATGTGACGTTTAACGGCACGGGAAGGATATAAGATTCAGATGGCTTGTGACAGTGAAAGAGTTTACCATTTCCATTTTTGGTTAAATTTATTTTGGGCGAAACATAAATTACGCGCCACTGTTGGGCAATTTAATAGATTATTATCATGTAGCGTTTTGTGCACACATGGCGGTGGAGCTTGCTAAAGAACTATTGCATACTTCCTGATTTTTTTTTTACATCTTACATCCTTCTTGTGTCGTTAAAATGGCTCGCATGATAGTTCGCCACGTTTTTTTTATTTTTTGTTTTCGGCGAGTTTTTCTATCTCATCAAGGGATTTTATGCCCACCAATTTGGGCTCTCAACAATTTTCTCTTTAGATTTTCACGTGGTCGACCTCTTTTTCTTTGGCCTGTTGTGTTCTACTTGATAACTTATTTTGGGATTCTCTGATTATTTCTTCTCATCACATGACATATATATGTCCATCTCCTTTTTCTGATCACCCATGAAACAGGTTATTGTTCGCTATTCTACTTTATCTCTGCGTTGCTCTTGGATTCGTTTCACTTTATACTGAATATTTTCTAACTGCATTTATTTTCATTAAAGTCTAATTTGTTGTCTGTTTCTTTAGTTGTTGTCCAGCTTTCACATGCATAAATAAGGGTGGATATTACCATTTGAATTGAATAGTCTTAGCCTGGCTTTTATGCTTATAACTTTTGAGTGCCATATGTCCTCAAGATTCTTAAAAGTCAATGCTGCTTTTGCACTTCTAGTTCTAACTTTCTGTTCTGGTGTCAACATCCTAGTCTATGAAGCTGTCGCGATATGCAAATTGGTGTACTTCTTCAACAGCTTTTCCTTCTACGTATATTTTTCCTTATTGATTAATGGGAAATTTCATTATTTTTGTTTTTTTTCCTTATTAATTTCATGTCCTATTTTGCTAGCCAGTGAAGACTGGCTATACTTCTTTAGTATAGGGTATCTGTTTTTTTTTTCTTGCATACAATTCACGTTGTCTCTGATAAGAGTTATGTCATCTGCAAAATCAGTCTTCTAGTTGGATCCCATGTACCCAATCAGTGCCCATGTTACCTGTGCAACATTTCTTCATCATGAACTATATGCACCCTTGTCTTACGCCTCGTTTTATGTTCTATTACTCGCCTATAATAATATATAGGTACCTACCTAACCTGGTTCGCTGATTTGGTCATTCAAATACCATTAAAGCTAAATATAGTTCTGTGGCAACTTCTCGGTATAAACACAGGTTGTTTTTATTATATTTTTTGTGTGGTCTTGAACTTGCCTTAATAATCAGAGTTAATACATGTGGCTGGTATTTACTGCCTTCCCTTTTTCAATGGCATAGCAAGTCTATACACGCGATACGAGTAATGTTAAGTTTAGTGTCGGATTTCTTATACTTATAAGTGTAATCTTCATAATCAAGCATTAGTCAGTTAGTCTTGATTATCCTATTCGTATTCCGCCGGTCAGAAAAATCAGTTAATTATTAGTATCAAATTCAAAGTTTAAAAACGCGGGATTCGGCAACTCTCTAATAAAAATAGTTCTTCGTCAAGGGAAATAAGCCATAAAATTCATTCTCGAAATCACCCTCACTAACTTCTCTCCCTTGACAATTTGTTAAGTTACTGACATGCTGAAATTTCTCAATGCTCTTTTCAGCCCTGTTATCAAGATCAAATTACTAGTCTCACATTTCTGTGCTATTTGTCTACATTCACTCTTCACATCAATCGTGCTAGCTGGGCATACAGAAGAACCTAGTGTTTCTTTACAGAACTAACTAATTCATTGTCAATGCTGTTCACATCCTGAGACCATCTTTTCCAGCTGTTGTTTACTTCTCTTCAGACTTTTGTGAATAGGAATCAGAGAGAGAGAGAGAGAGAGAGAGGCCTTCCTTCTCTTACATCAGTAGTTCTCAAACTTCTTGGGCTGTGGGCACATGGATCATAAACAGTGTTAGCACACTTGCCTGATCCAGCAGTTAAGGAGAAAAAAAAAAAAACACGACTTTTAATAATAATTACAAATCACCTTCAACTGATGCTCTGCAGGCAGGTGTTGGTGGTCAAGCTTCCCCACAGATCTAGAACTCAGATATTTCCCATCAGTTCGGAGACTTCGTCTGGCTCTCTTGCTCTCTTATTGATCAGTCCAATGTGATGATGACACGACAAAATATCCTCATAGTGGCAAAACACCATAAGTCCAGGTACAAAATAAATCACCATCTTTTATCCAGCAGCTCATGAATGCGCTTTTCTTTAACATGGACAAGAAAATCTTATAGCTCTTTTCACGAAAGAAGATCCTTGTCAAGTAGGTATATATTCAGCGTAAAGAGCATCAGCACTTTCCAATTAAAATAAAATTTCTATTAAAACCGACAAAACTAGAAATTCCCTTGTTTGTTTTCATCCAATGGGGATATTACTAAAATTTCAACACACTTTAATAAGACCCTGGGGTTCCACCTGGCCTCTAAAAATAGGTAACAGAGAAATCTGGGAAGGTAAATGCGGCCTGCCTTGATACTGACCACATCACACTTTCATATACCGAAAGTCTTGGAAATACAGGCCTAACACTGTATCCCCAATATGCCTTAAAGACATGGAAACGGGGCTTTTACCTTTATTTAATACATCTTAACAGACATATATAATGGGAATAGTTTAAGACAAAAACCTAGGTTTATTTTAACCAAAATCCACTACTCTGAACCTGTTTCTTACTGGAAGGGCAACCTTTCTCAAAGTGTTGCAGCGGTGGTGGTGGTTAGCACACTTGCCTTCCACTCAGAGAGAGTTTCTGGTTGATTTTTGCACTCAGGACGTAATTTTTCAAACAGACCATGACCAGGGTCAACCCTGCTTCCATAAATTGGGCACTTGGGGGTTTCCACAGGAAAACAAAGGCAGCAAGGGCAGATGTTGGCATCACTACCCCAAATGCTGTAATGGTCTAGAAATGTGAAGGTCCTGAAACTTCATTTTCCTGCTCATACAAATCCCATGTTTTTTTTTTTAATCCCAGAGGCAACAGAGATGTGGCTTCTTAGAAAAATGTTAAGGGTAGCATAGGCAGCTAAGATGACAAACAAGGAATGTTTAAGAAATATAAATGTACAAAAGAGACTAATAAATCCATCAGAAAATCTGATAGTCACCTTTCACTGAACATATGTGAATGACAGGGCTTGAAAATATTATAACAAATGTAAAAGGGAAAAGAGGTAGAGAAAGACCAAGGGAAAAAAAAAATCACAATCAGTCTAACATGATGGCACAAAAAAAGAATCAGTGAGCTGATGTAAGATATCAAGGAGCAATATCTATAAACAGAAAGGGCTTACTTTGAACATCAAAAAGACAGAGACTATGGTTATATCTAAGAAACAGAATCCACCAAAATGCAGTATAAAATAGAATAGAACTATTCTAAAACAGGTGCAGAAATTCAAATACCTTGGAGCAGTAATAACTTCAGATGGGAAATGCAGAACAGAAATTAGGAATAGAATAGGCGAAGCAAAGACTGCATTTAAGAGAATGATAAACATATTAGCCAACACATCCTTATCAATGAATGTTAGAAAATGAGTCCTAAAATGCTATATTGAACCTATCTTGTTATATGGAAGTGAATCATGGACAATAGGCAAGTCTGCACAAAAATCATTGGAAGCAGCAGAAATGTGGTTTATTAGAAGAATGTTGCGAATCCCCTGGACAGTAAAAATAACTAATGAAGAATGTATGGGAAGAGCTGGAGAGACAAAAAAATATTGTCAAAAAGATAAGAGAAAGACAATGTACTTTTATAGGACATGCAATGAGAAGAGGGGGCATTGAAAATATTATAACAACAGGAAAAACAGAAGGAAGAAGATCAAGAGAAAGACCAAGAGAAATGATACTGGACAGTCTGACAGGATGGTGTGAGAGATCATCAAATGAGCTGATGGCCTGCATGAAGGATCGTGTACCCTGGAGAAGCATAATAGCCAATGCCAGTAGGCATGGCGCCTGATGATGATGATGATAATATCTATGAAGAAACATGACATGCCTACAGCCACTGTACCTAATGAATGATGAGTTTTCTGCAAGATTACAAAATTATATTATGAAGTACACTTTCCCTAAAATTCACACATTTCCATTAACAGAAACACACTTTTCTCAGAAGTTACAGCCTTCCACTACTAGAAGTGTACTTGGCCTGAAAATTATAAACGTTCATTATGAGCAATGTTCCCTGTAAGGAAAGATTTGACGTGTGCAAAAATATTTTTTGCATGAGCAGCAGTTTATGTAATCTGACAATTTATGAGGAGCAAGTTTCAATTTTTTACATTTTATTGGCATCTTTACTTAGCAACATGAAAAATATGTGAGCAATGCCAAAGAAATATGAGAGTGATCACTCACACACTGAGCTTAGAGGGAACACTGATTATAGGAAATTAATTTCTTACAATTTTCTGGGTTGTATCAGGACAAATAATTACTAAATGTTCCATTATCAGAAGTATACCTTTCCAAGATGTTATAAATTTCCATTAAAAAGTGTACTTTTCCCCCAAAGTTATAAATTACTATTACAGGAAGTATACTTTTCTCAAAAGTAACAAATTAAGATGCTGTGAGTGATGTTAGAGTATATCAGTACTACAAAAACAAAGACATTCTGTTCATTTCTTTTCCCCACATTTTTGCTTTCCAGCTGCTCATATCACGTACAACTTTATCTGTGATCATTATATCATAGTTCTATAGCACTAACAATGGACAAAAACATGGAAGAAATGAGACAAAGGCACTGATTTTCTGAGCAGAAAAAAGTGTTTCTCTTAAAATGACTTGATGTAAATGAGAATGTACATGCCACTAGATATATCTGAATGTTTAATATATCAAAGTGCTTGAAACTTTCAGTTTCTCTTTCTCTCTCTCTCTCTCTCTCACATATACATGTACACATCTGTCTTACGGTAACATGTCTCAGATATAGGCCATCATACAGTCAACATTATTATTCTCTCTTACCATCTTATTGTCTATACATATCTCTGCAAACTACAAACCACCATACAGTCAGCACATACATCTTCTTTCTAAACTACAAACCATCATACAATCAGCACATATATCATCTCTAAACTACAAACAGCCATACAATCAGCAGATGTATCTTCTCTCTAAACTACAAACCACCACACATTCAGCATATATCTTCTATCTAAACAACACACCACCATACAGTCACCACATATAAGCCACATACCAGCATATGATCTATATGAGGTATGCAATATACCACTAGTCAACATAGTCATTTCTTCACATTCAACTTCTCATTATGCTTACTACACAAACTTACACTTTCTCTGTATGGTGTGCGCTACAAAGAAATTATTTATTTGTATAAGACTTAACATACTGTATAAAACTTACATTTTCTCTATATCATACACTTTCTATACAAACTTACGCTTTCTCAATATCATACCCTGTCTATACAAACTTATACTTTCTATGTAACATACACCACCTACACAAACTTACACTTTCTATGTATCATACATCATATATACAAACTTACACTTTCTCACTATCATACACTGTCTATACAAACCTACACTTTCTCAATATCACACACCATCTTAAAAACTTCCAAATTTTCAATTTCACACTCCACAGACCATCTATAGAAACTTAAAACTCAATATATCACTCATATAACATTCACTTTATCTTATAAGTATCACACTTACCCAATATCTAGACAAAGCACATCTTTCCAATGCCACACTCAACATGCTATGAATACTGAATTTCACCTTTTCAGTATCTCATACATACACAATTCATACAAAACTTACTGCTATCACACTCACACAACTATCTAAACAAATTTGAGCTTTTTTCAATATTTCACTCATACTTCGTCATTCTCGAAGACATGTGTCCATCAAATGTCAAATAAAGACAACCCCAATTCAGCAAGCATATCTCATGCGTCAAATACAGACAGTTACAATCAAGCAAGCATATCTCATGCGTCAAATACAGACAGTTACAGTCCAGCAAGATTTCTTATCATGAAAAATTAAATACCAAAGTTGACAGAAAATTTTTCATGCAAATGTCTCCCCACACCTGACACACAGGTGTCATACCATACATGCACTCTGCATATGTCCACAACAACATCATCATGAAATCAGACAACTCTCTGCTTCTCAGATTTGCATGAAAAATGTGGAGAACATTTAGTTTGGCCAAAATATGAATAGTTTTGATATATTGCAAAAGAAAAAAAAAACAAAGAATTTATATCATTTTGACAAACATACCAAGAGCAAGCTCATCTTGATCCATCTCTACACACATTTTTATATAACAAATGGGTAATTTTGATGAAAGCTGTCAACAGATGTATGATTCTACTAACCATCTGCTTGGTATTCTGTTTGCTATATCCTTTTTTTTAAATTCTGGCCACCGCTCAAAATAAATGCATCTTATTTAGACTGCTTCACATTATCTGAGAACCTATACTCAGAGTACAGGTAACTTTTCATAAGACTATCAGAGAACAAGTAACTTTTCATAAGACTATCAGAGAACAGGTAACTTTTCATAAGACTATCAGAGAACAGGTAACTTTTCATAAGACTATCAGAGAACAGGTAACTTTTCATAAGACTATCAGAGAACAAGTAACTTTTCATAAGACTATCAGAGAACAAGTAACTTTTCATAAGACCTTCAGAGAACAAGTAACTTTTCATAAGACCTTCAGAGAACAAGTAACTTTTCATAAGACCTTCAGAGAACAAGTAACTTTTCATAAGACCTTCAGAGAACAAGTAACTTTTCATAAGACTATCAGAGAACAGGTAACTTTTCATAAGACAATTAGAATGTACTAGTGAAATTTGCGTGCTTATATCTGCATCTGCTGTTCCTTCTTTTCTCATTTCCACTGTTGCTGTCTGATGAAGGCCTCCTGCCCAAATACCACATTGTTTTCTTGCTTCTGTGTCTTGTAGCTCGTCCCTAGCAATTTCTCCTTCTTTAATGTACATCATAACTCGGTACTTTAATTCAGATCTTGTCACATTTCCACTTTATTCCGGTGTCCTGACAGGGAATTTTGTAGCTCATATAGCAGGCAGTTGTTCTCCAGCTTCACAGATGGTTTCCCCTAAATCAAGCACATCAGGAGGCTATTTCTAAATTTAATATGGCAGTGTGTGTGTGTGTGTGGATCTGCTGTAAATTATCACTGGGTTCAGAGGTCTGTGACCTGAAAAAAAAAAAAAGCTGAGAACCACTGGTCTAAGCAGTTTTTAGTGTTGCATATTAACTCATCAAACTCTCATAAAGAGAGTATTATGAGCTAAGTCATGGATCCTCTTTCTCACACATTATACACAGACACTTAGAGAAGTTAAAAAAAAAAAAAATCCTTCCTTCTGAATCTTGTACCTTCATAAACCATTTAACGGATCTTTCTATTGACTTCCATATAATGGCTCTTTCTATTGACTTCCATATAACGGCTCTTTCTATTGACTTACACATAACGGCTCTTTCTATTGACTTCCATATAACGGCTCTCTCTATTGACTTCCATATAACGGCTCTTTCTATTGACTTCCACATAACGGCTCTTTCTATTGACTTCCACATAACAGCTCTTTCTATTGACTTCCACATAACGGCTCTTTCTAATGACTTCCACATAACGGCTCTTTCTACTGACTTCCACATAATGGCTCTTTCTACTGACTTCCATATAACGGCTCTTTCTACTGACTTACAGAAAAATGTATACAGAAAGTCCTCCACACAGAACAAACAAATGCTAATATACAGTAAAATCTTCATAATGAGGAGCCTGCCCAATGTGGTCAAGTATCACAGGACATAAAAGCAGTCCTGGGATCATCAATCAAAACAAAACAGAAAAAAAAAAACAAAACAGGAGATCAAGAACTTTCAAAGACATAAACAGGTCATGACAAGAAAAAACAAAACAAATGCTGCTGCTGAGATCAAACCTACATGGACCAGACTATGCTCAAGCAAAGGTCACCTTAACAACAACAACAACAACAACATCAACAACAAGTTTGGGAGCTCAAGGATTCCTTTCTCTAAGATTTTCTAACTGTTTCTAAGATCAGCACGGAAAACACTAAAGCTTCTATTAATCTCCTACCTTTACATCTCCGTTTATTTACCTCCAGTCTGTTTAGGTCTTGCTCCACAATGCCTCTCCATCTTATTAATATATGGCACAGGCAAGCAAATGGAAAACAAATATCACATATGATCACATATGACAGTGGCAAGCCTTCATAACACATATTACTTGTGAATTCTGCACAGGAGCAAGTATGACAAACCAATGCTGCTCGCTTTCTTCAAGTGCAGGGCAGACTTATGTGGGGGCAATCATGCTCATCCACAGCCATATTGTTCTAGGTGTTTTCCTGTCTGTTCCATACCAGGCTGTCTCTGTTATGTAAATCTTGCCATCCTGTTCAGTGCTTTCTCTCACTGTCCACCTCTTTTGCTCTTCTCATCACTTCTAAATGCTGCCGTAATGAGACTACCCATGCTGTCAGCATTCTAATGTTGCTCTTCTGAGGACACGACCAACAGATGTTGGATACTATTATATGATCTATCCAAATGCCTTCCCCTACAGTGGACAGAGAAGCAAACAATTAAGCTCTTGGAAAAGTGGGGGGGGGGTCACTTGGACAGAGAAGCAAACAATTAAGCTCTTGGAAAAGGGGGGGGGGGGGGGGGTCACTTGGACAGAGAAGCAAACAATTAAGCTCTTGGAAAAGTGGGAGGTCACTTGGACAGAGAAGCAAATGATTAAGCTCTTGGAAAAGGGGGGGGGGGGTCACTTGGACAGAGAAGCAAATGATTAAGCTCTTGGAAAAGTGAGGGGTCACTTGGACAGAGAAGCAAATGATTAAGCTCTTGGAAAAGTAGGGGGTCACTTGGACAGAGAAGCAAATGATTAAGCTCTTGGAAAAGTGAGGGGTCACTTGGACAGAGAAGCAAACAATTAAGCTCTTGGAAAAGTGGGGGGTCATTTGGACAGAGAAGCAAATGATTAAGCTCTTGGAAAATGGGGGTGGGTCACTGACAACCATTTAAATCCAAAAGAATCAAAACTCTTTGGACACTTCACGAGAAGGCAAAATCTGAAATTATGACAATCGCTGGAAAACTTCAGCAAAAAAAAAAAAAAAGCAGACAAATGAACTGGTTGATCAAGAGTTACTTGGGGGGTGGTGACAACCAATCTAATATACACCAAAAACAGAGAATGCAAATGCAGGACAGGTCAACACCTGTCAATGCAGCCTCTAACCATGACCGCAGGTTTCTTTCATCATTCAAGCTACATTCAGCCATTCCTGGGATGTTACTTCATCCTGGAGGATTACATCTTCACTGGTTCATGAACTTTTCCTGTCTGTTGCTTTCTGCACTGATATAAGAATCTGTCAACAAAAGTTATTAGTCAATCATAAGAAGGCACTCTGTCTCTGTCATAAGATTTTAAAAAACCATAAACTTCTGTATCGTTTCTCTAAATTAACTCTTCACAAAAAGATTAAAAAACCATAAATTTCTGTATCGTTTCTCTAAATTAACTCTTCACAAAAAGATTAAAAAACCATAAACTTCTGTATCGTTTCTCTAAATTGCCTCTTCACAAAAAGATAAAAAAACCCCATAAACTTCTGTATCATTTCTCTAAATTAACTCTTCACAAACAACCTTGTGCCCATGACAGAAATTTATCAAAACACATGTGTGTATATATATATATATGTATGTATGTATGTTCTGTGCTAGCTTACTTTCTGGCATGGATTCACTGAACACCAACAGTTATAAAACACCAATCTCATTACATTAACCCAACAAAAGACTGCCGTAGCGGTTTCCTATATGAAAATAGCCTGCACTGCTTCACAACAACATCAGAAACTGCAGCATGACTTTACTGAAAGCCAAAACAATCAAGTTTAGTGTATATCAATTCACTTTCATCGTTTCCTCAGCTGTAATTAACTTCTTTAACCAACTCAAAATTTTTCAATATTAAAAAAAAAATACAAACTGAAGATGCAGTCCTGCCCTACTGGAACCTTTTTATAAAGACTGCCTGGTATAGTCATTTCAACCTGTGTCCCGGACTAAACAAGCTCCTTGCCTTTAATTATTAAAAAAAAAAAATTAGTATTCTGACCGTCCTGAGGTCATCACCTTAGTTCAGTATAATCTTCAGCGCCCTCCTTCATAATCAAGTGACTTAGCAGAGATTCACAATCAAATTAACTGCTCCGATAAAAAGGAAGAAATCATCCATTACTTATTGCAACTGCCCTCACTGAATCTTGGATGGAAAAAAAACCTTCACAAAACTTTTCTAAAGTGACACATTTATTTGTTCTCAAAGACTCAGCCTTTCATTACAGTGTATGTCATGGGACATTTTGAGAAAGTTGTACAGGGTGATCATAAAAGTCCTTCCCTGATTAAGAAAAATTATTACATTAAAAACTATGTTACAAACTAGTTTTACTAAGACTGCTCCACACAGCTTCGTCTAACTCTACTCTACTTTAGAAACTACAGTTCTACTAAGACTGCACCAGACAACTTCATCTAACTCTACTCTACTTTAGAAACTACAGTTTTACTAAGACTGCTCCATACAACTTCATCTAACTCTACTTTAGAAACTACAGTTCTACTAAGACTGCACCAGACAACTTCATCTAACTCTACTTTAGAAACTAGTTATACCAAGACTGCACCAGACAACTTCATCTAACTCTACTCTAGTTTAGAAACTAGTTTTACTAAGACTGCACCAGACAACTTCATCTCTGTTGGCATCAGTTTTACTGCAGCCACTAGTTATCCTGCACTAGACAGAAACATGAACATTGCAGCATTTCATAATTTGATTCTTAGAGATTTTTTCCTCCTTTCTGTGCAGACAGCACTGCAATCACCAGTATCAGATGATCTATGAAGGTGAAACTTTCCGAACGTTGTAGCCAAGCTTTTAGTAGGGGTATACCAAGGACTTTGCGAGCCCTATGTGACGTCTAACGGCACGGGAAGGATATAAGATAAGAAGATACCAAGGACAATGTGTTCAGTTCACTCATTCTTGATACCCAAACTCTGAAGGCATGGATAACAGATGCTTTAGTTACAATGGCTATAAGAGATGTTGGTGAAATATCTATCTTAATCCTGCCCATGCCATTAAACATCACATAGGGCTCGTATTGTAGTTTGCCAAGTCTTCCTGTTTTCAGTGAGTTTTTCAATGATTTTATGAGTACTAATTTGGTCTCTCTCAACAATGTCCTTCTTAGATTTTAACGTGGTCAACCTCTTTTTCTTCGGCCTGTTGTGTTACACTTGATAGCTTGTTTTGGGATTCTCCAACTGTTTCTTCTCCCCATGTGACAGATATACATCCATCTTCTTTCTCTGATCACCCATGAGACATGCTGTTCACTCATATGCCTTATCTCTGCATTATTCTTGAATTCATTCCACTTTAAACTGAGTATTTTCCTTAGGCATTTGTTTTCAAGACGAGTCTAATTTGTTGTTTATTTCTTTAGTTGTTTTCCAGCTTTTGCATGCATAAATGAGAGTGGATATTTCATTTGAATTGAGTAATCTTAGCTTGGTTTTTTGTGCTTGTAACTTTGAATGTCATATGTTCTCAAGATTCTTAAAGGTCAATACTGCTTTTACAATTCGAATTCTAAATTCCTTTCTTGTGTCATCATCCTGGTCTATGTAAGTGCCGAGGTATGCAAATTGGTTTACTTCTTCAACAGCTGATCCTTCTACGTATATCTGTCCTTCTCGATTAATGGAAAGTTTCATTATTTTTTGTTTTTTCCTTGTTAATTTCAAGTCCTATTTTGCTAACCAGTGAAGACAGGGTATATGTTTTTTTTTGCATTGAATTCACATTGTCACTGATAAGAGTTATGTCATCTGCAAAATCAAGATTTCTAGTTTGGTCCCATATACCCAGTCAATGTCTGTTTTACCTGTGCAACATTTTTTCATTAAGAAGGCTATGGCAATTCCAAAAAGCAAGGGAGATTGTATACATCCTTGTTTAACGCCTGTTTCAATCTGGAACCATTCGCTCATTCCTTCTTCTGTGTTGACTGCACAAACATATCCATTGTAGAGATCCATAATGATGTTTTAGATGGTATTCCACATATTCTTAAAATTCTCCACAATGAATCTCTGTGTATGCTATCAAATGCCTTTTTAAAGCCTATGAAGTTCAGGATTAATGGTTTTTGCTTTTCAATATGTTCTTCAAGTATTATTCTTAGAGTAAAGATCTGGTCAAGACAGCTTCTCCATTTTTGAAATCCTGCTTGTTCTTCTCTCATTGCATTAGCCACTATATCTTTAATTCTATTCAGAATGACTTTTGCAAAATACTTTTGACACAACTGATAGTAAGGTTACTCCTCTCCAATTATTGCAGTTGTTAAAGTTGGTTTTTTTATTTTTTTTTGTTGTTGGTATTTTAACAATGACTCCTTTTTTTCATTTTGAAGGAATCTTTTTTTTTCTTTCCAAACTTTATTAAACATTCTCTGTAGTTGTCTCATGTTGTCACTGTTAACAGCTTTTAACATTTCGGCTGTTATTTCATCCTCACCTGCAGTTCTGTTGTTGGCCATTAGATTCACTGCTGTTTCAACTTCGTTCAATGTAATTTCATCCAGGTTGACATTTAATTGTGGGATTGGCAAGTCAGTTTCAAGGTCTATTAATTCTTTTGGGTGTGGTCAATTACGCATTTTTTGGAAGTGGTCAGCCCATCTTTGCGTTCGGTCTGTACTTGATGTTAATAGGGTTCCAGTTTTGCTAAAGATTGGCCTTTCTTTAGATGTAATAGTACCTGTTAGCCTCTTATATGTCATATAGAGTTTTGCTTTCTCCTGTTTTTGTTGCCTTCTCTGCCTCTTTTGCCATATTGTCTATGTATTCTCTTTTATCACTTCTAACTGAACCTTTTACTTTATTTTCTATTTCTTTGTAAGTTGCTTTTGCTAAATCTTTTCCAAGATCTGTCTTTACATTCAACATGGCTAATTTGGCTGCTTGTCTCTCACATATGTATTTCCATGTGTTTTCTGAAATCCATATTTTCTATTTGGTTTTTTTTTGGGCAATCCAGCACTTGCTTTTGCTGCTGTGATTATGGCTGTGCTGTAAGAATTCCATAATTCATCTATATTTATCTCCTCTACCTCACTGAGTACTGCGAAATGATTGATAAGTTTCAGATTGAAACTCCTGTTAGTATTTTCTTCTCTGGAGATGTCCATGTTGTTTTCTGTATTTCTTTGTGTGGAAATATTGTTCCTCCTATGACCATGCCCTCTGTTAGACACAGTTTAATTGATCTTTCTCTATTCTGATTTATTGTATCAATTCCTTCTTTCCTCATTACTTTTTCAACATCAGTGTTATCTTTTCCTACCCTGGCATTGAAGTCTACCATAACAATTAGGATGCTGTACTTGGGGACTCTGTTCATAAGTTGTAGTTGGTGATAGAAATCATCTTTCATTTCATCATCTGCACTGTTTGTGGGTGCTAAACATTGTATTACTGTCAGTGGCGAAGTGGTCAGTGTACTGGTCTCTCATGACAAAGTTCGGGGATTTGAATCTGAAAGGAGGTGCCCCAGCCACCCAGCAGTATAAATAGGTACCCGACTTCTTCTGGATGTTGGGGAAGGAAAGGCAGTCAGGCGTGATACTGACCACATCACCCTCTAGTGTGTTGACAGGTCATGGAAATTATGGGCACTAATATGTGCCTCTAAGGTGTGACAGGGTTACCTTTACCTTTCTTCCATGTCTTAGTTTGTATTGTGCTCTTATTACACGACTGGCTGTTGGTTCCCATTCTATAAAGCTTTTTGCTGCTACATTTGACATAATCATACCCACTCATTCTGGTATACCCACTCCCTCTTGGTATTTCTCATCGTTTCTGCCTGAATGTATTATTAACATGTGGTTTTCTGCTGTTCTTTTCCCTGCTTCTGGCCATCGCATTTCACTGTTGCCCATAACATCTAGGTGGTATCTATCCATTTCTCAGATTGCTTGTTTCTTGGATTACATGTTGGAGAACACATGACAAAAATGAGTATTGCTTAGACGTTCTCTGGGCATCAAACACAGCATGTATTGAAGTGCATGAATAAAGTTTAAAAAAAAAACAACAAAAAACTTTCCAGATACAATTTGAGAAAAACCACACGCCTCTGCGTAATAAATGTTCAAAACCAGGGAAAAGACTTTATGCTCACCATGTACGTTCACGACTGATACACTACATACATAAACGGAAGAAGACCAAGGAAGCACTACTGTGTAACATATAAACTGGCTTAAACCAGACTTACATGTATCTGAAAGACCAGCTAAAATGAATTAAGAAAAAATAATAATAAAAGAATACAAACACGGAACAGAATAAAATAAAACATGGATGAATATTTTACTCTTATGGTGAGAAACACGGATGATTCCAAAATACTGAAGCAGGGGTAGAACATTACTCTACGTAAAACTAAAAGTAACAAACCGACGATCTTGTATGCAACACTCAATCAACAATGTCCAGCATTTTGTGTATACCTAAGACTAACTATAAATGCCCTGCATCATTTTACGTTGTCAGCTTAGAAACTAAAAAAAAAAAAAAAAACTCAACAACATACTCTCACATAGTCTCAAAGTATATCTTCAAGCATGAAAGGAAATGCATCAATAACAACAGCAACAAAAATCGGAAGGCTGCATAATCCAAAGTTTTGATTGTGTCTGTGGATAGTCTGAACAAGGTGAACCATTAACTCGGCCATCAGTTGTCCGGGGACAAGGGGCATACAAAAGGCTTGATGAGATACAACTTTTCTGAATCCTGCTTGAAAATCGGGTGCTTTTTGTAATGCTCTATAAGATCCTCCAAGTCTGTGAATTTCTGCTGGCCGATCTCCAGCACCCCAGAATTGTTCTTGACACGGAAATGTTTGTTTCGACCAGGAGCTTTCAATGAAATCGTGTAGTGGCCAGCCTAGAGGAATGAACAATGGAACTTTAAGTGAGATATAAAGTGATTTTACTAAGACATCAGCAGCTAATAAACATTAGTATATACTACAGTATATTTATTATCTGCTATATTTATTATCTTTTAACCAGTTTCTTTGTGAAAAGGTAGTGTAAAAGTGAAAAAAAAGCAATGTAAAAATAAATAAAGCAAATAAGCAGCACAAAAGTGAATATGTCAAGCAAACTGATGATGTAAAATGGAGGAAATAGGTAATGTGAAAAATAAATGAAGGAAATAGGTAATGTGAAAAATAAATGGAGGAAATAGGTAATGTGAAAAATAAATGGAGGAAATAGGTAATGTGAAAAATAAACAGGGCAAATAGATAATGTAAAAATAAACAGAGCAAATAGATAATGTAAAAATAAAAGGAGTAAATAGATAATGTAAAAATAAATAGAGCAAATAGGTCATGTAAACATAAATAAACCATGCAAATTGGTAAAGTAAAAATAAACAGACCAAATAGGTAATGTGAAAAATAAACAGGACAAACAGGTAATGTGAAAAATAAACAGGATAAATAGGTAATGTGAAAAATAAACAGGACAAATAGGCAATGTAAAAATAAATAGAGCAAATAGATAATGTAAAAATGAACAGAGCAAATAGGTCATGTAAAAATAAAGAGCAAATAGGTCATGTAAAAATAAACAGAGCAAATAGGTCATGTGAAAAATAAACAGGACAAATAGGTAATGTGAAAAATAAACATGGCAAATAGATGATGTAAACATGAATAAACTGAATAAACTGGTAACGTAAAAATAAACAGAGCAAACAGACAATGTAAACATAGATATACCAAGCAAATTGGTAATAGAAAAAAAAAAGAGTAAATAAAATAAACTGTGCAAATTGATAATGTAAAAATAAATAAATGGTGCAAACAGGTTGACTAAAATTACACAGACAGAGCGAAACAGGTCACATAAAAGTAAACAAGCAGAGGAAACAGGTGTAAACAAGCAGAGGAAACAGGTGAAGTAAATTTAAATAAAACAACAACAACTTTTATCCTTCCCCTAAATAACAATAACAATCATGTGCTTTCTCCAGAACAGAGGTAATGAATCTCCAGTTCCCTCACTCCCTGGCCTTGATGGTGCACTCAGCCAGGCTGTTGCCTGTCCATCCTCATATGTTATTTTCCTATCTACATCTCTGTCTTCCTCTTGCTTTTTTTTCCTTCCATCTTTCCCCGTAAGTATGGTCTTCAGTATATTGTTATGTCTTTTGATATGGCCAAAGTATCTTGTTTTCTTCATCTTTATTTCTTTGAGAAGTTCATATTGAACTTGGAGCTGTTATAAAACTTGTGCATTTGTTCTTATCATTCTCCATGTTATATGACCTAGTTTTCTGTAGAACCACATTTCTCCTGCATTAATCTTTCTCTCCATCATCTTGCTTTGAGTCCAGGTTTCTGCTCCATACAATAAAACAGAATAGATATAACATTTTACAAATCTTAGTTTCGTTTTTATGGGCAGATTTCTGGATAGCAGAACTGTCTTCATAGCGATGAATGTTTATTTTGCCACTCTTTTCTTCTCTTTATCTCCATTTCACATCTTCAGTTAATGTATGTCCTAGGTAGCAGTAGTCTGTCACTTGTTCCTGTTTCTCTTTGTTTACAATTATCAACATACACAAATTCATTCTGCTCTACATTCAACTCCACTTATATAGACCTTGGCTACATTTGTGTTGGTAAGAGAAAATTTAATTATGCATAAGAACTATATTTGGAATTATTTTTATTCTAACTAAAGGCAGTCAGGCATGATACTGATCACATCATCTTCTAGTGCGCCAACAAGTCAAGGACAATTTGAGTGCTAACACCATATCCCCTCTGAATATCAATGGACATAGAACAAGTCATAGAAAATCTAAGCACTAACACCATAGCCTCTCTGTATATCAATGGGCATAGAACAAGTCATAGAAAACCTAAGCACTAACACCATAGCCTCTCTGTATATCAATGGGCATAGAACAAGTCATAGAAAACCTAAGCACTAACACCATATCCTCTCTGAATATCAATAGGCATAGAACAAGTCATAGAAAATCTAAGCACTAACACCATATCCTCTCTGAATATCAATAGGCATAGAACAAGTCATGGAAAATCTAAGCACAAACACCATATCCTCCCTGAACATCAAACTATTCACTATACTTGATGACAAACTATTCATTGTCCATGATAACAAACTATTCACTATACCTGATGACAAGGTATTCATTACACATGATAACAGGCTATTCACTGAACATGATAACAAACTATTCACTATACTAAACAACAAGCTATTAAGTGCATATGATAACAAACAATTCACATTATTTAAACACAAGCTATTCACTGCACATGATAACAAACTACTCACTATATTTCACAGCAAATTATTCACTGTGCTTGATAAGAAGCCATTCATTGTACATGATAATAAACTATTTATATGACACTGCACTTGATAAGAAACTATTTACATACTTGACAAGCCATTCACTGTAAAAATAATGTAAAAATAAACAGAGCAAATAGATAATGTAAAAATAAATAGAACAAATAGGTAATGTGAAAAATAAATAGAGTAAATAGGTAATGTAAAAATAAACAGAGCAAACAGGTAATGTAAAAATAAATACAGCAAATAGGTACTGTGAAAAATAAACAGGGCAAATAGGTAATGTGAAAAATAAACAGGGCAAATAGGTAATGTGAAACTGCACTAGTTTTCTGTTGCATTGATCTTTCTCTCCATCTTTTTGCTTTGAGTCCAGGTTTCTGCTCCATACAATAAAACAGAGTAGATATAACATTTTACAAATCTTAGTTTCATTTTTATGGCAGATTTCTGGATAGCAGAACTGTCTTCATGGTGTTGAATGTATGTTTTGCTACTCTTTTCTTTTCTTTATCTCCATCTCACATCTTCAGTTAATGTATATCTAATCATGTTATATATTTGACGTTGCACTTGATAAGAAACAATTTACATACTTGACATTGCACTTGATAAGAAACAACTTACATACTTGACATTGCACTTATAAGAAACTATTTACATACTTGACAAGCCATTCACTGATAAAATAATGTAAAAATATACATAATGAAATAAAAATGATGAAATAAACAGGGCAAATAGATAATGTAAAAATAAACAGTGCAAACAGGTAATGTGAAAAATAAACAGGACAAATAGGTAATGTAAAAATAAACAGAGCAAATAATGTGAAAAATAAACAGAGCAAATAGGTAATGCGAAAAATAAACAGGGCAAATAGGTAATGAGAAAAATAAACAGGGCAAATAGGTAATGTGAAAAATAAACAGGGTGAATAGGTAATGTAAAAATAAACAGAGCAAATAGGTAATGTAAAAATAAACAGAGCAAATAGGTAATGTAAAAATAAACAGAGCAAATAGGTAATGTAAAAATAACAGAGCAAATAGGTAATGTAAAAATAAACAGAGCAAATAGGTAATGTAAAAATAAACAGGGCAAGTAACAACTGTGTTGGAAGGCATAGCTTAAGAAGCTATTCACTGTACTTTATAAGAAGCTATTCACTGCACTTTATAAGAAGCCATTCATTGCACATGACAACAGGGTACTCACTGCACTGTGCAAATAAGTCATGGCATGACATGGTGAATGAAAGGATGGGTTATTCTGTTCGACAGTTAAAAGTAATCCTAAGAAGGTTTAAGAAAAAAATGAACAAACACAGAAAAAAACTGAACACCCTTACTGTTGACTCGCTATCTCTAATCAAGAAATCTCCATCTTGCGCAAATTTGGTTAAAATGTCTTCACACTGGTTGCGGGATATCTTCCCATAATACCAGTCCTTGTCAGATAGAGGTCCAGACGCACAGAACTGTCTTCGGCCCGCGAGGGCCAATGCCATGATGGAGCTATTTGAGATGGAGGAGATGGAGTGAGATTGTGACTGTGGATTTGAGGATGATGTTGAAGTCCCCCGATCACTGCCATCCTCACCAGAACTGGTGACCGGAGTGACATAATTCGCAGGCACAACACCAGTTTCACCACGAGAATTCCGAACAGAGAGCCAGTCAGAGTCGGGTTCAAACATTATTACTTCCAGTCTTTCCCCCTTCTCGCAGCTGAGCTGCCCTGAGCCCTTCCCGGTGAACGGATGCAGCACGAGGACAACATCTGTTGAGCTGTGTGATGGTGAAGACTGTGATTTTGCTTCTGCGGCTGTGAAGTAGAGGAGGTTGCTGTCCTGAGTGTTGCTTACGCCTGAGGAGTTGACCTCCTCCACATAGTTTGACGGGAACCACCCCACGCTGCCATCATCTTTCCTCCCCCGCCACCATCCATCGCTGGATTTTTCTATCACCATAATTCTCTCCCCTTTTGAGAGTGAGATCTCATCTGCTCGCTGCGCAGTGTAGAAGTATTTAGCACATGCCGGCACGCATTGTCTCAGCTGGTAAGTTTCTGTAGCAATTGTGGTGGTATTTCCATTAGTCCTGGCACGAATGGCTGCATCGCCATTGCTTAACGAGGAGCTAGGAGTTGATGGTGACTGTTTGCTTGTTTCAGACTTCTTCTTTCCACCATGCTTCTTCAGCATGGAGAAGAATGAAGCTTTCGGCTTGACGATGTTAACAAAGTTGGAAGGCACAAATCCTTCTCGTCCGGTCTCAGGGGAACGAACCTTCCACCAATCTTTGCTGTTGTCCACCAGCAGTAACCGCTCCCCTTTTCGCATGGAGAGCTCCTGTGAGTTTTCTGCCTTGTAGTCATGCTTGGCAACCAGCTGGACTTCCTGCTGGCCTTCTGCCATACTGACCGCTGGCCTGAAAAAAACAGTTTAAAACTCAGTTAAATGATTGTGCGAATATGGCATTTCCCTGAAACTACATAATGAGATAATGAGTCAAACATTAACAAGGAACTGTATACAAAATCGTTACAAACATTTTCTCAGTGAGGCTATGATGTTTGTTGACTGGAAACTCATAAAGGACATATAAAACTATGTCCAGAATCCAGCCGATCCACTCTGACAAAGCTAACTTTAACTTATACAGATACACAGAGGACACTCGTGTCACAAATGCTTCAAGCTATTGACTTCTCTGCTAATACCCTGTTCTCACAAACCAAAGAAGAGAGTCAGCAGCCTGTACACAACCTGCTCTTCCATAAACAAAACCCTGCAACTTTAATTTGTATGCCTCCCTGATATTGGCGCCAGTGACTCATTCAGCATCACAAACCCAGTGTAAAAATAAATGAAATGGTTAACACACTGAAATGCTTGCATGAAAGGAGTTTATTCCATTAATGATCTGAAAGGATGTGAAATGTATATACTAGGGAAAAAGTAGAAACAGCTTTATTACTTAACCACTACAAAGTTGTGACATTTCAGCGTGAGCCCTAATCATACAAAAACACACAGGATGATGAAATAGAGAGAGGAGATAAAGTACAGATTGACATGAATGCTATGTTTCAAAAAAAAAAAAAAGGGAAATGAATAGAGCACTTAGCTAAGAAAATGTGGTTTGTCCAACTCTTGTTCAGAAATGGGCATGACGGGGCGTAGAGAATGTTTAAATGGAGACTTGGGATGTGTGATGGGTGGCTCGTAACTGAGGGTGGCGGGTGGGAAAACCATGGAGGGGAGAGAGAATGATACAATGTTAACCTACCCAGGAGAATGTGAAATAGATAAATACAGTTTGGGTAGAGGGGTTGTAATGTGATGCTGTGAGGAGGTTCTGAACTATGAAGGGAGTGGAGCTTAGTGGAGAGGGACTATGATTGTTGAAGAGGAGAATGTTAGGTGTAGCTGAATAACAAGTTCAAACCATGTGAGATAGTTTCACCCAGCCCCTTTTAAGCATGACCCAAAGGAAAGCCATGGTACCTGACCTGCAACCCTAAACCAGCTATGGTACATGACTTGTGACTCGAGAAAAAAAAATTGTTACATACTGAAATTCTACAAAAATCCTGTTCTTTCTCTAAATCAGCATACACAAACACATTCTATTCTCACGTGTGTGAAAGAATTAACTAATATTATTTCAACACCTTTCACATGATGTCACTCTTCCTTTGTGTTATTTTTTAACATTTAGATTTGAAAACATGAGATATGACTAGGAGTATGTTATCAAGCAGCAATGGAAAAGTTTCAATGCTTTCAACACATGATACTTCCAACAGCACTGCTCTTCTCTCTTCTGTCAAATCATACAACAGCATTTTTTATCTTTGAAGGAAATTCTGATGCAGGCAGATACATAATTTTGCTTCATCTACACAACCAGTATCCAGAAAGTGTTTTGTTCATGCTCCACATTCCCCCCCCCCCTAAAGTCTGCCAATCAGCTCCAGGAGAAGGATTACCAACTGCCTTGGGGACCTTATGTCTGATTTTTTATTTTATCAGGGTTTAGTGGACTTGGCACAGTTAGTATCAGTAGGTGATCACACTGGGATTTTACTGAAACCAATACAGTTATGCCTAGTCTTACCAGATGTTCCGCTTTGACCCAGATTGTCCCGGTTTGATGATGTGGTCCTTGCATCCCGGCCAGTTTGTCATTTTGTCCTGGTTATTTGGTAAAATTTTAAAAGTGCCGAATATACAAGAAGTAAAAAAATAGTGCAGTCTCTGGTAAAACGGCAATTTGGCAACTAAAATATCCCCTCTGTTACACTCACTGATGCCAATCTAAATATTTCGTATCTAGATCTAAGTACTTTTAAAGTTGTCTAGATGTTTTCCCCTAAAATGTAAAGCATGTGGCCTAATTAATTTAAATGTTTTATTTTTTCATCCAGATATTTCTTCACAGAATTTATTATAGCATGTAGCCTATGAAATCTAGATATTTTTATTTCATTTTTTAGATACTCTGTTTCAATTAGAGTTAGCTACACTGGAACATACACTGGCCAGGTCACTGTTGCGCATGTCCTATCTTAGTTGAGTTCAAACTGTGAGTCAGCATTTGCCATCATTCTGTATATTAAATTAATTTAATCTCCAAAATGCCAAAAAGAAACTGCGTGTTTACTGATGAATTAAAAAAGGATCATCTGTTTTTTTAAAAAGTTTGTGATCGTACTGACAAAGTGAAATGTGAACTGTGCTTTTCAGAATTTTCAGTAGCTCATGGTGGGCGTTCGGATATTAAAAATCACATGAAATGTGCGAAAAACAAGACAAGGCTAGTCGCAGTGGCAGGAACTTCCTCAAATATATTCTCATATTTTTAAAGGTACCGATTTAAGTGACAAAGAATTTTTAATAGCAGCTAAAGAAGCAACTTTTGCATTTCATGTTGCTATTCACAGTTGCAGTGAATTTTTCTATGCCATTAAAAATAACAAAGAATTTTTACAGAAAGTTCACATTAGTGATAAATATTAATAACTTCTTAATAATAAGGTATGTTCAGTTGAGTTGTTAAAAATTGCTTTTAACTCATTTTTTTAACAGCTTTAGCCTTTTCAATCATAGGCACTTATCCTAGTAGGTTTTATTTTCTGTTGTGAGTATTTTTTCGAAATTGTCCTGATTTGAGAAAAAAATATGATAAGCACCCCAGTTGGAGTAACAAATATTACCGTAAGCCTAATTATGCCTATGTTTCACCTCACATGAAATATTTTCTGAAATATCAATTTTCTCAATACAACATTTGGTACTTTATGGGCACTAACACCATATCCCTATGTGCCTCTAAGGCATGACAGGATTACCTTTACCTTATTTTTTTTAATGTAAAATTAAACATACTTTACATACATCAGTGAAAAGTAAATGTTTGTGTGAGCATTACAAACATCACTGGAAGGTAAATTTTTGTGTGGATCTTTTTTTTTCTTATTTGCAGTGAGACTTACTCTTTACAAAATGCTCACATCTGAAGAAAAGTCAAAACTGGCTGATCCTCCTCTATGAAAACTGAACATCATCAACCTATTGATTCGATTATCCTCCAAACAAGTTTGGTCATCACTTTCTACTAGCTTTTTGAACATAAACTGGTTACTGTAACCGATGGCCTCCAAAAGTTTTGGCTTTCTTCTCATTTTCAATCGGTAACCTACTGGTAATTGTCAGTTACCCAATCACTGCTACCACTTACTGTTTGTACAGTAGCAGGCAAACCTAACTATATTAGCAATTCACGATAAAATGATGGGAATTATTTTTACAGGACTCAATTTCATTTTTCTCTACCATACTTGTCTCCCCTGAATCCAGTCTTCTACAATAAAAGCATAGAAAGTGTCAAGAGGAGAGAGCCTGTTGCTCATTTTGAAACATCTCTCTGAAAATAGGTTTTACCAGCCAGAGTAAGCCAAGGTTATTCTATTCCTTGACAGAATTTCTTTTTTTCTTACAAGCACGTAAAAACTTGTGTGGAACACACGTGTTTAGTTTCACCTGCACCATGAGATGACATGGTTGTCTACCTTGTGTGATTCCACATAAGCATGTACATTCTTGTGCAAAAATAGTTCCTTTTCAATCAGAATAGAAGGATTTTCCATTTAGCTGTCTGCCGTGCATGCTTTCATCAAAGCACTTATATTCTAATGAAGAAATCCACTTCTTCCAATTTCAATAAAGAAGACACATTGGTTAGTTATATATTTTCAGGTAAACTCACGCAGAAACTCGTTTTCAATCAGAGGAGGACACAGTGTTGTTGACAGTGACTACTTTTGTGCATGCGTGTCTATATTAAAAATACCCACATAGTTTTCAGTTTAAATCTGAAAAACACAGTATTTATGTACTGACCCCACATATTTTCACTTACAGACATGTGTATTTAAAGATATGAATGAGCCAGAAGCTGAATCTTGGATATTTTAATTTGATTTCACAATATATCACATTGCACTGAGAAAACAAATGAACAAACAGACTTTATTTTCAAAAGGTTAAGAACTGGGCACGCAGGTACATCTACTATTCTGCCCTTCATCATACAGCTTTCATTCAGTCACAGATATTCAGCAATTGTTATTGAACATAATATGCATGAAAAGGCAAAAAAATGAATAAGTAAATAATTAATAAACCCTTTCATTCTGCTTTATGTAACTACATGAAATAAATTTAATTACACTGTCACATTCATTATAAACTAACAAATTTACAGAACAGCAGTATAATAAATACAACAATCAAGCCATACTTTGAACTAGTTTAGACTCTGATACTTTTGATATAAGCAAATATACACAGATGTGTTGATACTTTTCATATAAGCAAATACACACAGATGTGTTGATACTTTTCATATAAGCACACATATATATTTTCATATATACACACAGATATGTAAGCCATCACTCATCTCCCTTCCCTCTCCTTCATTCTGCTACACAAAGGGCAGCAACCCATCCAGGTCTGCTTGGCACTGGCTAGCTCACAGCACTGTGGAAGATCATGCCACGCACATGCTGTTGTTTCGGGCTTTTAACCAGTGGATTCAAGCTGGATTACTACCACCAGCAGGCTCCACTACCCAGCTTCATCTGTTCTATGCCTCTGTCATGAACACACACGTGAGCAGTTACACTATGTGAGCTGACTCACCTTCAAGGCACGGCAACAAATCCTTCAGAATGCTGTGTCCATCCATGCTCTTACCAACACCATGTGAGTTAGCTTTTGATAAAGCTCAAAGAAAAAAAAATACCACATAACTATCTCCTTTGATAAAGTGTAGAGAAAAAATACCACATAACTGTCTCCTTTGATAAAGTGTAGAGAAAAAATACCACATAACTGTCTCCTTTGATAAAGTGTAGAGAAAAAATACCACATAACTGTCTCCTTTGATAAAGTGTAGAGAAAAAATACCACATAACTGTCTCCTTTGATAAAGTGTAGAGAAAAAAATACCACATAACTGTCTCCTTTGATAACGTGTAGAGGAAAAAATACCACATAACTGTCTCCTTTGATAAAATGTAGAGGAAAAAATACCACATAACTGTCTCCTTTGATAAAGTGTAGAGAAAAAAAAATACCACATAACTGTCTCCTTTGATAAAGTGTAGAGGAAAAAATACCACATAACTAACAAAACTCAAAAGAAAAGAATTTTTCCAGATAGTGAATAAGGTTCCTAATCTTCACTGCCAGGCAAATGGACCACATCCCTTGTCACTTATATGTACATGATGCCTGATGTTTACACAATCATACAGTAGGTGAGCTAAGCAAGGGTACGGACAGCTGGGACTACTAAAATGATGATAAAGAAAGTAAAACGTTACTGACTAGGCTACTGAGAGCAGCACCTGAAAGCCTGGAACAAGTGAAGAACACGGATATAACTGGAAACCAATGATGACAGAAACCAGGAATCACATGAAACATGATCATCCATCCACAGCCACCAGAACTGCAATGGATGATGATAACCACGTGCTCTAGCTTCTCTCTTTATCCCTTGGGGCGTTTCTTTCAGATCCACAGATTTATTCATCACAAAATTTTTGCTCTACTCAAAAACTAATTTCTACCATCCACTCCCCACAACGCGCCCCCCACTCCCACATACTACCTGCTTCTTATTTTAACCTGCAAACTGCAGCTCCAACCCGCCCTCAGACTGCATGTGATTTTTATATCATGTGAGCTACAATTTGATAACACTGATAGCACAGTGAAGTTAGTTATTTCCCCTGTGCCTGCGTTAACGCCAGGCTTGCCAACTCTGAGAGAGATGGCAAAGTAGGCAACCTTCACGGTAGGCAAACATGGAATATGATGTTAACGCCTGTATTTTCCTTCACATTAGAAGGTGTGGTCAGCATCACGCCTGGCCACCTTTCTTTCCCCAGCTCCAGAAGAAAGTGGGTACCCATTTCTACATCTGGGTGACTGGGGCGTCCCCTTACCTTCGCCATAAGACTAGTGCACTAACCACTTCGCATGCTCAGGCGCCAGGAGAAAAATGGGGTTAAAAAAAAGTGACTAGCAGTTCAATTTCTCTGCCGTGGCGTAACACCGTCCTCTTACGGCAGTGCTATGGACGTACTGTGACGTCACACATATTTCTACATCTGGCATTAAGAACGTCTTAAAACGTCCATGGCTTTCTTGTTTCTGCTATAAACTAGCAAAACTTGCCTCACCGCGAATGACACAGCAGATGCATTTTCCTGACAGAAATAACAAGGAAGTCATAGAAACAATGACAGAACACGGCTGAGGTGAACACAGCATGATAAGAAACGGAACAGAATTATTAACACTTCAGCAACAAATAATGACCAAAAAAAAAAAAAAACACACACACAGCCGTACAGTAAAGTACCACACAGATAAAGAAAACACTTGGCGCACGTCCATATGTCGCTGAGCAACCGCCAACATGATTCAAACGGCCGTCAATACTCAACAACATGTATAGATCAACATCGTAGTTGACCAACTCGGGATCCCATACACTGGACCAAGCTGGACAAGAAGGCTATCGTTAACTACATTATCATTACCAATGTCTGTTTATCATAGCAAAGCTAATGGCGGAGCTTCTCATAGCAACGCGAACGGCGGGGTTTCTCACAGCCACGCCAATGGCGGAGCTTCTCATAGCAACGCGAACGGCGGGGTTTCTCACAGCCACGCCAATGGCGGAGCTTCTCACAGCCACTCAAATGGCGGAGCTTCTCATAGCAACGCGAACGGCGGGGTTTCTCAAAGTAATACGAATGGTGGCGTTTCTCGGAGCACTTCCATGTGGCACACGAATCTTCTCCGAGCATGGAATTCTTGTATCAAATCATCTGCTGTCATTCTGCAGCGGGTGGCAGTTGGCATTCTACGTTTGTTGTGAAGGTTGCTTTCTTCACTACATTAACGGTACCTGAATACCACAATTTGTTCTCGTCAGCCGTGGAGAATTTTTATTTAAAATAAAAACGAAAACAAAACAAATTCTAAAAGGAAAGAAGATGCAGTAAAATGAAAATTATCCTAAATGTAAACGAAACAAACAAAAATTACCATAATCGGTAAGTCTAAAGTTACACTTCCGTCAAATCCTATAGGGACGAGACTGGGGGAGGGGGTAAGAGGTAACAAGAGCTAACAGCGTAACACTTACCTGCTCGAGGTAAAGTACAAGTCGGGGGCCCTCTAGTAACATAAATGAGATTCTGATAAGGAGCCCCGCGTGTTGAGTTGTTGCACCATTCCCCCGAGTGACTATTTTTAGAATCAGGAAGGAATTTCACCACAGAGTGGTGGTCTATGCGATATCTAGATCTGTGGAAAAATCTGCAACTTTCCTTATCGTATTAGGATAAAGGTGGTTTCATTTCCTTCTTTCTCCATCTCTCTCTCTCTCTCTCTCTGTTTCGGTCCCTTCCCAGTGTCCTCTGTCCCCGTCCCCCCCAATCTTGATTTCTGTTACTGGACTTTTTCCTCGTGTGTGTGTATCTTTTTTTTTTTTTGGTTTGTTTTTCCCCACTTCTATTTTCGCTTCCCTTTTTCTGTTTCTGTCCGTTCCCCCCCCCCCCACCCCCCATTTGATCTTTCAGTTTCGCTATCTATTTTTCTTCTTGTTTGTTTTTTTTGACAGAAACCAGGAATCACATGAAACATGATCATCCATCCACAGCCACCAGAACTGCAATGGATGATGATAACCACGTGCTCTAGCTTCTCTCTTTATCCCTTGGGGCGTTTCTTTCAGATCCACAGATTTATTCATCACAAAATTTTTGCTCTACTCAAAAACTAATTTCTACCATCCACTCCCCACAACGCGCCCCCCACTCCCACATACTACCTGCTTCTTATTTTAACCTGCAAACTGCAGCTCCAACCCGCCCTCAGACTGCATGTGATTTTTATATCATGTGAGCTACAATTTGATAACACTGATAGCACAGTGAAGTTAGTTATTTCCCCTGTGCCTGCGTTAACGCCAGGCTTGCCAACTCTGAGAGAGATGGCAAAGTAGGCAACCTTCACGGTAGGCAAACATGGAATATGATGTTAACGCCTGTATTTTCCTTCACATTAGAAGGTGTGGTCAGCATCACGCCTGGCCACCTTTCTTTCCCCAGCTCCAGAAGAAAGTGGGTACCCATTTCTACATCTGGGTGACTGGGGCGTCCCCTTACCTTCGCCATAAGACTAGTGCACTAACCACTTCGCATGCTCAGGCGCCAGGAGAAAAATGGGGTTAAAAAAAAAGTGACCAGCAGTTCAATTTCTCTGCCGTGGCGTAACACCGTCCTCTTACGGCAGTGCTATGGGCGTACTGTGACGTCACACATATTTCTACATCTGGCATTAAGAACGTCTTAAAACGTCCATGGCTTTCTTGTTTCTGCTATAAACTAGCAAACTTGCCTCACCGCGAATGACACAGCAGATGCATTTTCCTGACAGAAATAACAAGGAAGTCATAGAAACAATGACAGAACACGGCTGAGGTGAACACAGCATGATAAGAAACGGAACAGAATTATTAACACTTCAGCAACAAATAATTGACCAAAAAAAAAAAAAAACACACACACACAGCCGTACAGTAAAGTACCACACAGATAAAGAAAACACTTGGCGCACGTCCATATGTCGCTGAGCAACCGCCAACATGATTCAAACGGCCGTCAATACTCAACAACATGTATAGATCAACATCGTAGTTGACCAACTCGGGATCCCATACACTGGACCAAGCTGGACAAGAAGGCTATCGTTAACTACATTATCATTACCAATGTCTGTTTATCATAGCAAAGCTAATGGCGGAGCTTCTCATAGCAACGCGAACGGCGGGGTTTCTCACAGCCACGCCAATGGCGGAGCTTCTCATAGCAACGCGAACGGCGGGGTTTCTCACAGCCACGTCAATGGCGGAGCTTCTCACAGCCACTCAAATGGCGGAGCTTCTCATAGCAACGCGAACGGCAGGGTTTCTCAAAGTAATACGAATGGTGGCGTTTCTCGGACCACTTCCATGTGGCACACGAATCTTCTCCGAGCATGGAATTCTTGTATCAAATCATCTGCTGTCATTCTGCAGCGGGTGGCAGTTGGCATTCTACGTTTGTTGTGAAGGTTGCTTTCTTCACTACATTAACGGTACCTGAATACCACAATTTGTTCTCGTCAGCCGTGGAGAATTTTTATTTAAAATAAAAACGAAAACAAAACAAATTCTAAAAGGAAAGAAGATGCAGTAAAATGAAAATTATCCTAAATGTAAACGAAACAAACAAAAATTACCATAATCGGTAAGTCTAAGGTTACACTTCCGTCAAATCCTATAGGGACGAGACTGGGGGAGGGGGTAAGAGGTAACAAGAGCTAACAGCGTAACACTTACCTGCTCGAGGTAAAGTACAAGTCGGGGGCCCTCTAGTAACATAAATGAGATTCTGATAAGGAGCCCCGCGTGTAGAGTTGTTGCACCATTCCCCCGAGTGACTATTTTTAGAATCAGGAAGGAATTTCACCACAGAGTGGTGGTCTATGCGATATCTAGATCTGTGGAAAAATCTGCAACTTTCCTTATCGTATTAGGATAAAGGTGGTTTCATTTCCTTCTTTCTCCATCTCTCTCTCTCTCTGTTTCGGTCCCTTCCCAATGTCCTCTGTCCCCCCCCCCCCCAATCTTGATTTCTGTTACTGGACTTTTTCCTCGTCAGTGTGTGTGTGTGTCTTTTTTTGTTTTTTGTTTTTCCCCACTTCTATTTTCGCTTCCTTTTTTCTGTTTCTGTCCGTTCCCCCCCCCCCCACCCCCCATTTGATCTTTCAGTTTCGCTATCTATTTTTCTTCTTGTTTGTTTTTTTTTCTTCCATTTGTTTGTTTGTGTGTGTGTGTATGTTTACTACTCTTGTTTTCTCCCTTTCTCCGTGTTGCCACTACCCTTCTCTCTTTATTAGTTTTTTTTCGTTATTTCTTTCTGTTCTACTTCTCCTTTCTCCATATCAGCGTCTGTCCCTTCTGTTTCTCCATATCAGCGTCTGTCCCTTCTCTGTTTCTCCATATCAGCGTCTGTCCCTTCTCTCTTTCTCCATATTAGCGTCTGTCCCTTCTCTCTTTCTCAATATTAGCGTCTGTTCCTTCTCTCTTTCTCAATATTAGCGTCTGTTCCTTCTCTCTTTCTCTATATTAGCGTCTGTCCTTTCTCTCTTTCTCCATATTAACGTGTGTCCCTTCTCTCTTTCTCTATATTACCGTCTGTCCTTTCTTTCTTTCTCCATATTAACGTCTGTCCCTTCTCTCTTTCTCTATATTAGCGTCTGTCCTTTCTCTCTTTCTCCATATTAACGTGTGTCCCTTCTCTGTTTCTGTTTCCAAGCATTCTTTTTTTTCGCCTGTTTCTTCTCTTACTGTTTCCCCTTCTCTCTTTCTCCAATTTAGTGCTTGTCTCTTCTCTTTGTGTTATCCCTGTTTCTTCACGTTAGTGTTCTTTCTTTTCTCTATGCTTTTTTGTTACCTTCTCCTCCGTTATAGGGTTTCTCTCTCTCTCTCTCTCTCTGCTTTAGAATGACTACCCATCTTTTTCTCTAAAAACATATGTTTTTCCACCCTTTGTTTACACCTTCTCAAACACCTGCTCCGAATTCGCAAGTAAATATTAATGTTGTTACGAGGAATCTGAGATCTCCAAATAGCGTATCCTGGAATTCACTTTTATTCCCAACTTCTCACGGCCTGTCATAATCTGCGGACAAGGTTTTCAATCATTTCGCGCGCAAATCACGATCTGACTGAAGATCCCGCGGCAACGAAGCTCATATTTTTCAAATTATTTCACAAGAATTTTTTTTCCCTTCCTTCCAGCTTAAGCGGAGTCCCGTATAAACAAAACAGATCCCCCCACCCCTGTGAATATATTTTAACCCGTGTGATGTTCTCACGCGGATCGTACAGGCCCCTTAATAAATACTTCTAGTCTGACTGGAGCGCACCAGAGCCGGGCTAGAGAACACTCCCTCCGCCTGGACCACATCCGCTCAGCATCTGAGCCTCAAGCCTGGTATATTGATAGCAGGAAGCTAACGGATAAAACTAGCTTTTAAAAAAAAGTGGGGGGTGGGAGAGAGGAGGCAAAGCCGTTGAAAAGAGCGATCTAACGTGAACAGACTTGCATATTTACTCGCTTTCTCCATTTCTGATATCTGTGGCGTATTCATTGATTTTAAAATTGCGAAACATCCTTTCTGCTAACATCCGGGATGCTGTATATATTAGCTAAATAATACTGGGTGACTCAAATCAAAGTTAGAAAATGTGAATTACACAAATCTTTTATCTCGTAATGGAAAAACAACACCTCTGTTTTTTTCAATATAGTCCCCTTCAATGCATCTGTGCCATTTGTGAGCCAGTGTCTGAATTCCAGCAGGGGAAAAATCCGTTGTCGCGTCCCTTGTGTGCTTGCTCAGGACGGTCGTAAGCTTGTTACGCCAGCCTTGAACTTAGTAACCCAGTTCTTGGCTTGAGCCTTGCACATGCACTCATGGCCGTACACGGCAGATTCGCTTTTTTTCCCGGTTATGTCCATGTTATTAAGACCTCTGGCGGATAGGATCGAATGACAGATCCACGTTTTCCTTAGAGTAGGTCCACAACGCAGTCGCCATTCTGACAGAGATATTCTTGGTTTGTTGCTTAGCAATGGTGGCACTATCTACTTCCTGACGTCACCGACCTTGCTGCTAGCAGATATTAAAGGGTTTCTAACTGTTCTTCCAGAAATTTTGTTTTCTAACTTTCATTTTATTCACTCTCGTAATATTACGAACTACAATAATAATGACTCCCAGTTCCCCTGTTATAAAACAGTTTTCTGATTCAAGCAAATGGTAATCTGTTTTGTTAACTTGTAAAGTTCTACAGTTATTTGATTGCTCTAACGACTACAGTAACTTTACATCAAGCTTATGTTTCAAGATTCAATCTCCCTATGCTGGCGGATCTCTCTTCTCAGGATATGCTCACATTCCAGGCACTTGCATGGCTCTGCCTTATCCTCTCAAAATGTCATTTCCTTCCCTGTTTATTCCATGATCTGGATCATGTATCTGATAATCCGCTTACAGGGAGGTTCTGCTGCTCGGAAACACGCAAAACGAAGATTAATATAACGATATGATCACGGCCTCTATTTACACGAATGCCATAAAGAATACGAACTATAAAGAGACGGAAATAAAGTTCTATCGCAAATTGATGAACCCTTCACTGTGTATTGTGATCATTTCTAGAACCATTACAAATTTATTACATTCGTTTCAGAGATAACAAAGCTAACATGCTTAATGCACAAGAGAAGACAAATCCTGTTTTGTATGCAGATAAGTCAATCTCCTTTTGGGCTCCTGGCCACCACTGTTGTTATGACGATCTTGAGACATAAGCACGGAGTCGGAGAGTGAGTAGGTTCGGATGTAGACTACAGCGGACCAAAAAAATCTATAAGATTTACCATACTGTACGCCCTCATTACAAAGCACTGGCCAAACGGAACCAACGCATGTTCCGGTTCATAAGACCAACGAATGGATGGCGAACAACGCTTCACCCAGCTGTTGTTTGCTAGCATTTATAAGTATGCTGCTTTTACAGAACGACAACCTGGCCCAGGGTTGGCAATTTAGACATTAAAAAAATCTAGACAATTTTGGTCCTGCCTAGATAATGAAAATAGCCATCTAAATATTAGCTATAAATCTAGATTTAAAAAAAAATTAAATATAGATACACTTCAGATTATTTTAAAAAATCACATTTCTTTAAAATCTGTAAATCTTCCAAAATCAGACTTTTCTCAGTATACGAAATTTATGTTTCAGCATTTCAAGTTGTGTAGATTGACAACACTTGTTTGTGATGCAGGAAGCTAGCTGTCTTTAATAAGATAACAGGTAAAAACTAATTAGGTCGCTAAATGGAGTCGCCTGGGAGTTGCCTAGCTCTGGAATGATAGTCAAAATATCAGCTGAAAGGTGTTACTTTATAATTAAGGGAGAGGAAGGACCACAAATTAAGGGTCAGAGGATTGTGAGAGGAATGTCATCTCAGCTAGTGAGGGCAGCTTTGTTCTGATGTATAATTAAATCACCAGACTTTCAGGAGACATTCAGTTTTAATTGCCCCCCCCCCCCAATTCTATTTTATGGACACCAGTCTTAGTCTTAACTTTCCATTGTCTAGTTTTAATTGGGCCCAGACTGTTATATGGACACCAGTCTTAGTCGTAACTTTCCATTGTCTGGTTAGTATTTTGGAGAATGAATCCAGTTAAGTAGAGCCACAAAATTATTCTAGTTAGGATAACCCAACATTCTGAAAACTCTGTTCAACAGTCTCATTGCTCTCGGTGAAAATTGTGTTTAAGTGTGTGAATATATTTACTGGAATTATTTCTTCCTTACATGTCTCTAAAAATGTACAAATTCAAGAAATACACACAAAAATTTAGAAAACATTGGTTAAAAGATGAATTGTTTGCAAAACTGATAATGATGGTTTCTGAGGATGATACCAAAGCTCTTCGTAAATTTTGCAAGTGTGATATTATATCAAAATACCAAGATTTGAAAACGCAATGGAAATCTAGGACAACACACAAAAAACCAAAGCCCTTTAATACTCAAGCACCTTTGACTTTTATATATGCTTATAATGAATCCTCTAATCCTAAGGGATCAATTGTCATGTTTATGAGCTGCCATTGTGCTATTGTAAACTGTGACCATTTTGTTGATTTGTGCAAGGCCAATATAGGTGACAGGAAAACTGCAATAAAATGAAGCTGGAACTTCTTCATGTTATTTTAATGGTCAAATGTTGAAGATGATGATGATGATTTCTTATGACAATGTCAAGGCAATTAGTAACATTAATTACACATTAACCTGCCGTTCAATAACATTTCACATATTAATTTTCACTTAAATATTTTTTAAAAGATCAAATATTTCCTAGATATTTTGGTGATAAATCCTTTAACAATCTAGAAAATTCTAGATATGTTCTGAGGCAATTCTAGATATTTTTGTGGGAAAAAAAGTTGGCAACGCTGACCTGGCCAAGAGGAGTGAGATTAGAACTGACGTGATCTCCTTGACATAAGGATAAACCGATCACAACTGGGTAAGAATCGACGAGACCTTCAGGGTAAGAATCGACGAGACCTTCAGGGTAAGAATCGACGAGACCTTCATAACATATCTAGTCAAGTGAGGGCAAGAATCGACGAGACCCTCATAACATACTTGGTCAAGTGAGGCTAAGAATCGACGAGACCTTCATAACATACCTGGTCAAGTGAGGGTAAGACGTGACCCCGCAGCAACCCGCCTTTCCCTCCCTCTCCCCCCATCCCCCAGGGTAAGAATGGAAGGCATCTTCAGACATTGCAACAACTGACCAAGTATCAACAAGATCCCTATGACAATCTGGTCTAGTGGTACAGAAGCTTTCTAACCATTTGTTCTTAGGTCTGTTTCTGTCACCAACAAATCTCAGAGCATCCAGTCCCCATTCAACTGGATGGATCAGTCAACTATCTCAACAATGATATCAACATCCATGAATGTAAACTGGAATGGTTGTTAATACCACCTCACCTCCCACAGAAACATATATGGTTGTCAACCATTACTGTAACATACCCAAATCATTTCAATAATCCCTAATCAGCTAAGTGCTGTCATTAATGATGAAAGCTTGATACGCTAAGTGCTGTCATTGTTGATGGAAGCTTAGTACAGATGGAAATGAATCAAGTTCTTAAATTTGGTTTGCTGCAAGGAAGACACACACGGCAAGCACCAATACCAAGCTGTATGGCGATGTCGACAACGTCAGGCCGGGCTGCTGACTTCAACTTGTCGTGTGAAATGTTCCAAGATGAACAAGAAAACAGTTTCGTATCCACATAAGATAATGTTAAGTACGCAAGTCTGGTAAATGAGAATATCTTCACCTGAGTGTCATTCTTCTGTTCTATGCACTTTCCACCAGTCTGCCAAACGAAACACTTGCCTTTCCTATTCTTGCACTGCTTTCCACGTGGTCTTTAATGTGGCTGGAATAAAGCGTAACGTTCCTTTGATTAAAGGGGATTTCCTTTCAAAATTGAAAGTGTAGTTTGTGTCTCCTCCACGATACAGTGAGAGCAAGTTCCGTTTTGCGGCTGTAATGTTAAATCAACAACTGCAGAGTAGTCTCGCTGAAGGGCGTCTGAGTAGCAAGTGGTTAGAGCATTAGTCTCTCGTGGTGAAGGTGGGGGTCGAATCCGGCTAGAGATGCCACAGTCACCCAGCTGTAGAAATGGGTACCCGACTACTTCTGGAGCTGGGGCAGGAATGGCGACCAGGCGTGATGTTGACCACATCACCCTCCAGTGTGTCGACAGGTCAAGGAAAATATGGGCACTAACACTACAACCCTATGTGCCTCTAGGACATGACAAGATTAAAAAGAAAAGAACAATCAGCCTGGCTGAAATTCATAAGGCCTGCATCGTCCACAAACGAACGTTCTCATAAGCAACAAATATACACCAGCATTCTCAGATCAAACGTTCAAGATCCGGCGTCATAGCATTCAGGACAGCCCCACACAGTCTCAGATAACAACACGGGACGCGCACGCACGCACGCACACACACAGCACCATATATATTTATTACAATATTATTCATTTGAATAAGTAACTATCTTTCGGTTAAGTAGCTGACACAAAGTACCGCCGTGGCGCAGCGGTTAGTGCACTCACTTGCCGATCAGAAGGCCCCTGGTTCAACCAAGTCCTAAAATATGGGTACCTGAGGCTTCCTTTGTAAAACAAAGGCACTGGGGAAAGATGCTGTCATACCTACCTCAAACCCCCTAGTGGCCTAAACATGCGAAGGCACTAACACATCACACCACTAAGGCATGCAAAAGCTACGAACTGCAACAAATTTCTTGCAGAAATTAAAGGCATTTGGACAACTGGGAAAAAGTTCAGTGGAACAACAGATCTACACAAATACAAGAAAAATAAAATAAAGGTACTTACAATGTAAATATACGACAACTCATTAGAAAATGTGAACTCCCAGCAGTGAAAATAACATAATCAGGATTCGTCAAGCTAACCAGCCCCTCAGCTACTCGCAAGCCCGCATCATTCAACTCTCGTTTGCCTTGCTCTATCTTAGCGACTAAACATTTACTTTGCCTCAACACGTTAAAAAAAACTGCCCGGGGATAAAACCAGGGAAGTACGTGAATCAGATTTCAGATCATCATAGTTTTACCCCAGACTCGAGGAGGAAAAAAAAAAGGGGGGGGGGGGGGCCCAGTCAACATAAATGTCATTACTAGCTACGAGGAAACCCGAAGCTCAAACTGTCGCCTTATTGTAGTATGCTCTGACTGCAATCCTGTCTGTCAAAGTTTCGGTCAAAGTTTTCCTAGTCAAACACTTTGTATTAATTAACAGAAATAACTGCTTGTTCAGATAACACCCATCAACTAACAAAATATCTGAATATACAGCATACATCTACACGGAATGAATTCTCGGGGGGGGGGGGGGGGTGGGTGGAAAAGTGAAACCATGAAAGTCATAAGAATTAGATAACTAGAAAATTATGGCCACAAGAGGCGTAGCATTATAATGAAAACCATACTTGAAGGCTGGAAGTAGCAAGAAGAAAACAATGATATAGATGGTCACATGTGAGGAAGAAGGCTGGAAGTAGCAAGAAGAAAAACACTGATATAGATGGTCACATGTGAGGAAGAAGGCTGGAAGTAGCAAGAAGAAAACAATGATATAGATGGTAAGAAGAAAACAATGATATAGATGGTTACATGTGAGGACGAAGGCTGGAGGTAGCTATAAGAAAACAATGATATAGATGATCATATGTGAGGAAGAAGGCTGGAGGTAGCTATAAGAAAAGAATGATATAGATGATCATATGTGAGTAAGAAGGGTGGAGGCAACATGAAGAAAACAATGATATAGATGGTCACAAGTGAGGAAGAAGGCTGGAGATAACAAGAAGAAAACAATGATATAGATGGTCACATGCGAGGAAGAAGGCCGGAGGTAGCTATAAGAAAACAATGATATAGATGGTCACATGCGAGGAAGAAGGCTGGAGGTAGATATAAGAAAACAATGATATAGATGGGCACATGCGAGGAAGAAGGCCGGAGGTAGCTATAAGAAAACAATGATATAGATGGTCACATGCGAGGAAGAAGGCTGGAGGTAGCTATAAGAAAACAATGATATAGATGGTCACATGCGAGGAAGAAGGCTGGAGGTAGCTATAAGAAAACAATGATATAGATGGTCACATGCGAGGAAGAAGGCTGGAGGTAGCTATAAGAAAACAATGATATAGATGGTCACATGCGAGGAAGAAGGCTGGAGGTAGCTATAAGAAAACACTGATATAGATGGTCACATGTGAAGAAGAAGGCTGGAGGCAACATGAAGAAAACAAGGATATAGATGATCATATGTGAGGAAGAAGGCTGGAGATAACATGAAGAAAACACTGATATAGATGGTCATATGTGATGAAGAAGGCTGGAGATAACAAGAAGAAAACAATGATATAGATGGAGATTTTTAAAGCCTGATCCGGTACACTGGAAAATCATTGCGGCCGCGACGACGATGGCACAAGATGATGATGATGATGACAGCATATGATGATGAACATGAAATATTACATCTACAATAATCTACGACATTTTGAAAATGAACATGAACATATTATTACCAGCATAACTTATACAAACTTAAGTACTGAGGCGATAATTTCAAAATGACAAAACCTCATTTACAAACATACCTTCTAAATAAGTTCTTCATATCTGAAACGAGCAGTCACACACGCTTACAGATCTGTCTGAAACGCAAACGATGGGAAGACCTCCAAGCATCCAACTCTACTAACCACATGAAACACCAGATCTGCCTGGACTTAAGCTGCCAGGACAAGAAAATCTCCAACGTTTGTTGCTGTTCAACCTTGGTAATAGGCTACGCAGCGATTACAAAGGCGACGTCAATACCTATCAGGGCAAGTTTACTTAGCAAAACAAAACAAAGAAAGCTTTCACGCATACAAGACTACGCCTTAAGCGTCTAAATGAGACGGAGACACAAGGTGGCCCACGCAGAAAGAAACAATACCAAATTATTATGTCACTGAATGTAGCTCTCTACAATGTGAGACATCTGCATAGGTATCCCTATCTCAGATCTCGCCTATTACAACTCAGAAAATGGGGATTACATCAAATAGGTCAAAACTACATGTTCCCTTTCGTGGGCTCAAGTTTCCCTTTAACCCTTTGAAACTGAGGGGAGCAGAAATAAACAGAGTAGTTTGGAAAAAGAAACAAAACGAAATGTTGGGAACACAAGATATAGAGGGCACAGAGAGGATGGACAGATATACTGACGAACAGACAGACATACGGACAGAGGGACGGACGGACGGAGACAGGCGATGGACAGCTGGAAGGATGGTTAGACGGATGGACAGACTGACAGATGGACAGACTGACGGATGGACAGATTGACAGATGGACAGACTGACGGATGGACAGTTGGAAGGATGGTTCGACGGATGGACAGACAGACAGTCCGACCGACGGGCGGATGGTTAGACAGACTGACAAACAGATAGATAAATAGACAAGCAGAGACAGAAGAAAGTAAACTTGTACAGACACAAAGATGAAAATAACACTAAACACCTCCAAACTGCCATTCAGTCACACACGCGCGTCAAACATCCGGCATGTGCACATTTTCACGAAACATATTTAATAAATGCACACAAAACTCTATCACAACCAAGCAGCGACTGTTACATTGTCTGGCCTCACATCCCACGCTGCCTGCGACCTTTGACACTGTCATGCGGACACTACAACAGTGATCACGCACATCAGAGCTCTTCAAATCTTTACTTGACCTTGCTCCGTTAATTATGTTCACAGGACTTCTTTTGTTCCTCGCCATATTAACATCCTGTAACATACTCATTATTTTAACATACACGCATCATAAAGCGCCTGCAGTAATATTTATTTTCTCAACGACAAGGCTGGTGGCTCCCCGCAGAGAAGTCCAAGGGGGAGGTAATTTACCACTGTTGGAGAGGCCATAATGGTGAAGATCATTTCTGGGTGATGACTTATAGGGAAGGATTCGGGGTGGCTTGGTTTGCAAAGAGTGGACCGGGACCCGGGACAACCGTTGGGAATCACTGATATAACAAAATATAGTAAATGCACATGACCGATATATACACGTCCCCCCCCCCCAAGACCCTGGAATCACTGATGTTTACCTTCTTTGTCAAAGTTAATGATGCTCTTTCAATCTTCAGCCTATACGAGTTAACGAGCATCTTTCACACCATTAAAGTAAACAGTTCACCATCAGTGTTAACATGTCACCATTAACGTTACCATTTCACCATTAATGTCAGCACCTTTTATTTACCCTACAACAGTGGTTCCTACTTCTTGGTCCGCAGAACATTTCGTGGAGGTCCGTGACAATAATTCAAGGTCCCCCCCCCCCCTTTTTGTTAAAAATATTTCCCCAGTGAAATGTTTAAAACCCGATATTTCTGTATGGAAGAAAGAACTTTTTTTTTCAAGTTTCAACACAGAAAATATTGAACCAGAAGTGGAAGCGATTGTTGGGAATAAAAAGAGGCACGATTTCTCTCACCATATTTAGGTTGGTTAGCTGTCACACACTTCATTATTCTGTTCATTTTCATAATATGCAAGAATGTTAATTGCTGTCTATTTTTTTCTTAACTACACTATTATTATTTTGAAAATTCACTAATTGTATACGGTGTAGTTTAGTGTAGTCTAGCGTTTACTCATTAAAGGTTGCCTACATTTACTGAAAAAAAAAATTTTTGCATTTCAAGCACACAGCTACTATACAGATCTGAAACTTTTCCAAAGTATGGGGGTCCGTGGCCCTAGAACATGATTAAGTTTAACACCACTGACAAAAGTAATGATGACAATGCTAATGGTGACGGTACGGGCCAGGGAACCAAAACCCTATCCCAGCTGCCCGTTGGTCTCCTCGTATAAACGCCCTGTTCTGACTAACGCTGTTATCTCTAGGGTGGTGGAGCTTGCTGAAAGGCATGCTTTTTTTTTGAGTCATCTTTGGGTTTTCAAGTTTAACACTTTGGCTGTATCGGGTACTAATAACATCTTGCTGGCAGCTACAGGTATTCAGAACAAAAACACCAACAGTGATGTTTAACTTTCCTAAAATAAAAGGACATTTTTTCCCTTTGCATATTTTTAATGTTAAAACTTCCTGCAGACCTCTTACCATTTCATTATACTGACTCAACACACTGCGCACAACCAAACTCTGAGGGTACTGATAAAATAAACATTTCACTTTTGATTAATTTAGATGTTACAAAGAGGCACGCAGTTTTGACGGAGGCTTCTTAGTCAAAAGTTGACAAGATGAGACCTTTGGTATCTTCAAAAGACTAAAATGTGATTATTGTCCAGATATCGGTTTGGAGTGGGGCAGAATAGATGTTACCAGACTGCCTTCTCATCCACAGCTTGTGGGCTCAAGATCTGCCACTGGTGTCCTTCAATCATGCCAGCTGCGCAAATGGAAACCTGGGTTAACGATGTTGAGGAAACTGCCTCTAAGAGCGGGAAATATCCGTCTATACGGCAAAGCTGGGTTACAACTATAAACGCGGTAACGAATAAAAGAAAAACTGGAAACCACAAAAAACAAACAAACCCAATCCCATTAATACTCCTACGTCAAAGTCCACATTGGGGGGATGTATGAAATGCTGGTATGTGGCGTCTGGCCAGGCGAGACGCTGACCACATCATTCTTCAGTGTGCCAACAGGTCAAAGAAAATATAGCCATTAACACCATATTCCCAAACTCCCTCTAGGTTACGTAAGATCTGTTTTAAGAAACAGCTCTACAAATTTCTACACCTTCCGTGTACCATTCGGACGCCGATGTCTGAAAACCACTGAATAACTAACGCATAAACCTATCTCTGCCCCCTCCCGAAGAGTAAAGCTATGGCAGTAAGCATAAACTTTGAGCAAATCTTTCACTAGCGGCTACAAAACCCTCGTTCTGTGATCATAGCAACTGTTTTTCTATAACGCCATGTAAATATCTTAATGAAGATTTATAAAATATTTTTTCACTTCACAACTTTTCTGATCCGCGGATTTACCAGTTTTCATTCTTCTTGTGCCAGGTAGTGAAATATGCAGTTTTTTTTTTTTCAACTGTTCTGTATCTCCGTAACGACTGGCTGAGAAGAATCCTCATGATTAATCTGGCAAGGCGATATCAGAAGTGAGGAGATTCGAAGACAAACGGAACAAGGGCCAATCAATGTACAGGCCACAACTATATAATGAAGGTGGATAGAAATACGGGTTCTGGCGTGGAATTCTCAAGGAAAGAAAGACCAGGGAAAGAACAGATAATACATGGAGAGGGGTACAATGAACGTCCAAAAAAGCAGAGGCACTCACATGAGATGGCTTGAAGAGCCAAGGCCAACGATAGAAATGAGTGGAAAACCTTTATCTCTGGCCTGTGCGTCGGAGGACATACACTATGCCGGTCATGGAGAAGTCTGATAGGCAGTAGATAGTTTCTGCATGTCTTTAAATACAAAGTAGGCATTGCTGCACAGTTTCTTCTTTATATTACAGAAAATGTAGTATAGTGCATATTCCACAATCAGTCTGTATAAGTGTTCATGAGAAAAGAATGAATAAATACAACAGTTTTAGCGCCGATCACAACATTAAACACAACATATAAACAAAAGGATAAACACAGACATTTCACCGGCGATTCGCGGATGCTCACAAAATTCATATAAAGAGAAGTGGAAGCGACAGGAAGAAACTAATGACTCAGAACTGAACACACAGTGCCTGAAGGCGGACATCAGAAGCTAGCACACCTGTCTGGCCAGGACATTCCCCGAAAAGTAAAAAGATACGCACTCAGACAGGTGATTCATGGGTCAGACTTACAAGGTGACACACGCAAAACGGAAACGAGGCCGCAGAGGCATGGAAATAATGTGCTCAGAAATAAATCCCTTGTGTTTACCAAAAACACACACATCTATACTCTCGTAAGTGTCAAACACACAGATCTATATTCTCGCATATGCCAAAGAGCGCGCTCGCACATACACACTCGTATATGTCAAAACACACAAATCTATATTCTTGAACATGCCACAATACAGATATCTATATTCACGTATGTGGCAAAAACACAGATCTATACTCTCGTATGTGCAAAAAAAGAGAGAGAGACAGTATAGATCTATACTCTCGTAGGTGCCACAAAAAACACAGATCTATACTCTCGTATGTGCAAAAAAAAAGAGAGAGTATAGATCTATACTCTCGTAGGTGCCAAAAAATACAGGTCTATACTCTCGTATGCGCCTAAAAACACAGATCTATACTCTCGTATGTGCAAAAAAAACACCACACACACAGACCTATACTCTTGTATGTGTCAAAAACACAGATATATACTCTCGTGTGTGCCAAAAAAAAAATATTTATACTCCCGTCTACATCAAAAACACGCAGATCTATACTCTCATATGTACCAAAACACACAGGTCTATACTCTCATATGTACCAAAACACACAGATCTATACTCTCATATGTACCAAAACACACAGATCTATACTCTCATATGTACCAAAACACAAAGATCTATACTCTCATATGTACCAAAACACACAGATCTATACTCTCATATGTACCAAAACATACAGATCTATACTCTCGTACACGCCAAAAACACACACTCTTGTATATGCCAAAAAAACACACACAGGGCCGTACTAATATGTACCAGACACATGGATCTATATTCTCTCATGTGAACACCTACATTTACAGTGTTGTACACAAATCTAGCTGCAGACTCGTCCTGTTCGAGCAAAGATCTCTGAAGAAACTCTCTAGCGCTTGCACTTCTTCCCACTCTCACGAATAGCCACATCGACTAAAAACCCACTTGTACTTGTCCTGGCCTTTAATATAAGCCCCAAGTTTCCACTTATTTATTACAGGCAGCCATATTCCCATTTTTCAAACACAAAGCCTCTTACTTTTCGCTTATTTCTTATAATTACAATATAATACAACACGATACAACACAACACACAACAACCCACACCACACATACACTCTTTCCGTCGTTGTTATACTGAAACGTCTGAATTTCCGATGTGTTACAGAAAAGCAAACCTTCGACTTGTTTTCTATACGAGTTACCAAGTTAAACCTTCTGTCGTTGTGAACCTTTACATTTCCGACATGTTACAGAACAGCAAACCTTGTACACGAGCCACCAAGTTGAAACCTTCTGTAGCTTCCCTACTGAAAATCTCTGATCTACTGCAAATGAAACCTGCTTGTGTTCTACATTAAACTCCAAAGCTTCCACCTTGTTACAAAAACTCAGGCTGTATGTACACAGAGCCTCAAAGTTTCCACTTACTACAGAATGTAAACATGCAAAACCTTTCAACCCCGCCTCCCGGTCCCCCCTCCTCAGCTATACATTCCCATTTTCTAGAAGCTGACAATATTCTGAATATGAACGGCTGTAAATTTTCACAGATAAGCGAGCTCTTATTACTTAGAGTATACCGAAACCTGCGCTCTACATACACTATCTGTGGTTATTTTAAGGACCCCCCCCCCCTTTCCCCCTGCGCTGCATACGTCCATGTCTCTGATAGGAGATGGCACAAGCATGAGCTCATTTTGGCTGCGGATGTGAGACAGAGAGGTATAAATGAATGATGGAGCTACCCAGAGTCCCAAGAAAGAGGTTACCATCAAAGAAAGAAGGGCAGTATGGAAAATGTATTATCAAAGACCCGGTTCTGACATTCGTTTCCTTTCCCGTCACAGTTTTTAATGGCTTTGTTTCGTGTTACAGTTTATTACCCAGTCACGTGGGGGAGATCCCTTATCTACTACCTGACAACTGTTCTACTGTTCGACTCCCACTACACCTCATATTTTAAAAAAAAAAAAAGTGCATATCTAACCACCCACCCACATTTTACTTACGATTCTACAAAGTCCCTATTTTGCTATTGCCCGATCCAGACTCTTTCATAAATTCGAACCCACACTGACTCCGCCAAAAATTATACCAGACTCTGTTCCACAGCCCTTATATCATCATCAGTCCTCTGTACCCCTTGTGAAGCATAACGCATTAACACAGGTTCTCCAGCCAGTCCTGTCCTAAACAAGCCGGGATGCCTCACGCCATGCCTTTCCTGCTATCTCTAGTAGTATTTGTCTCCATGTCCCCAATGGCCTGCCCCTCTTTCTTTTCCCTTGAGGTGTCCAAGTCAAGGCGGTACAGGGGTGCCTTGTTCTTTCCATTCGTAGTATGTGGCACAGCCCTTGTACAGACATCAATATTTGGCTTATGTAGGTGTTTCTTGATGGCCGCCCCCCCCCCTTTCTTCATCGTTTAAAGTGTCAGGTCATGCTACACTGGAGCATTATCACTTGGAGGACGTCCAAGAGTTTTTCTCTTTGTTCTGATAACGAGTCCACACTTCCTCTGATCCGGACCCTGAGACTTGGTCTGGTCGCATGGGAAAATCTGATATTTCCTGCAGTCTGTATTTCATTATCACTTTTATGGGCAGGAAGGGGTGGCGGGGGTATGTTGAGTCGATCAGGTGATTTTGTTTCTGGCATTCACTTAGTTCCCAAAAGATATTATCTATTTATGTTGGTATACTTCCAGCGAGTGCTTCGTTTACTGTACTTCCAACGAGTGTTTAATTTAGAGTTATGGTACTATACTTCCAACGAGTGTTTAATTTAGGGTTATGATACTATACTTCCAACGAGTGTTTAATTTAGGGTTATGATACTATACTTCCAACGAGTGTTTAATTTAAAATTATGGTACTATACTTCCAACGAGTGTTTAATTTAGGGTTATGATACTATACTTCCAACGAGTGTTTAATTTAGGGTTATGATACTATACTTCCAGCGAGTGCTTAATTTAGGGTTATGTTACTATACTTCCAACGAGTGTTTAATTTAGGGTTATGATACTATACTTCCAACGAGTGTTTAATTTAGGGTTATGATACTATACTTCCAATGAGTGTTTACTTTAGGATTATGTTACTATACTTCCAGCGAGTGCTTCATTTAGGGTTATGTTACTATACTTCCAACGAGTGTTTACTTTAGGATTATGTTACTATACTTCCAGCAAGTGCTTAATTTAGGGTTATGTTACTATACTTCCAGCGAGTGCTTCATTTAGGGTTATGTTACTATACTTCCAACGAGTGTTTACTTTAGGATTATGTTACTATACTTCCAGCGAGTGCTTCATTTAGGGTTATGTTACTATACTTCCAGCGAGTGATTACTTTAGGATTATGTTACTATACTTCCAGCGAGTGTTTACTTTAGGATTATGTTACTATACTTCCAGCAAGTGTTTACTTTAGGATTATGTTACTATACTTCCAGCGAGTGCTTAATTTAGGGTTATGTTACTATACTTTCAGCGAGTGATTACTTTAGGATTGTGTTACTATACTTCCAGCGAGTGTTTACTTTAGGATTATGTTACTATACTTCCAGCGAGTGTTTACTTTAGGATTATGTTACTATACTTCCAGTGAGTGTTTACTTTAGGATTATGTTACTATACTTCCAGCGAGTGCTTAATTTAGGGTTATGTTACTATACTTCCAGCGAGTGATTACGGTCTTGAAGAATTTGGTTGCGAAGATAAAACGATACATTCCAGGAAAATACGGGTATTGCATATCAGTCAACATTATCAATATTATTTTGAGAAGAATCCACTGTGTCACCACTTGATACCACACTCACAGACTCTAGAATTCATGATTCTCCTGTTCACCCCGTGAACTCTGTTTACTGGCTTTCTTTTACTTGTCAGTATTTCCTAGCACCTTCTCTCTCTCTCTCTCTCTCTCTCTCTCTCTCTCTCTCTCTCTCTCTCTATCTATCTATCTATCTATCTATCTATCTATCTATCTATCTATCTATCTATCTATCTATCTATCTATCTATCTATCTATCTATCTATCTATCTATCTATCTATCTATCTATCTCTTTCTCTCTCTCCAAATTCTCCAATGACTGAAAGATCTTTATTTTCTCATATGTACAAAAATGTTGGTAATTAGGCCGTGCTTCTCTGCAGCGTCTTTTTTTTTTTTGGAACACTGACTATTCTCTTCGGCTGCCAAGGATATACGTCACATCCTTTTACAACGCCAAATCTCTCCTGCTTCAAGTATGTTATTTCATCTAATCATTTAAGAAAAAGGTCCCATGCCGCCTTGAGGCTGAAGATTAAACAAGATATCTCTCGGCACTCCTATCCTCTCTGACCGGTCGGCTCATTAGAATATAATGTAATCAACATAAGTCTAGCCTGTCTCTTATTTCTCCAACATCCAGATACCCAATCTTCCTACTTGGAGGACTACAGCATCTCAAACTGTCTGGGCATACAGCATTACAAAAATGCCCAATCTTCCTACTTGGAAGATTACAGCATCTCAAACTGCCTGGGCATACAGCATTATAAAATAATACCCAATCTTCCTACTTGGAGGACTACAGCATCTCAAACTACCTGGGCATACAGCATTACAAAACATACCCAATCTTCATACTTGGAGGACTACAGCATCTCAAACTGTCTGGGCATACAGCATTACAAAAATACCCAATCTTCCTACTTGGAGGACTACAGCATCTCAAACTGTCTGGGCATACAGCATTACAAAAATATCCAATCTTCATACTTGGAGGACTACAGCATCTCAAACTGTCTGGGCATACAGCATTACAAAAATACCCAATCTTCATACTTGGAGGACTACAGCATCTCAAACTGTCTGGGCATACAGCATTACAAAAATACCCAATCTTCCTACTTGGAGGACTACAGCATCTCAAACTGTCTGGGCATACAGCATTACAAAAATACCCAATCTTCCTACTTGGAGGACTACAGCATCTCAAACTACCTGGGCATACAGCATTATTTTTTAAAAAATACCCAATCTTCCTACTTGGAGCACTACATCATCTCAAACTGCCTGGGCATACAGCATTACATCCCGTTCTTTTCAACAACTACGTTCCTGCAGTTCTGTGTGTAGGTCATTCAGGACCTAATTTACTTTCATAACAAGAGGAGATAAATGTTGGCGTGTCTGTGACGAACGTATCTCCCCTAGTTTTAACCTGTCTTGGAACTTCCGCTACTGCATCTCTCTCTCTCTCTCTGAAGAGTTCGAATATGAAAATGACTGACCTGGCCAAGTAAAGTGCTTTGTTTTTAAGGAGAAAAGTCTACGATACATTACTATATTAACAAAGTAAATACACGTTTATATACGCACATACAAACTGTACTGTGGTAAAATATATGGTAAGAATGAGTAGACTTTAATGCAATAAGACAGTGTGCGTGTTTGTGTGTGTATGTGTCTGTGAGAGAGAGAGAGAGAGAGAGAGAGAGAGAGAGAGAGCATTAACTGGCAAATTACAGATTAAATAAGAGATAAACCTAAACTTCTGGAGGTCGTCGGTTACTGTGACCGGTTTATACTATCAAAAACCTAGTAAGAAGTAACCAGTGAAATCAGATGAAGGATAATCGGAGCAGGATGATGATGATGATGAATCTGTCAGTTCCTACCCTGGTTCAGAATGTGAGCATTTTGTAAAGATTAAATCTCGCCGCAAATTGCACAAAGAATAACAAAAATGTCACACCAACATTAAACTCCGGCTGATCTTTGTAAAATGTGTTTAATTTTACATTTATGTTTAAAAAAGTATAAAGTACCGAACGTTGCTCTTCATGCAGGGTGAAAGACAGGTACAACTGTCTCCATAAAATCCTAGCGTGATCACTCTGTGTGTGTATGTATGCATGCGCATGTATGTATACCACGTCGCTGAATTACAAAATCAACTGAAAAAATGAAGGCCCAACAGATAATTTTCCATATGTCCTACTTTCTGATACCGGATTACTGCGCCATAAGCATATGGGATTTACTCACGCGGAGGAATATTAGCAATTTCCAGACTAAAATAAATACAAAACCTGCCGGAGTGAGGGGGAAAAAACGATAGGAAGAGGGCGCTGAAAGGGTTAATGGAACTTGAGATTTCGCACCTAGTTCATGTATCCTGGCAGTTTGTGGTGCTCTAGTCCTCCATTAATGTCAAACACATCAGTTTTGGGGGTATCAGTGTGATTTGTACGGATGTGTGCTGCGCCGTGCCTTTTTTTTTTTTTTTTAGTGAATCATTTTGGTGTTACATCCATGCTTGTACTTTTAGGAATAGGCATCTGTATAGGTAAGCAATAATAGTGAGCGACGAATCACATTATACGCTTGACAGAATATAGAAACGTGGACAAATATGATATACATCAGGCAGAGATGGACACGTGGCACAAAAGATAAGCGGATAGACGTGAGAGAGTGAGAGAGAGAGAAAGAGAAAAAGGAAGTAATATGGACGGACAGAATAGACAGGGAAGCAGAGGACCTGACAGGTATGCGAAAGGATGAACACAGAGATGGACGGACGGAGAGGCAGGCAAGCAGACAGACAGATAGACACAGACAGACTGGCAAGCATGCATGCAGGCAGACAGAAAACCAACTTACCTATCCGCCAGCTTTCCCATCCGTCTGTCTAGCAACTTAAACATGACATAAATGAACGCATCTTCACAGCACAGACACATACACTAAACAACATCATCGCCAGCCCGGCCCGAACAACCGCATCATTAGCACGAACAAAGGACCAACTCTGAATCGCTAATGATGAAACCTACAACAACAGACCTCTAATGACTAATAGCCATAAACATCCCCTGACAAGCAATTGCCAACAACACAACAACACCGAGGTAACTGTGAGTAATCCATCCTCCGTCGTTAGTCGAGTATTTCGTCGCCTAACACGCCGTATCTAAATGAAAATGCAGATATAATCCTTGCCATACAGCGCCGGGACATCTCCTATATGTGATGATATCCACGTGCTCCAGCCAATCATGGGGGGCATCTTCTGATTTTGGCTATTAATTTCCAGCACTAATCGGACATGATCATTTTCCTCATAGCTAATACCGCCCCCACCCCGACTTTTTATGTCTTTCTATTCCGCTTTTATCACCTGATTTGCTGCTCTGAATGATTGTTTTTTTTTAAAAATTCCCTTTCACAGCAGAACGTAGCCTTATAGAAAGGAAATTTATTTTTGTTTCCCACTGCCAAGATCTTTGTAGCCAATACCCCGAAATCTAATAAAAATTCTAGTGTTCTCATTTCTTGTTCAATCTTAATTTCATTAATGAATTCCTCTATTCTTTCCCACACTGCAAGTTTGTGTGCAACGTTTACCCGGTAAGAAAAGGAATCAACCGTGAGACACAATATTTCAAAGTACACTTGGCGCCAGTATCGTGGCGCACTGTATTTCTCTCATTATATTTCACGCTCTGTTTTTCTTTCATTTTTCTTCCAGTGGTCCGGGTTTTCTCTTCTTACAATTTCTGTTTCTACCTTCGTTCATGAACTATGAACTACGCGATGCAGTTGGTCCACTGGTAAACTGTCAGCGTGAAATACAAAGTCACAACATCAATCTCTCACTGTGGATATGTGCGGCTTTTTCTCCTATTTGTTACAGAAAAAAAGTAAAATGTTTAGTAAAGATTTTAAAATTATTTTTTTCTTTCATCATCTTTGACAGATTACAACTTATATTCCTGTAATTCTCTTAAGTCATATTCATCTGGAATCCACTCAGGAGTGTTCAGGAAGCAGGATAGGGGCCTGGTGAGTTTACTGGCACCGACAGCAATACCGCCCCTAGCATAGACAGCAATATCGCCCCTAGCACAGACAGCAATACCGCCCCTAGCACAGACAGCAATACCGCCCCTAACATAGACAGCAATACCGCCCTTAGCATAGACAGCAATACCGTCCCTAGCACAGACAGCAATACCGTCCCTAGCAGACAGCAATACCGTCCTTATCATAGACAGCAATACCGTCCCTAGCACAGACAGCAATACGTCCCTAGCAGACAGCAATACTGTCCCTAGCATATACAGCAATACCGTCCCAAGCAGACAGCAATACCGTCCCTAGTGCAGACAGCAATACTGTCCCTATCATAGACAGCAATACCGCCCCTAGCACAGACAGCAATACCGTCCCTAGGATAGACATCACTGCTCCAATATATCTTTTAGCAAATAGTAAACAACGAGGTCTGAGAACAGTAAAGTGATATAGAGTACGGTTAGACCAGACAAACACACAGCAACTCTGAAGCATTTAATTCAATACAAAGCATCTGTGTCGCTCTTACCATCGTCATTATTTTATCTCATCCCCACAGGATCGAAGATGTTGTCCGACTTGACAGTCAGCGGCCTATAGCTGACATGCAGGCGTCAGGGTTGACGAACCATATCTGACCTAGATCCTGTCCCACTTCTCCGCTGGTGCCCTGAAAACTAGTCTGCGAACGGAGAATAGTCTCTACGGTGGTGGAGTCTGCTAAAGAAGTACTGCACACCCTAGCTTTTTAGCTGCACCCTGGGACTGAAAAAAAAAAACGGCCATGACCCGCTCCCAGACGAAGGCGATGCCGTGCCTCGACGCCGCCACAGCGCTGGCTGCAAAGAACACCAGCTCGGAGAATGAAGAAGAAGAAATAATGAATGTGTGTCATTTTATTTTTACCCGATTCTTGTTGCAGGAGTTCGCGAAATCTTACTCTACCAATACCAGAAAATACGGATAACAGAAACCAATAGTTCCTGTGCGAACTTAAGTCCACCTAAAACGCGCGCTCTCTCTCTCTCTCCTCTCTCTCTCTATGTGGAAACGGTCCTGAAACTTTAGAACACACACCGCAACAACCTACACTCCCTACAGACAATTCAAAGCCAAAACCTGGCCCTAGGACGAGGGCACAGATGGAAAGCTGCGGGCCACGCAGGATGGAACACTGATGATGATAGGATTCATGGAGGCCCCTCTGCCTTCTTGACTAAGTGGCACAAAAGAAAAAAAGAAGAAAAAAACATCCATACATCTGCACACTACTGTTCACATGCACACATAAATATAAAAATTAACTTCCAAAGAGAAAATCTGCATGCATGGCGAGACGCACCGGATTTTACTTCAGACATGGCCATCAGCGAATGATGGGAAATTGTCGGTTTCCACAAATAATGGATTTCGCTAAAGCCCAAAAGCTAATCACAAAAAAAAAAAACACACACACACAGAAGAAAGCGGATTAGCAGAAACGAAAATAAATAAAATAATAAAAGATCAAGGCTCGAACAAAATTACCCCAGAATTCTGCTCCATCGTAAGTAAAAACAAAATAACAAATAGAGGAGAGGGAGACTGCACACACGCACACACACACAGACACACACAGTGCGTGTGTGTGTGTTTACGAGGAGTGATTGATAAGTTCTCGGCATAAGGTACAACGGATTATTGTGGACAACTGTTTTGGGTTATTTCTCAACATAGTCCCCTTGCAAGTCTATGCATTTAAACCAGCTATACTGGGACATACGGATCCCTTCTTTGTAAAAGTCATCATCTTGTGCCAGTAGAAAGTGGTCTACAGCATGAATGACGTCATCATCTGAAGCAAATATGCGACCAACGAGCTCCTTTTTTTTTTTAGTTTGATAAACAGGTAATAGTCCGAAGGGGCCAAATCTGGGAAACAAGGAAGATGTTCAAAAAGCTGGAAGCTGTATTCATGAATGGCAACCATTGCCACCGCCGACTTGTGAACTGGAGCACTGTCTTGAAGAAAGATGACTCCTCTTGTCAATTTCCCTCGACGCATTTCCTTCAATTTGACCCGATGCTGCTTCACAAGCTTAGCACAATAGGCCCCGCTGACCGTTCTGCCCTTTCGAAGATAGCCTACCAATATCACACCTTCTGAATCCCAAAAGATGGATGTCATCACTTTGCCTGCAGACAGAACCATCTTTGCTTTCTTTGGAGGTGGGGATTCATGATGTTTCCACTGCTTTGACTGTTCTTTGGTTTCTGGTTGAAAATGATGAACCCAAGTCTCATCCAGTCAAGAATTGCTGAAGAAACGTTTCAGGATCTGCAGAAAAATGGCCAAGATTGTCTCTTGACATGTTGAGACACTATCGTTTGTAATCAGCTCCAAGAGGTTTCGGGACCCATCGAGCAGGGACCTTTGTCATTTGAAGATCATTGTGAATAATGGCATGATCGCGTTTCTGGGAGATGCCCAACTCAGTAGCAATGTACCGCGCAGTTAGTCTTTGATCCTCCATTATCATATCATGGATTCTGCCGGTGGTTTCATCGTTCTTGGTTTCCTGGAGGGGGATAATCTTTCAGACTCTTCCTTCCATGTTTGAAATGAGCTGCCCATTTCTTCACTGTGCTGTAAGAAGGGGCACTCTCCCCTAGTCTCCACCATATCCTCATGGATCTCCTTCGATGATAAGCCCGTGATGCAGAAGTAGAGAACGATTGCTCGATGAGAAATTGTATCCACTTTCTCAATTTCTGCCACCCCTTACCACTTCAGTAGCCTGTAAAAAAAAATACTGGTTGCAGTTAATTTCTTGAAACTTGGTGTTTAATCTTACATTAACCTGATCTACAAATGCACTTAATATCAACTGTGTATTTGTACCTTATGCCGCTAACTTATCAATCACCCTTCACGATATTTGAAAACAGATATCCTGTCTTCACTGGCTAGAGAACTAAGACTTGAAATTAACAAGGACAAAACAAAAATAATGAAAATTCCCACTGATCAAAATGGAAAAATACACGTAGAAGGGACAGATGTTGAAGAAGTCAATCAATCTGCATACCTTGGCAGCTAAATAGACCAGGATGGCGAAACCAGAAAGGAAGTTAGACTAAGAACTGCAAAAGCAGCATTGATCTTCAAGAATCTTGAGAACAAACGGTATTCAAAAGTTATAAGCACAAAAACCAAGTTAAGACTATTCAATTCAAATGTAATATCCACCCTCATTTATGCACGCGAAAGCTGGAAAACAACTAAAGAAATAGACAAGAAATTAGGCTCTTCTGAAAACAAATGCCTAAGGAAAATACTCGGCGTCAAGTGGAACGAATTCAAGTACAATGCAGAGATAAGACAGATGACTGAACAACAACCAGTCTCATGGGTGATCAGGAAAAGGAGATGGACATGTTCGTCACGTGATGAGAAGAAACGATCAGAGAATCTCAAAACAAGCTATCAAGTGGAACACAACAGACCGAAGAAAAAGAGGCAGACCACGTGAAACTCTAAAGAGGACATTGTTAAGAGAGGTCAAATTAATAGGCATAAAATCCTTTGATGGGTTTGAAAAGCTCACCGAAACAGGAAAAATTGGTGAACAACCTTGCGAGTCCTATGTGACGTTTAACGGCACGGGAAGGATATAATATATAAGATGATATTTGAAGGACTCTTCTGTAGCAATTACATTCAAAGGTATTTATGTGTTTCTCAGATGTTTAGTTAAATGTCTAGATCTCACAGGCATATGTTGCGATAGGAAAAATGTATGCCCTTAAAAATCTTATATTTTTGTAGTTCTGTCCGTTCCTCTCCACAGATTCTTTAGTTACTTTATTTATTTTTTTTTTTTTGGAGAGCGACAGATGGCCTCCTTTTAATATCCCTCATTGTATCTCCATTATTAGTTAGTAGTGATCCAAAATATTCAAAACTCTCACCTCTTCCAATTTTTCCTCATTGATATATATTTCATCTCCCTTATTTGTTTTGTCAGTTGTCATCAATTTAGTTTTCTTCACATTAAGATAAAGTTTTTGCTCTTCACTATTCTCAGGGACTGACATAATTAGTTTTTCTACTCCTCTTTGTGTTGTGGACAGTAATACTGTGTCATCAGCATATCTAATCTCTGGTATTTCATAACCTCCAATTGCTACGGCATCGTAATATTCTTTGTCTACATCTTCTCTAACATTCCTCATTATATTTTCAGTATACAAGTTAAATAAGAAAGGCAACAATATACACCCCTGACGGACCCCTTTTTTTATGTCAAACCAAGTTGTTGTTTCACCGTTTATTCTTCCTGCTGCCTGCTGGTCTAGATACAGAGATGATATTAATTGTATTACACGTGTTGGAAACCCCATTCTTTCCTATATTTCCCAATATATATATATATATGTATATATGTGCAAGTCCTGGCAGACTCTAAATACAGCAGTGAGAAAAAGCGCAAGAAAGCAAGCAGTCACGATGACTCACAACCTCATTATATGTTCTCATCAATTCTCGAATACAAAGAGTGCTCAGGATCCTGCATGTCGGAGCCCTCACCCCCTAACATCATGTACAGATCGTTCGCCCACTGCTTTTGACCAGAGGTGGGTGGGGGGCCTGTTTTATAGATTTAGAAAGAGGCATGATCTGCATTGGAGGGGTGGGGGGTGGGGGAAGAGGGAATATTTATAACAGTAGGGCGAATGTACAATAGAATCCATTTAACGACTTAACACAGACCGGAACAACTGCCAATTTAACTAACAATCTCCGGTCTTTGTAGCGGGTCAGAACAAAACACTTCTGTCTTCAATGCTGCGCATATAACACACTTCGTTAACGATACTAAATCTGAATTCACGCGTTGGCAATTAGTATTACTTTTTTAAAAAAAAAAAACCCAGCGACAGACCATGGCCAAAATTAAAACAAAACAAAAGACTCAAGCACAAGAAGACAGGACCTTGCCACACAAACACTGTTTGCTGCTACTGTTGGTAGCTGCTCATCGCATATTAGCTGCAGGAACAATTTGAGGGGGGGGGGGGGGGGGGAAGAAGTACTCAGGAAAATAATGTTAGCAAACGCCTACAACAGTGAACGTGTAACTGTATGTATAACATCGCCTAAGACGAAGTGTCATTATACATACAAATGCATAAAAACAGACAGGCTTTTTTTTTAAGAGGGTTAAAGATAGCCTTTTTACGACACAGAGCGGATATGGTGTTATTCTCCCTGACCACGGGCTGGCGGTGTCTGTATCCGGAAATAAACAGGAAACCAAAGAAGGATTGGCACAGTAGGTGAGGACTAGAAGCATGAGACGAAGTAGATATCTTTACGTCAAAACAACTGAAAAGCTTGATGTCTGACATTTCTGACACTTGTGTTATGAAAATACCCCCCGCTCAAAATATATATATATATATGCACACACACGCGCCCTACATGTCCAGCATGACACAGCGCCTACAACCAATCAGTCTGTAAAGGTAAACCACGATTTTCACGTCAAAATCTCCGTGCAGTTCACAGAACTACCCTGACACCATTAACTGGATTTTTTCAATGTTATAAATGGCACTCTATAACACTGTAGTATGATGAGGAAGACGAGAAACGAGTTATAAATGGCATTCCATAACCTTGTAGTATGATGGGGACGAAGAGAAACGAGTTATAAATGGCATTCCATAACCTTGTAGTATGATGGGGACGAAGAGAAACGAGTTATAAATGGCATTCCATAACCTTGTAGAATGATGAGGACGAAGAGAAACGAGTTATAAACGGCATTCCATAACCTTGTAGAATGATTGGGACGAATACAAACGAGTTATAAATGGCATTCCATAACCTTGTAGAATGATGAGGACGAAGAGAAACGAGTTATAAATGGCATTCCATAACCTTGTAGTATGATGGGGGCGAAGAGAAACGAGTTATAAATGGCATTCCATAACCTTGTAGTATGATGGGGACGAAGAGAAACGAGTTATAAATGGCATTCCATAACCTTGTAGTATGATGGGGACGAAGAGAAACGAGTTATAAATGGCATTCCATAACCTTGTAGTATGATCTGGAGAGAGAGAGAGAGAGAGAGAAAGAGAGAGAGAGAGAGACGAGTATAAAGTGGGTTCAGGAAAACACAACAAAATGCTTGCATTATAAGGACGCTGGTTTTTTTTTTTTTTCACACATCGCCTGAAGCTCCTCAATACTCCAACAGTGTTTCTGACGACATCTTTTCTACGACAGTTGCCTTGTGTGTAGACAGACTAGTCGCAAATCGCACAACGAACATACTAAACTCTTCCAAGCATTACAGCGTTATAAACCAGAAACACCCCCAGGTCAGGCGCAGAAGCCTTAGGTAAACTAAACTTTCTAACTCTCACTGAAACTGCTCAGATTCATTAAAATTTAGATCCATCTCAGTCTGATGTCAATTTTATTGTGTGTGTGTATATTATACACATACATATATACATACATATATGTGTGTACGTATGTAAGTATTATGTAAGCATATATATATATGCAGGAAACTCATCTACCGTAGAGACCGGAACAACAACACAACTCCTTCAGATCATCAGAGGAAGTACCCCCCTTAAGACAAGTGTTTCGGCCCTTTAAACTCCTGACACTCTAAGGGGGGTGGGCACCTCTGGGTCATGACTCCCAGAGATCTTGTGAGTTGTTGCCTTTTTTTTCCCCCCGGTCCCGGGATCGAACCCATGATCTTCCAGTTGGCATTGCACTTTTTGAAGTACTGCTCAAAAAAAGAAACGCAACAAATAGGATGTTGCGATTTAAAATGAAGTTTGCTGATCAGACAAGGGAAAATTGCCTGAAATGTTCACTTGGACATCAACTTCACGTGCTGACCTAAATTGTACTCGGCAGATGATTCATGAGCACAGAGAAGCGACACTAGTCAAAACATAACTCATGGCAAGTTCACGAGAATCCCGTGAAACTTACTGAACACAAAACTCAATGACCATGTTATTGAATACCTATAAAAGATTGACGCTCATCGAATCAATTCATTTGAAAATTAAATGCGCAAGTATGGCTAATCTCACTACAGAACAACGACTCATCATCATTGGATGTTTACAGACTGGACAGTTACAGTGTAGTGGCTAGACAATTTAATGTGGTTAGAAGCACCATTAGTCGCTTTGGAGACGATTTCAAGAAACTGGCTCAGCTGCAGACCGGCCGAGCAGTGGAAGACCGCTTCATACGGCTGCGTCACCTCATGAATCGATTTGCATCTGCGTCCTCAACAGTCCAGTCAATGACAGCAGCTCGTCGGATTTCAGATCAAACGGTCAGGAACCGGCTGCACGACGCTGGTCTTTGGGCTAGAAGACCCTACAGAGGTCCTGTTCTTACTGACCGGCTTCGCCAGAACCGACCGCAGTGGACGAACCAGCATCGTCAATGGACCATTGCGAATGATTGGAGAAGGGTTTGGTTTCATGATGAATCATTCTTTCTGCTCCAGTGACAAGATAGACAGAGAAGAGTTTACCGCAGAGCACTACACCCAGAACTGCATGGATGAGGCTCCTCCACATGGTGGTGGATGTGAACTGGTGTGGGGGGACGATCAACTTCATGAGAAGAAGTGACCTGGTGCAAACTGAAGGACGCCTGAATGCCCAATGATACGTCGATGAAATTATTCGTCATCACGTCTTTCCACTTCTGGCTGCACCAGGGTCGATTTTTCAGCAGGATAATGCTCGACCTCATGTAGCACAACTCACCACCCAGTTCCTCGCTGACAACAACGTCCAGACGATTCCGTGGCCATCCATGTCAGACATGAACCTAAATAGAACACTTATGGGATGAACTCAACAGATAAGTCCACCAGCGAGATGTGGTGCCAACCAATCTCCGACAGTTGTCTCTTGCACTGCGGGAAGAGAGTGCGCAGCCATCCCACAACAACAGATCCAATGGCCAATTGGATCCATGTCAAGGAGATGTCGTTCTCTGATACAAGCCAGAGGAGGTCATACACCTTACTGAAACAGAGGCCTCACTCGCTAAGAATAAAAGCCCAAACCAAATTTAATGAACATCATTTCATTGTCAAAGTCTTAAAGTTTCTTCATGCCAAGATTGAAACATTAATTCCGTAAAATAAAATTGTTATACAAGTTTGAAATTTGGTGTCCATTACGACTACAGTAGTGTTGCGTTTCTTTTTTTAATCATATATAAAAAGTTATAAAAAGCCGTTCACTGATCTTACAGTAAGATGAGGAAGATATGAACGAGTTATAACTGACATTATGTGACCTTGTAGTAAGACGTGGAAGATCAGAAACAAGTTTACATGGCATTCTCTGATCTATCAGGTGCTGAAGACGAGAAACCGAGTTTTAAATGGAATTCTCTGATATTTGTGTGTAACTTGGGTAAATGTGGAATGTAAACTAGAAGAAAGAAAGAAACGAAGTATGCCAATGAACTTATTTAAACAAAATATACATGAACACAAGATGTCAATCACGGACGTCAGTAAATGACAAATGCCGTTTTATTCATTATCGAAGCGCACAGGTCCAAGACACTCACATCAACCGTAATGAAAGATATGGCTTTCCACGTTTACTGTTCAAAGCTTCGGCACCCGCTATCAGGCAGTCGGGGGTATCAAGATCATGCAACAGATGTTTCTAAGATGTGTAGATTTTAAAACTGTTTTCCAATTTTATACGTCACAGCAAAAACAAGCTCAGAAGTTCTCAAAATATAAATATACCCTAAACTTTCAAAATAAATAAATAAATAACACCATTTTGACTGGAGGGTTGAGGCGGCGCTGGCTAGCCGTGAATTATCACTGGCTTCATGAATTACAGGAAGTAGGGTACTCAAGTTGAAAAATGTTGGGAACCGCTGATACAAAGATCACAGCATATAGTAATAAAAGAGAGAAAACGCAACAGGCAACATTCCTCGCATTGGAGGAAATAACGACAACGTTAACACAGAAATATTCCTTCTGGTATTAATAAGGATTCACAACATAAGAAGATAAGAGGGGGAAAAAACCCCCAGCAATTCTGGAAAACTAATAAATGAACTTCATGGAGACATGTTTACATAAGACTAAAACCCAGCCAATGCATGCTGTCTCAAGAGCTTAACGTATTGTTAGCTGCGGCTAACAAGCTGGGCATGAGCGCTGAGAATATAACACCATAGAATTTTTTTTTTAACAACCCGATAATCGCGACCATCAATGAACATCGCAGCAATCAATATGCAACGCTTGAAGCAGTGGGGAGGTATGAATGAGATGGTACATCACTAGTGTGTCCAGCTGAAGAGTGGAAACTTGCACACATGAGGAGAGAGATACAGGACTTGAGACTGCAAGAAAAGTGCAAAAGTGTGGAAACTTTTAAATATCAGGTTGCCAGTGGCGGAAAATCACACGAGCTAAAGAAGCCATAGCTTAAGGGCTCATAAAAATATATACCACTATTTTTAACATGGGGAGGGGCCCAATTTACAAATAGCTTATGGCCTCAACAACTCTAAATCCGGCACTACAGCTTAGAGCATCATCTAGTCTAAATCCAACATTACAATTTGGAGCATCACAAAGTCTAAATCCGGCACTACAGCTTAGAGCATTACCAAGTCTAAATCCAGCACTACAGCTTAGAGCATTACCAAGTCTAAATCCAGCACTACAGCTCAGAGCATTACCAAGTCTAAATCCAGCACTACAGCTTAGAGCATTACGAAGTCTAAATCCAGCACTAAAGCTTAGACCATTACCAAGTCTAAATCCAGCACTACAGCTTAGAACATTACCAAGTCTAAATCCAGCATTAAAGCTTAGAGCATTACCAAAACTAAATCCAGCACTACAGCTTATAGCATTACCAAGTCTAAATCCAGCACTAAAGCTTAGAGCATTACCAAGTCTAAATCCGGCACTACAGCTTAGAGCATTACCAAGTATAAATCCAGCACTACAGCTTAGAGCATCATCTAGTCTAAATCCGGCACTACAGCTTAGAGCATCATCTAGTCTAAATCCGGCATTACAGTTTAGAGCAATACCAAGTCTAAATTCGGGACTACAGTTTAGAGCAATACCAAATCTAAATCTGGCACTACAGCTCAGAGCATCATTTAGTCTAAATCCAGCATTACAATTTAGAGCATCACCAAGTCTAAATCCGGCACTACAGTTTAGAGCAATACCAAGTCTAAATCCAGCACTACAGCTTAGGGCATCACTTAGTCTAAATCCGGCACTTCAGCTTAGAGCATCACGAAGTCTAAATCCGACACTACAGCTCAGAGCATCTTCTAGTCTAAATCCGGCACTATAGCTTAGGGCATTACCAAGTCTAAATCCGGCACTGCAGCTCAGGGCATCACCAATTCTAAATCCGGCACTGCAGCTTAGAGCATCACCATTTCTAAATCCGGCACTACAGCTTAGGATCTCACTTAATCTAAATCCGACACCACAGCTTACGACCTCACCTAGCCTAAATCCGGTACCGCAGGTTGCTCATAGAAGCCTTTTTTGTCAGAAGCGAGCAGCTAGAAATCCAAAAAGGATTTCATCAACGCCCTCTACATGTCCAGAAAGTGGCTGCATGACATGAAATCGCTAACTTAACTGCCTTATTCTTAAATTCTTTGGCAATCTTACTTCGCTCAGTCGCGCTTTCACGGCGGATGAACTTTTTTTTTTAAACACAGGCATATTGACCGCCAGAGGAAAAAAACTAGATGTCCCAAATTATCGTCCTACTTCCATTCCTCGCGCGTAAGGCAGGCACGATTCTCACTAATCCACATCCCTAATCCCTTCACTTGAGTCACAGTCAAAGGACCGAAGTCTCTTTACTACATTTTGCTATGAAATCCTCCACAGCATAGTTATACTAGCTAGGGATTATACCCGCCAGACTACGAGTAATGCCCCCAGGGGGGAAGTAAAACCACACAGGGGAGATAATTCATTTACTTTCGGCCGGCCTAAGCTCTCTGGTAATGTACAGGGAGCTAACCTCTCATTTTCAACAAATTCATCATTTTCCTCTCCCCTCTAGAGTTTCAAAAGGAAAATCACATACTGGGCAACACAGTATCTAGATCTGTGGCTCTTAAACTTTTTATGGCCATGGACCACCCCCTCCCCCCCCCTCCAAATCTTTTCGGCCTAGGAACAGCTGTGGATCCATCCATCCATCCATCCGTCCATGTCCTTGGTTGACGATCGGCTTAAGCAAGCACCACTCGGTACGCCCTGTCACGTTCTGCAGGGCAGCAACAAATTCTCTCCACCTCTCACGGTCTGCGGCCAATCTTTGTATTGTGCCCCAGTTGTAATGCATGCTACTCATTTCTGCTTCTACCCTTCGCCAGGCTGCCTTTGGTCGGACCCTCTCTCCCTCGGGTGTCCATCATATGGTTCTTTCAGCGATGTTGCTGGGCTCTCTTCGGATCACATGACCAATCCATTTCCAATGTTTTTTTTTTCTTTTCTGCTATTACGACATGCACACTGGGCAAGTAAGTCTCTATTGCCTGTGGCCAGTAAATATTTAAAATCTTTCTGAGGCAGGCTGTGTGTGGAATGAGGAGCACTATTTCCTATTCAGTTGTTCTCCGGCAATCTGCTCTGTAGATGAGTATAGATAACACACACCTTTGGCACTGCTTTATTTTGGTTCTGATACTGTACTGGGAGGACTTTCAGATGTTTCTAAGATCAATGAAAGCTTTCTTGCTTTATTTATTCTACTGTTTATGTCTTTTATTTGTCCCTCCATCACGGATTAGAAGGCCACAAAGGTATATGAAGGTATGTTTCTGTTAGGTTTTGGTCATTAATTTTAATTGATGTTTGGTCTTCAGTGTTTACTTTCATTACTTCTGGCTTATATATAAGGATGTTCAGCCACACCTGTGGATCTCATGCTAAAAGTAAAGAAACAAATACTTGTAGAACCCAGATGATGCTAAGATTTTTTTTTAACTAAGCCAATCCATTTGCAAGCCCGTGAACCCCAAAAAAACCTTCCATGTACTCCCTGAGGGTCCACCTTTCCCAGGTTCAGAACTGCTGAACTAGACAATTTAACAGTACTCTGGCTGAGTACATCTTACAGAACTCCCCACACAATTTTTTGGTATAAGTATATAAAACTATCTACTATATATAAATATATAAAAGCCACTGCAGTAAAGCTGTGACACATCATCTCCTTCAATCTCTCTGGAACTAGGAGCCAGTGTTCTTTGCAGCTGATGCTGTGAAGATGCTGAGAAACAGCTTTGTATCGGATTGGGAGCAGGTTATGACAGCCAGTTTTTTTTTCTCCAGTCCCTGAGTACATTTAAAAAGCAGGGAACGTGCAATAACTCTTTAGCAGACTCCACTACCATGGTGACTATGGTGATCCCTGCCCCATTAGTCAGGCTAGGTCTGTTACTGGGGTACCAACAGAGAGGTTGGATAGGGTTTTGGTCAGCTAAGGTTTGCCAATCCTGACCCCAGCATGTCAGCTATGGGTTACCGACTGCCAAAACAGACAGCACCTTCGCTCTCTAGAACTATGATAATAGTTTAAGGCAGAAAAAACTTTATTTACTAAAGCAGCACACAGATGTAACATGTACATTTTTGTATGAATAAGACATAAGCCCCAGCTGTAGAAATGGGTACCCGACTTCTTCTGGAGTTGGGGAAGGAAGAGGTAGCCAGGCGTGACACTGACCATATCACCCTCTAGTGTGCTGACAGGTCAAGGAAAATATGGGCACTAACACCATATCCCTATGTGCCTCTAAGACATGACAGGGTTACCTAAGACATAAGCCAAAACATTACAGGTGAATCCTCTGTTAACAAATAAAGCTGTTCCTACCTTCTTTTTTTTTAAAGTCTAACAAACAGAGCAGCCCTGTTCTTTGTCATTGAAATGTAAAGGGGATTTCACATGCCAGAGACTGAATCTATAGAAATATATTTATTTTCCCATGACACTTGATCAGCCTGTTTAAATACTTTTCCTTTGGCATTCATCCCTTTCATTTTTCTTTTTTCCTTGGGTTTTCCAATGACTGTCATTTTCCCTAACATCTGTATTCTCCAAAGAACTTTCACTGTCTTCTTCATTTACATCTGAAGTCTCCACCTTCATGCACTTCTTGGAATGAACAGTGTGAAAAAAAGAAAGCAAAATAGACACAAGACATTAAAACCTTCTAAACATTTCTTCTTCTTCTACAACCTTCCTGGAATTGTGAGCTGATGTTCTTTGCAGCTGGTGTAGTGAGGATGTTCTTTGCAGCTGGTGTAGTGAGGATGTTCTTTGCAGCTGGTGTAGTGAGGATGTTCTTTGCAGCTAGTGTAGTGAGGATGTTCTTTACAGCTGATGTAGTGAGGATGTTCTTTGCAGCTGGTGTAGTGAGGATGTTCTCTGCAGCTAATGTAGTGAGGATGTTCTTTGCAGCTAGTGTAGTGAGGATGTTCTTTGCAGCTAGTGTAGTGAGGATGTTCTTTGCAGCTGGTGTAGTGAGGATGTTCTTTGCAGCTGGTGTAGTGAGGATGTTGAAGTACTGAGCTGTGTCAGATTGGGAACAGGTTATAGCGGTTTTCAGTCCCTCAGTGGAGGTAAAAATAAGCAGCGGGATGTGCACTGCTTCTTTAGCAGAATCCACCACCACGGGGAGCTATGGTGGTCCCTGCCCAATCAGCCAGACTAGGCTTGTTACTCAGAGCACCAACGGAGAGGTGGGGAAGGGTTTTGGTTGGTTACGGTTCACTATCCCTGACACTAGCTTGTCACCTCTGGATCGGCAATTACCAGAATGGACAGTAACCTCACCCCTCGGAGATTGGCTCCAAATATTATCAGAAATATGTAAAACAAAAGGACAAAATATTGCTTGATCCATGCAGCCATCTACAGCAAGAAAAAACAAAATAAAAAACACCTATAAATGATCTTACCTGAAGCCGTGGTCAAAGTACTCGAGAAGCAGATGCACAGTCCCCACAGAGAGTGGTCCAGCAGTAAGCAGTGCCAGTCAAGCTGAGTGGCCTGGAATTTGTGAAGTATCACTCTCTTCAAACATTACTGTAGTGAAGGATTACTTCAGGTCATAACGAATCAATCACCTGAAAAGTAACACATGTACATTTTTAAGAGCACTCTTTCTGAATGCATCTACTTATAGAATGATAATACTTCTGTATCCTCTTATTTCTGTAGGCAAGCTTCTTCACAAGTCCGCATTTCCTTCAGCAGATCCGACCCTCATTTTGTCCATAACCTTCCATCAACTACATTCCCAAAATGTAATCCTGCAATCTGGACTACTTTATATTTAAATGTTTCACACATGTTAACCACATATATTTAATCCTGCAATCTACCTCGTTCTATTATTTCAATTCCTTTCACATCAGTTCTACATTCAATTAACGTACCCTGTAATCTAGCCTCTTCTAAAATGCAGAACTTCACAAATGTGGTGAGCTGTGCGGTAACAACCTGACCTCAATTTATTAGAAAATGTATCTTCTTGTTTAGCTTGGCAACGCCAAAAATTTTATATCATATCCTATTTTTCCTTCATGCACCAGCAGCTGTGTGTACATTTTAATCCCATGAGTGTCATTTGCCATACAGGTAGATATCCTCCACTTTCAGAGGCGCTTTCCCAAACACCGTCTACTATTTCAGCTTGGGTGGACTGGTGTGAACTGATAGCCGGTCTCCTGTTCACAGGAATGAAAAGACAGATTCCTATTTACTGCATGGAATTTGTTAAAGTATCCACATTTTTGTTTAAAATGTTTTTGCTATCTATCATGAGAAGGACAGTAATTGTGTTACTATGCTAATCTCTAACCTTCATTTGATGCACTGTGCATTTTTTGTCACTGAGTCCTTTGGGTTCTTCAGTTCCTAGTAAAGGTGATGTATGTTTTCCTAATACCGCACTAAGTGTTGGGTAGTTTTAAAGACCTAATACTTCAAAAACACAAGTATAATGTGGAGTCAGTATGATAAACCTTTAACTCTTGATTCCCCTATCTTTCTTCTACAGACTCCAACTCCTCTTTTTTTTCTGTTATCTGACTCTTCTAGTTTCATTTTGCTGCAACCTGACTCCCTTATAACTCATACAACTTCAAACTTCATTCATAAATGTTTCAGATTTTGGCTACTCCACTAGAATCAGTCAAAAAGTAATTACAAATGAAGGGACGACCTAATCACTAAAAAATACAGTATATGTAAAGACTTGCCCTGAAGTCTTTTCATATATTTTAAGTGGTTACATCCCTTTATGGCTACTTTTCAAACCACCTTTGTATTAGTGCTCATACTCTTTGATGGTTAATGAAACAAGACAGCAGAGCATGCATAGGTGTGCCCCAAGTGCAATGATGCTAATTTCTAGATTCAAGTCTCTGGGAAAACAGATCTGTATACAGTGTGCTATTTTTGTAGTATACATCCTGGATTATGAATTTCTCTCTCATGCACAAACAATTATTCACATATGCTGTTTTGAACTGGCATAGATGACCTCATAGTCTACAGAAGTCAAATTGCTTCAACCTTTTTTTTTTCTTTCTTTATAAATGTTCTCTGTTACAAACTATCTCACCTCCTTCAACTGATGATCTTCCCTTGCAGATTCTCTGGCCAACCTTTTCTGTAAGTTAGCACCAAAATATACATGAATAATAGTGACTTTTTTTTTTTTTTTAAATCTCAGAAAATGGTTTGTAGTTGGTAAATGTCATCTATTTATGAAGAGGCTGAGTATCTCAAGGCTGAGTGTGGCAATAAATGAATGGCATAACTGCTCACAATGATAACAAACCATGTTTGTGTTCCATGGCCCAATCATTTTGTATTTGCAATGTTTTTTTTTGTCTTAATTTTAGCCACTGAAACATCACTCCTCTTCTACAAAAACAGAAACTGAGAAATTCAGACTGAACAAGAAAATAAAACCCTGCCCTAAATCTATTACAGAGGTGGAAGCAACAGCATGATGGAAACTCATTTCTGGCAAAGTTAGCTAGAAAATATTTAGCATTCCCAGCCACTAATGTCCCTTCTGAATGTTTATCTTCTGTATCTGAATATGTTGTTAATTTAAAAAAACAAACAAAAAAAGCATCCCCTTGAACCAACCAGATAAATAAACAGGTCTGCTTAAATAATCAGCTGAATAAATAATGTAACAGTCAGAGAATCAATTATTTTTCATCGGCAGTCCTTTAAAGACAGCATCAGTGCATTGTGATGTGTTTAAAAAAAATATTTAATTCTAATTGCTCTCCGATTAGTGTTTCACCATTTATTCAATTATTTATGTTACACACAACTATTTTAAAACTGCTGGAATAACTGAATATGTGCAGGCAAGTGGTTCTTAAAACTGTTTTATATTAGAAAGCAACACTGACCTATTTCTGCTTTACAGAACAATATTAATATGCCTGAAAGAAACACACGAAATTTCAACTGCAATTTTAAAAAAATTAATCATGTGATTAACTGCAATTAAATTTTTTAATCTAACAACAGCCCTGGATCTAAGTACTGTTTAACTAATTTGTAAATAGTACTGCCTCAGGAAATCTCTGTGAAAGTCTAATGACGAATGAACTTTTCATCTTCTTTATTATTTCAGGATCAAAATAGTGTTGGCAGCGGTGTGTCACCATTGCAGCCTGACAAATCCATCTTCGGTTCAGCTTGTAGGATTGTGTCTGTGTCGCTCCATTTACTTCATCTGACTACTGTCCGTTTCTACGGACACCACTAGGAGATAAAATAAGGCTTTGGTTGGCTACCGTTTCACTAATCCTGATACAAGCAATCAACTATGGGTCACTCGCTGCTATCTCACTGAGTTTGGATACAGTATTTTTATCTCGAACAAAAGTAAAGGTAAAATTTCCATTTCCATGCCATTAAGGCATACTGGGGATATGGTGTTGTCCCCATGTTTCCACGACCTTCGACACATGAAAGTGTGATGTGAATCTAAATGTGTAATTGTGAATCAAGTATTTAAATTTGCACCAAATTTCTCTTTATACAATACAGGAATGATGTCATATATGTGCATGATCATAAATTTAGAGACTACTTTTTTTCCATCAGTAGTTTCCATCTTTATAAAACAAATGCCCTAGGAAAATACTCTGTATAAAGTGGAATGAATTCAAGAACAATGCAGATATAGGGCTAATGAGTAAACAACAATCTGTTTCATGGGTGATCAGAAAAAGAAGATGGGCATATATCGGGCATGTGATGAAAAGAAACAATCAGAGAATCTCAAAACAAGCTATAAAGTGGAACACAAAAGGCCAAAGAAAATGAGGTTGACCACGTAAAACTCTAAAGAGGACACTGTTAAGAGAGGCCAAATTCTTACATCTTACCTCTGCCGTTAAACGACATATAGGGCTTGCATAGTTGTTTGCCAAGTTTTCCTGCTTTAGAGAGTTTTTCAACTTCATCAAGGGATGTTATGCCCACTAAACTGGCTTCTTTTAACAATGTCTCTTTAGAGTTTCAAGAGGTCGACCTCTTTTTCTTCAGCCTGTTATGCTACAATTGATAGTTTGTTTTGGTATTCTCTGATTGTTTCTTCTCATCACGTAACCGACATATGTCCATTTTCTTTTCTGATCATCCATGAGAGAGGCTGTTATTTGTTCATCTGTCTTATCTCTGCGTTGTTCTTGAATTCATTCCACTTTATACCAAGTATTTTCCTTAGACATTTGTTTTCAAAAGAGTCTAATTTCTTGTCTATTTCTTTAGTTGATTTCCAGCTTTCACATGCATAAATGAGGGTGAATATCAAATTTGAACTGAATAATCTTAACTTGGTTTTTGTGCTTATAACTTTTGAATTACATATGTTCTCAAGATTTTTGAAGGACTGCTTTTGCAATTCTAATTCTAACTTCCTTCCTGGTGTCACTATCCTGGTCTATATAGCTGTCAAGGTATGCAAAATGGTTTACTTCATCAACAACTATTCCTTCTACGTATATTTTTCCTTTTTGATTAATGAGAAGTTACATTATTTTTGTTTTGTTTTTGTTAATTTCAAGACCTATTTTGCTGGCCAAGGAAGACAGGAAATCTGTTTTTTCCTGCATCGATTTCACATTGTTACTGATAAGAGTTATGTTATCTGCAAAATCAAGATCTTCTATTTGGGTCCCATGTACCCAATCAATGCCAGTTTTACCTGTACAACATCTTTTTTATTATAAAGTCTTCGGCAATTCCAAAAAGAGATAATATACGTCCTTGTTTCAATCTGGAACCATTCGCTCACTCTTTTTTCTGTGCTGATTGCCCAAACATATCCGTTGTAGAGATCTCTAATGATGTTGACCATTTTAGATGATATTCCATACAGTCTTAAAATTCTCCACAATGAATCTCTGTGTATGCTATCAAATGCTTTTTTAAAGTTTATGAAGTTCAGGATTAATGGTTTCTGCTTTTCAATATGTTCTTCAAGCATTGAGTAAAGGTCTGGTCGAGACAGCTTCTCCCTTTTCAAAATCCTGCCTGTTCTTCTCTCATTGCAGTATCAACTACATCCTTAATTCTATTCAGAATCACTTTACAAAACACCTTTGACAAAACTGATAGTAATGTTACACCCCTTCAGTTACTGCAGTCACAGATATTGCCTTTTTTGGGGTATTTTAACAATGATTCCCTTTTTCCATTTAGAAGGGGCTTTTTCTTCTTGCCAAATTTTATTAAACATTCTTTGCATATGACTCATGTTGTCACTGTTAATAGCTTTTAACATTCTGACTGTTATTTCATCTTCACCTGCAGCTTTGTTGTTAGCCATTACATTCACAGCTGTTTCAATTTCACTCAGTGTAACTTCATCTAAGCTGACAATAAGAGGCCAAATTAGTAGGCATTAAAAAACCTTGATGAGGCTGAAAAGCTCACCAAAAACAAGAAAACCAGACGAACTACCATGCGAGCCCTGTGTGATGTTTAATGGCACAGGAAGGATGTAAGATCTTGCTTTCTGCCATTCTTGTTTCTCTCCACTTTCCTCACTATCTTTTGTGTAAAACTGTACCATACACCTCCATCTATTCTGAGCTAAGGATCACATTATTTCTGACTGTATATTGATACACTCTGAGTGAAAGATAACACTATTTCTGATTGTAGAGTGATACACTAGTAAAAGATAACACTATTTCTGACTGTAGAGTGATACACTCTGAGTGAAAGATAACACTATTTCTGACTGTAGAGTGATACACTAGTGAAAGATAACACTATTTCTGACTGTAGAGTGATACACTCTGAGTGAAAGATAACACTATTTCTGACTGTAGAGTGATACACTCTGAGTGAAAGATAACACTATCTCTGGTTGATCCACTATTTCTGGCTGTAGAGTGATACATTCTGAGCAAATGATCACATGGTTTCTGGCTGTAGAGTGATACATTTTCAGCAAAAGATCACACTATCTGGCTGTAGAGTGATGCATACAAGATCATTCTTGAATTTAAATTTTAGTAAGCCTTTTTTTTTCTGAATGATGCTAGTCTATCTTTATATCCTTCATGATTCAATTATTCTGAATTGCATTTTCATATGGAATGGTTAACAGTATATTTATAAAAGTATTCTGAAATAACCAACATCTATTATTATTTGTTATAACTTATTGTCCCGAAGTAATGATATATCACTGACTAAAGGACACAGCTTGGCTTACCTCAATCACAGCTGACTACTGGCTCTTCTAAAATACTGTTAACCATGGTTGTCCAAATGAATAAACACTTTTTTTTTTAAACTGGACTATTACTTCACAGTATGGGCAGCCAAAATGCTTTAATGTTGGTGGATCTCCCTGTTGCTGCGAGCTAGAAGCTTTTGGCAGCTGATGTCATAATGAAGAACTTATCTGTCTTTAGTATGAAAACGCTTTTTGATATCTCACGTATCAAAAGTGAGTCCCTAAATATACGGCAACATTACTGTTTGTTTCAGTAATTACCTGGCCTAAGACTTGCATTAAGCGTATAAAATGTAAATTTCTGTTTTAAAAACCCACTAAGATGTGTTCAATGACCCGGCGGGTATACCAGTGTTGTACAAGCACAACACGAAAAATATTGAACAGAAATATCATTGCTTACTGTATCTATCTACCCTGTCATCTGACTTACTCATCGATAAAAGATGCGAACAATCTTTACAACACACGGCAAAAGAAACTTCATCGTGGGGAAAATCAAAATAAATAAATCTACTTTTATAATTACCTTCCATTGTTATATGCCTCTCCGACAGCAGTCGACGTTTTTAAAAAATTTTCTTAGTACACACATAGCCATATAACTACCACCAACAAAACGCCATCTTGGGCGGGTAGAAATCATGTTCCATGGTAATTCATGCGCAGAAAAATTATTCAGATCTTAACAAGTAATTAGATATATGCATTTACATTTAATGGAAAAAACGAGTTATACTGTGATACGTGTAAAATAATTCATGTATGCAAAAAAAATCTTACTTAAACTAAAGAGCTATATTTTATTGTAACCGGAAGTTCTAACGCTGATAGGAAGATAGTTGCGATTTTTTTTTTTTTTGGGTCTTGGAGGGAGGTCTATTAGGATCAATCTTATTACACTCGGGACAATTCCCTAAGCGCTCAATTCCTGCTCAGTATATCCTTTAGTGTACTGCGGTCGATTATATCACTTTTATATAATGATTTATGATTATATGACGCTTGTGTCTGGTATCCCTACATTATAATCCCAGCTCTTTCGTCTTAATTAAGCAGAGGCGTTGTATATATCCCATCATCTATCAGCGTCTCTGTCATCAGACATAATATCAATGAACTAGTTGAACTAAACATCATTGGAAGAACAGTTACACATAAAGGCAGAAAACATCGAAAACTTGCAGAAATGTCACAAATAGTTGCTATTTATGCACACCTGATCGCCCTGGAATTGCGAAATATCTTGCGATGACGACAACTGTGGTGAGACTGAGCACGTTTATCACTAAGGCGAGTGGGCTGTGTTGGCGTATTTGAAAACCTTTAGCAACCCCATATATATATATATATATATATATACAAATGCTGCACAGGTAACACAGGTATTGACTGGGTACATGGGACCCAACTAGAAGATCTTGATTTTGCTGATGACATAACTCTTATCAGTAATAATGTGAATTTCATGCAAGAAAAAACAGATAGCCTGTCTTCACTGGCTAGCAAAATAGGACTTGAAATTAACAAGGACAAAACAAAAATAATGAAAATTCCTCTCAATCAAAATGGAAAAATACACATGGAAGGGACAGATGTTGAAGAAGTCAATCAATTTGCATACCTTGGCAGCTACATAGACCAGGATGGTGACACTAGAAAGGAAGTTAGGATCAGAATTGCAAAGGCAGCATCAATCTTCAAGAATCTTGAGAACATATGGAATTCAATAGTTATAAGCACAAAAACCAAGTTAAGACTATTCAATTCAAATGTAATATCCACCCTCATTTATGCATGCGAAACCTGGAAAAAAGCTAAAGAAATAGAAAGAAATTAGACTCTTTTGAAAACAAATGCCTAAGGAAAATATTCGGCATCAAGTGGAACGAATTCAAGAACAATGCAGAAATAAGACAGATGACTGAACAACAACCAGTCTCATGGGTGATCAGGAAAAGGAGATGGACATATGTTGGCCACTTGATGAGAAGAAATGATCAGAGAATCCCAAAACAAGCTATCAAGTGGAACACAACAGGCCGAAGAAAAAGAGGCAGATCGCGTGAAACTCTGAAGAGGACATTGTTAAGAGAGGCCAAATTAACAGGCATAAAATCCTTTGATGAGGTTGAAAGACTCGCCGAAGACAGGAAAAATTGGCGAACTACTTTGCGAGCCCTATGTGACGTTTAACGGCACGGGAAGGATATAAGATATAATATATATATATATATATATATTATATATATATATATACAAATGCTGCACAGGTAACACAGGTATTGACTGGGTACATGGGACCCAACTAGAAGATCTTGATTTTGCTGATGACATAACTCTTATCAGTAATAATGTGAATTTCATGCAAGAAAAAACAGATAGCCTGTCTTCACTGGCTAGCAAAATAGGACTTGAAATTAACAAGGACAAAACAAAAATAATGAAAATTCCTCTCAATCAAAATGGAAAAATACACATGGAAGGGACAGATGTTGAAGAAGTCAATCAATTTGCATACCTTGGCAGCTACATAGACCAGGATGGTGACACTAGAAAGGAAGTTAGGATCAGAATTGCAAAGCAGCATCAATCTTCAAGAATCTTGAGAACATATGGAATTCAATAGTTATAAGCACAAAAACCAAGTTAAGACTATTCAATTCAAATGTAATATCCACCCTCATTTATGCATGCGAAACCTGGAAAAAAGCTAAAGAAATAGAAAGAAATTAGACTCTTTTGAAAACAAATGCCTAAGGAAAATATTCGGCATCAAGTGGAACGAATTCAAGAACAATGCAGAAATAAGACAGATGACTGAACAACAACCAGTCTCATGGGTGATCAGGAAAAGGAGATGGACATATGTTGGCCACTTGATGAGAAGAAATGATCAGAGAATCCCAAAACAAGCTATCAAGTGGAACACAACAGGCCGAAGAAAAAGAGGCAGATCGCGTGAAACTCTGAAGAGGACATTGTTAAGAGAGGCCAAATTAACAGGCATAAAATCCTTTGATGAGGTTGAAAGACTCGCCGAAGACAGGAAAAATTGGCGAACTACTTTGCGAGCCCTATGTGACGTTTAACGGCACGGGAAGGATATAAGATATAATATATATATATATATATATATATATATATATTGGCATATCCATATATACAAACATCTCGGATGGAAAGTATAGAGCAGAATAAGGCAATCCAAAATAAGAAAGAGACAATGTACTTTCGTAGGACATGCAATGAGAAGAGGTTAAAAAAAAGGTAAATTTCCCGTTTCCATGCAATTAAGGTATTATGAGGATACGGTGTTAGGCCCGTATTTTCCATGACCTTCTGCACATGAATGCGTGATGTGATCAGTATCACGCCTGGCCGGTTTACCTTCCCAGATTTCTCTGGTACCCATTTTTAGAGGCTGGGTCAATCCCGGGGCCTTTTTTAGGTCGTCGTCGTCATCATCATCATCATCAGGTGCCGTGCCGACTGCGTTGGCTATTATTCTTCTCCAGAGTACACGATCCTTCATGCAGGCCATCAGCTCAGTTGGTGATCTCCTCTCACACCATCCCGTCAGACTGTCTAGTATCATTTCTCTTGGTCTTCCTCTTGATCTTCTTCCTTCTATTTTTCATGTTGTTATAATATTTTCAATGCCCCCTCTTCTCATTGCATGTCCTATGAAAGTACATTGTCTCTCTCTTATTTTTTTTTTTTGAACAAGATTTTTTTTTGTCTTCCAGCTCTTCTCATACATTCTTCATTAGTTATTTTTTCTGTCCAGGAGATTCGCAACATTCTTCTAATAAACCACATTTCTGCTGCTTCCAATGATTTTTGTGCATACCTGCCTATTGTCCACGATTCACGTCCATATAACAAGATAGGTTCAATATAGCATTTTAGGACTCGTTTTCTAACATTCATTGATAAGGATGTGTTGGCTAATATATTTCTCATTCTCTGAAATGCAGTCTTTGCTTGGCCTATTCCGATCCTAATTTCTGTTCTGCATTTCCCATCTGAAGTTATGACTGCTCCAAGGTATTTGAATTTCTGCACCTGCTTTAGAATAATTCTGTTTAATTTAATACTGCATGCTGGTGGATTCTGTTTCTTAGATATAACCATAGTCTCTGTCTTTTTTAAAGTAAGGCCTTTCTGTTCACTTCCTTTAGAGACTTTATCCAAGAGATTTTGCAGGTCTTGTTGGTTCTCAGCTATCAGTACTGTGTCGCCAGCATACTGAAGGTTGTTAATATTGTATCCTCCAATGTTTATGCCTGGTTTTATGATGATTGTTCTTAGAATATTCTCGCTTTACAGAGAAAAAAAGTCTACAGATAGTACACATCCTTGTCGCACCCCTTGTTGATATTTTCCAGTTCTATTTTCAACTCGAATTGCTGCTTCTTGCTGCCAGTATAGATGTTTTACAATCCTCAGGTCTTTGCCGTCTATATTGATGTATTCAAGCATTTTAATAATTTTATTATTTTTCACCTTGTCGAATGCCTTGGTGTAATCAATGAAGCATAAGTAGAGATCTTTCTGTACTTCTAAAGCTCTTTCCGTTAATGTTCGTAAAGCAGCAATGGCATTGTGTGTTCCCTTTCCTTCAACAAATCCAACCTGTTCATCTGCTATTTACATTTTTATCTTTTTCCTTGTTCTTCTCATAATAATTCTCAGAAGTGGCTTCGTTATGTGACATGAAAGGCTGATAGTCCGGTGGTCATCACATTCCTTTGCACCTGACTTCTTTAGTAGTGCTATAAACGTGGATTTAAGCAGGTCACTGGGCATATAACCACTGTTGTAAATGTCATTCAGTAACTTATTATTTTTATTCCTATCTCCTCTAGCGCCTCTATTTCTAATTGTTATATTATCAGGCCCTGTTGCTTTTCTTTTCTTCATGTGTTTGATGGCACCTATGATTTCATCTTCAAGTATTGGTGGTCCATCACAGTTTTCAGTATCTGGTGTTAATTCTGGTCTTTCTCCTCCATATAGCTCACCGATGTACTCTGTCCACAATGTCTTCTTTTCCCATTAACATTTTATCTTCTTTTGATTTCAGGCATGCTGTGGTATATTTTGTTTTCCTGCCTGTGAGTTCACTAACTCGTTTGTGCATGTTTTTGCTGTCTTTATTATGATAGTCCTCTGTTTGTCTGCACTGTTCATTTAACCACACTTCTTTTGCTTCTCTGCATTTGCGTCTTATTTCTTTATTTATCCTGCTATATTTTTCTTGGTTATTTTTACTCCTCCTCCTCCTCTTGTCCATCAGTCCTAAGATGTCGTCTGCATCCATTTATTTTTAGGGGCTTTTTTTGGTGGTATTATCTCCTTAACAGTTTAGTGGATAGAATCTCATTCCCCATTCTATACTATTTATCTTTGCTATTGAATTGTATCTATTTGTTATAATAACTCTGTATTGTTCTCGCAGTTCTTGGTCATTTTTAAGGAGTTCTGCATTCAGTTTGATGTTTCTCACTTTTCTGCATGCTTTCTTTAGCTTTATTCTAATTTTTCCACAGAGTGGGTCATGGTCACTATTGCAGCCACCTCCCGGCATGGTTTTTGTTATCAGTAATGCATTGCGGAATCGTTTGTTGATTAATACATGTGTCTATCTGGTTAAAAGTATTTTTGTCTGAGCTGCACCATGTTGCCAGTCTTCGGGGATGTTGTTTAAACCAGGTGTTTCCTACAACCATACTATGTATTCTTGCTCATTCAATTAAGTTACTACCTCTGTCATTCCTCTCCCCCGGTCCGTAATCACCAACAATGTCTGAAGTTCTTCCTTTCCCAACTTTGGCATTAAAATCTCCCATGATTATAGTAACTTCATCTGACTTTGCATGTTTCAGGGCTGTCTCTATGTCATTATAAAATAACTGTACATCTTCTTCAGAACTTTCAGATGTTGGAGCGTACACTTGTATAATATTTAATGTTTATTGGTCGTCCTCTCAATTTGGCTAGAAGAACTCGGACAAAAGTCAGAAAAAAAAAATCCCAATTAATAGGTCACGTTCTACGGCGAGGTAGGCTAGAACACATTGTGACAACAGGAAAGATAGAAGGCAAAAGAGATGAAGACAGACAGACAGACAGACAGACAGACAGACAGACAGACAGACAGATAGACAGATAGATAGATAGATAGATAGATAGATAGATAGATAGATAGATAGATAGATAGATAGATAGATAGATAGATAGATAGATAGATAGTGCTGGGAGGACTAACAAGTTGGCCTGGACAGAGAGCACCAGCACAGCTTGCACTCAGCACTCGGCACAGGAAATTGTTGAAAAGCATGGTCGCCAGTGTCAGTAGAATGAAAGAATGAATGAATGAATGAATGAATGAATGAATGAACGAATGAATGAATGAAGTAAAAAAAAAGGTAAAGGTAATCCTGTCATGCCTTAGAGGCACATAGGGATGAATGATCTTTATTTTTTTAAGGGTAAAGAATTGGGCACACAGGCCCGTCTTACATTCTGCCCTTCATCATTCTTCTCACACACTCGATTTAATACACAAGTATACAAATTAAATTAGGAAAAAAAACACATCAAAAGAGTGTAAGATTAAACTATTACATTCAGAGCAGACAGACAGACAGACAGGAAGGCAGACAAACAGGCAGACAGACAGAGATATTTTCTTCAAGCTTCACCACCACCACCTATGATTTCATCTTCAAGTATTGGTGGTCCATCACAGTTTTCAGTATCTGGTGTTAATTCTGGTCTTTCTCCTCCATATAGCTCACCGATGTACTCTGTCCACAATGTCTTCTTTTCCCATTAACATTTTATCTTCTTTTGATTTCAGGCATCCTGTGGTATATTTTGTTTTCCTGCCTGTGAGTTCACTAACTCGTTTGTGCATGTTTTTGCTGTCTTTATTATGATAGTCCTCTGTTTGTCTGCACTGTTCATTTAACCACACTTCTTTTGCTTCTCTGCATTTGCGTCTTATTTCTTTATTTATCCTGCTATATTTTTCTTGGTTATTTTTACTCCTCCTCCTCCTCTTGTCCATCAGTCCTAAGATGTCGTCTGTCATCCATTTATTTTTAGGGGCTTTTTTTGTGGTATTATCTCCTTAACAGTTTAGTGGATAGAGTCTCATTGCCCATTCTATACTATTTATCTTTGCTATTGAATTGTATCTATTTGTTATAATAACTCTGTATTGTTCTCGCAGTTCTTGGTCATTTTTAAGGAGTTCTGCATTCAGTTTGATGTTTCTCACTTTTCTGCATGCTTTCTTTAGCTTTATTCTAATTTTTCCACAGAGTGGGTCATGGTCACTATTGCAGCCACCTCCCGGCATGGTTTTTGTTATCAGTAATGCATTGCGGAATCGTTTGTTGATTAATACATGTGTCTATCTGGTTAAAAGTATTTTTGTCTGAGCTGCACCATGTTGCCAGTCTTCGGGGATGTTGTTTAAACCAGGTGTTTCCTACAACCATACTATGTATTCTTGCTCATTCAATTAAGTTACTACCTCTGTCATTCCTCTCCCCCGGTCCGTAATCACCAACAACGTCTGAAGTTCTTCCTTTCCCAACTTTGGCATTAAAATCTCCCATGATTATAGTAACTTCATCTGACTTTGCATGTTTCAGGGCTGTCTCTATGTCATTATAAAATAACTGTACATCTTCTTCAGAACTTTCAGATGTTGGAGCGTACACTTGTATAATATTTATGTTTATTGGTCGTCCTCTCAATTTGGCTAGAAGAACTCGGACAAAAGTCAGAAAAAAAAAATCCCAATTAATAGGTCACGTTCTACGGCGAGGTAGGCTAGAATACATTGTGACAACAGGAAAGATAGAAGGCAAAAGAGATGAAGACAGACAGACAGACAGACAGACAGACAGACAGACAGACAGACAGACAGACAGACAGATAGATAGATAGATAGATAGATAGATAGATAGATAGATAGATAGATAGATAGATAGATAGATAGATAGATAGATAGATAGTGCTGGGAGGACTAACAAGTTGGCCTGGACAGAGAGCACCAGCACAGCTTGCACTCAGCACTCGGCACAGGAAATTGTTGAAAAGCATGGTCGCCAGTGTCAGTAGAATGAAAGAATGAATGAATGAATGAATGAACGAATGAATGAATGAATGAATGAAGTAAAAAAAAGGTAAAGGTAATCCTGTCATGCCTTAGAGGCACATAGGGATGAATGATCTTTATTTTTTTAAGGGTAAAGAATTGGGCACACAGGCCCGTCTTACATTCTGCCCTTCATCATTCTTCTCACACACTCGATTTAATACACAAGTATACAAATTAAATTAGGAAAAAAAACATATCAAAAGAGTGTAAGATTAAACTATTACATTCAGAGCAGACAGACAGACAGACAGGAAGGCAGACAAACAGGCAGACAGACAGATATATTTTCTTCAAGCTTCACCACCACCACCTATGATTTCATCTTCAAGTATTGGTGGTCCATCACAGTTTTCAGTATCTGGTGTTAATTCTGGTCTTTCTCCTCCATATAGCTCACCGATGTACTCTGTCCACAATGTCTTCTTTTCCCATTAACATTTTATCTTCTTTTGATTTCAGGCATCCTGTGGTATATTTTGTTTTCCTGCCTATGAGTTCACTAACTCGTTTGTGCATGTTTTTGCTGTCTTTATTATGATAGTCCTCTGTTTGTCTGCACCACCACCACCACCACCACCACCACCACCACCACAAGAGTAGTTAGCCCGACTGAAAGAACACATCAGCCCGCTTCTGTGAAGATCACAAATAACAGACAGACTTATTTTCTTCAAGCTCCACCACCACAAGAGTAGTTACCTGACTGAAAGAACACAACAGGCCGCTTCTGTGAAGATCACAAATAACAGACAGACTTATTTTCTTCAAGCTCCACCACCACAAGAGTAGTTACCTGACTGAAAGAACACATCAACTCGCTTCTATGAAGGCCACAAATAAGTGAGTTAATGCAGTAACCCCCCCCCCCCCCACACACACACACACACACATACACACACACACCAGCACCGTTACTTTCGCTCCCTACTACAAGAATAGGGCGCCATGAATGAACACAACAAAACCTACCACTTTGTGAACTACTTAGGAAAGTCAAAAGACAGGGAATCTATACGCAAGGCCGTGGTCTACCAATAGTGTGACACGTGCATTTGCACGGAGCGTCAAGTTTTGATGGGCGAAAAAAATGGGGAAAGCAGGATGAACTGAAAAAAAGTTAAAACAGCATGAAAATAAACATATATAAACACATTTTCATTTATTATTGACCACGCTTACTCGTTGATCAGCCCTACATTATCTGAGAAAAGGATAAAAAATGAATTGATTTCTCTCTTCTCTGGGATCATTAAAAAATAGTTTCTGTGATACAGAAAGCTAACTGTTATACCACTATCATACCTCTGTCTAGATTTCCTGTCTTCCTTGGCTAGCAAAACAGGTCTTGAAATTAACAAGGAAAAAAACCCAAAAATATTGAAACTTCTCATTAATCAAGAGGGAAAAATATACGTAGAGGGAACAGTTGTTGATGAAGTAAACCAGTTTGCATACCTTGACAGCTACATAGACCAGGATGGTGACACCAGGAAGGAAGTTAGAATTAGAACTGCAAAAGCAGCACTATCCTTCAAAAATCTTGAGAACATATGTAATTCAAAAGTTAAGATTATTCAAGTCGAATGTAATATCCACTCTCATTTATGCACGTGTAAGCTGGAAATCAGTTAAAGAAATAGAAAAGAAATTAGACTCTTTTGAAAACAAATGTCTAAGGAAAATACTTGGTATAAAGTGGAACGAATTTAAGAACAACACAAAGATAAGACAGATGAGCAAACAACAACCTGTCTCATGGGTGATCAGAAAAAGAAGATGGACATATGAAGTCCATGCGATGAGAAGAAACAGAGAATACCAAAACAAGCTATCAAGTGTAGCACAACAGGCTGAAGAAAAAGAGGTCAACCACGTGAAACTAACTCTAAAGAGGACATTGTTAAGAGAAGCCAATTCAGTGGGCATACCATCTCTTGATGAAGTTTAAAGACTCGCCGAAAACAGGAAAATTTGGCAAACAACCATGCGAGCCCTATGTGACGTTTAACGGCACGGGAAGGATGTAGGATGTAAGATCATAGCCTCTACTCCAGGTGTAAGTCACTACCTGCAAAATTTGTTAATACTGATCCGAGTATATTAATATTCTTAAGGGTTTTTCTTGGTTTCACTCCTGTATAAGCCACTATAAGTTAAATGTTTTATTAGTAAATTGTCAGACACGAATATTCCGATAGCAAGCATGGGTGGCCATGATAGGACAGTAGATCAAATATGAAATGAAACATTTAGGAGTTCAACGAGTCAGTAGAGAACAGTAGAACTTAAAAAAAAAATCCCTTGTTCTCATTATCTTTAGCGTAGCCGTCAATGATGCCACAATCTCATCTTGAGAGTTTTTTTTTTCTATATGACACAGTTTTAAAATTTTATATGTTTTCTCAACGTCAACAATACTTTAGGAAACTCTTATAAAAACATATTACAAGTCTAACGCTCAAGATACCCAAGTACCATCCGCTGGGAATCTAGAATCGAGGCCATTGGGAATTTCAGATTTTCTATTGACCAGCTTTATGATGATTTGGTAAAAAATTTGCCAATGATGAGTCACTGGACAAAGTGAATCTGAAACACTTGACCTTAAAATCAGAAATTAAACATTTTTTTAATGTCTTGTTATGTAATACTATGTTTTAAATGAAATTAATGTTGCTAGTAAACTTGCATAACGCTCAACAATGGCCGAAAGTCGATTGGAAGTTCTCGCTTTGATTTAAGTTGAGTATGAAATCGGCAAAAAACTAGACTATACTGTCCTCTTTTTGATTTTACAAATATGAAAGCAAGGAAACATTCTTTCTAAAGCCTAAATATTTATAAGAACAGGAGAAGTGGAAATAATATGAAGACTTGTGTGCTAGAAGCTAAAAACATACAAACCAATGTGGTTTGAAAGCTCTTCGTTCTACAAAAGATTAGCATTACGATGATGTAAGTAATATATCTACATTTATTTCTTTCACTTGCTTCTCATTTTGTAATAAATTTATAGTTTATCTTATGATTTTTTTTATATTTCATTTATTAATTGTTATTAATGCCGGTAATCACGCTATGATTTTTTGAAACCGGTACAGACATTCCTGTCCCTCACCTTTCCAAAAAGAACTTTCCAAAATATCGGTTTTCTCAAAACAACATCTGTATATAAACTAGGAAAAAGGTAGGAACAGTTTTATTACTTAACAACCACACGTTAAGTAACAAAGCTGTTTCTACTTTTTTCCTAGTTTATACCTTTTGTTATCACAGCTTTATTGCAGTGACTCCGTGTATAGTTATATACTCATACACTAATTATTCTTACATCTTACATCTTACATCCTTCCCGTGCCGTTAAACGTCACACAGGGCCCGCAAGGTAGTTCGCCAAGATGTCCTGTCTTCGACGAGTTTTTCAATCTCATCAAGAGATGTTATGCCCACTGAATTGGCTTCTATTAACAATGTCCTCTTTAGAGTTTCACGTGGTCGACCTCTTCTTCTTCAGCTGTTATGATCCACTTGATAACTTGATTGGGGTTTCTCTGATTGTTTCTTCTCATCACACGACAGACATATGTCCATTTTCTTTTTCTGATCAACCATGAGACAGGTTGTTGTTTGCTCATATGTCTTATCTCTGCGTTGTTTTTGAATTCATTCCACTTTATACCGTACATTTTCCGTAGGCATTTGTTTTCGAAATAGTCTAATTTCTTGTCTATTTCTTTAGTTATTTTCCAGCTTTCACGTGCATAAATGAGGGTTATAATATCAAATTTGAATTGAATAATCTTAAATTGGTTTTTGTGCTTATATCTTTTGAATTACATATGTTCTCAAGACCCTTGAAGGTCAATGCTGCTTTGACAATTTGAATTCTAACTCCTTTTTCTGGTGTTACCATTGTGGTCTATATAGCTACCGAGATATGCAAAATGGTTTACTTCTTCAACAGCTGTTCCTTCTACGTATATTTGTCCTTCGTCGTTAATGAGAACCTTCATTATTTTTGTTTTGTCCTCGTTAATTTCAAAGTCATATTTTACTAGCTATTGAAGACAGGGTACCTGTTTTTACTTGCATTGATTTCATATTGTCGCTGATAAGAGTTATGTCATCTGCAAAATCAAGATCTTCCAGTTGGGTCTCACGTACCCAATCAATGCCAGTTTTACCTATGCAACAATTTTTCATTATGAAGTCTATGGCAATTCCAAAAAGCAAGGGAGATAATATACATCATTGTTTCAGTCTGGAACCATTCACTCATTTCTTCGTCTGTATTGACTTCACAAACATATCCATTGTAGAGGTCACTAATGATGTTGACAATCTTAGATAGTATTCCATATATTCTTAAAATCCTCCATAATGATTCTCTGTGTATGCTATCAAATGTATTTTTAAAGTCTATGAAGTTCAGGATTAACTGTCTTTGCTTTTCAATATGTTCTTCATGTATTATTTTTTAGAGTAAAGATCTGGTCGAGACAGCTTTTCCCTTTTCGAAATCCTGGCTTTTTTTCTCTCATTGCTGCATCCACTATATCTTGAATTCTATTCAGAATAACTTTGCAAAATACGTTTGACACAACAGATAGTAAGATTACTCCTCTCCAGGTGTTGCAATCGCTAAGTTAGCATTTTTTCGGTATTTTAACAATGATTTTTTTTCCATATAGAAGGGACTTTTTCTTCTTTCCAAACTTTATTGAATAGTCTCTGTAGTTGTTTCATGTTGTCTAAATTAATAGCTTTTAACATTTCGGGTGTTATTTCATCTTCACCTGCAGCTTTGTTGTTAGCCATCAGATTCACTGCTGTTTCAGTTTCATGCAATGTAATTTCATCTAGGTTGGCATTTAGTTGTGGGAATGGTAAATCAGTTCCAAGGTTTATCAGTTCTTTTGGATGTGGTCGATTAAGTAATTCTTGGAAGTGTTCGGCCAATCTTTGCTTTTGGTCTTTACTTGATATTAAAACTGTGCCAGTTTTGCTAAGGATTGGTCTTTCTTTCGATGCAATAGTACCTGTTAGCCTCTTTTGTATGTTATATAGAGTTTTGGTGTCTCCTGTTTTTGCTGCCTTCTCCTCTTCTTTCACCATATTGTCCATATATTCTCTTTTATTCCTTCTAGCTGAACTTTTTACGTTATTGTTTAGTTCTTTGTATGTTGCTTCTGTCAACTTTCTTTCAAGATCTGTTTTTACATTCAACACGGCTAATTTGGTTGCCCGTCTTTCATGTATGGATTTCCACGTGTTATCTTATATCCATGTCAACTCCTTCTTTCCCCATCACTTTTTCATTTCTTCCATAGGAAGTTAGGATCAGAATTGCAAAAGCAGCATCAATCTTCAAGGATCTTGAGAACATATGGAATTCAAAAGTTATAAGCACAAAAACCAAGTTAAGACTTTTCAATTCAAATGTAATACCCACCCTCATTTATGCACGCGAAAGCTGGAAAACAACTAAAGAAATAGAAAATAAATTAGACTCTTTTGAAAACAAATGCCTAAGGAAAATACTCGACATCAAGTGGAACGAATTCAAGAACAATGCAGAGATAAGACAGATGACTGAACAACAACCAGTCTCATGAGTGATCAGGAAAAGGAGATGGACATATGTTGGTCACTTGATGAGAAGAAATGATCAGAGAATCCCAAAACAAGCTATCAAGTGGAACACAACAGGCCGAAGAAAAAGAGGCAGATCGGGTGAAACTCTGAAGAAGACATTGTTAAGAGAGGCCAAATTAACAGGCATAAAATCCTTTGATGAGGTTGAAAGACTCGCCGAAGACAGGAAAAATTGACGAACTACTTTGCGAGCCCTATGTGACGTTTAACGGCACGGGAAGGATATAAGATATAAGATGATCGTATATCCATGCTTTTCTATCTGTCCAGCACTTAAACAAGTTTAAGCGGTTTTAGCTGCTGTAATTATAATTATTATATTTTTATACACTAATTATTGTAATTAAACACTAATTATACACTGATTATACACTAGTTATACACTAATTATTATACACTAATTATTGTGCGTCACAAACAACATCCGGTACTTTGTACTCTATTTTGCGTAAAATTAAACATACGAAGGTTGATTGATAAATTCGCGGCCTAAGGTACAAATACTTGAAACACACAGTTGACATTAGGTGCATTTGTAGATCAGGTTAATGTAAGATTAAACACCGAGTTTCAAGAAATTAACTGCAACCAATTTTTTTTTTTTTTTTTTGTACAAGCTACTGAAGCGGTAAGGGATGGCAGAAATTGAGAAAATGGATAACATTTCTCATCGAGCAGTCATTCTCTACCTCTGCATCAAGGGCTTATCATCGAAGGAGATCCATGAGGATATGGTAGAGACTCTAGGGGAGAGTCCCCCTTCTTACAGCACAGTGAAGAAATGGGCAGCTCAGTTCAAACATGGAAGGGAGAGTCTGAAAGATGATCCCCATCCAGGAAGACCAAGAACGATAATCATCGATGAAACCACCGGTAGAATCCATGACATGATAATGGAGGATCGACGACTAACTGAGCGGCACATTGCTACTGAGCTCGGCATCTCCCAGGAACGTGTTCATGCCATTATTCACAATGATCTTCTAATGACAAAGGTCTCTGCTCGATGGGTCCCGAAACTTCTTGGAGCTGATCACAAACGACAGCGTCTCAACATGTCAAGAGAAAATCATGGCCATTTTTCTGCAGATCCTGAAAAATTTCTTCAGCAATTTATGGCCATGGATGAGACTTGGGTTCATCATTTTCAACCAGAAACCAAAGAACAGTCAAAGCAGTGGAAACATCATGGATCCCCAAAGAAAGCAAGGGTGGTTCTGTCTGCAGGCAAAGTGATGACATCCATCTTTTGGGATTCAGAAGGTGTGATATTGGTAGACTACCTTCAAAAGGGCAGAACGGTCACTGGGGCCTATTACGCTAATCTTGTGAAGCAACTGCGGGTCAAATTGAAGAAAAAGCGTTGGAGGAAATTGACGAGAGGAGTCATCTTTCAGCAAGACAATGCTCCAGTTCACAAGTCGGCGGTGGCAATGGCTGCCATTCATGAATGCGGCTTCCAGCTTCTTGAACATCCTCCTTATTCCCCAGATCTGGCCCCTTCGGACTATTACCTGTTTACCAAACTAAAAAAGGAGCTCAGTGGTCGCAAATTTGCTTCAGACGATGACGTAATTGATGCTGCAGACCACTTTCTACTGGCACAAGGTGCCGACTTTTACAAAGAAGGGATCCGTATGCTCCAGGATCGCTGGACTTACTGCATAAACTTGCAAGGGGACTATGTTGAGAAATAACCAAAAAGTCCACAAATAATCCGTTGTACCTTAGGCCTCGAAGTTATCAACCACCCCTCGTACTTGCCCGATGTCAGAGGACAGTAAATGTTCGTGTGAATGTTTTCTTTTTATCTTATTTGTGGTGAGATTTAAATTTTACAAAATGCTCACACTCAGAACCAAAGTCAAAACTAAGTGATTCTCATCCATGCAAATTTCAGTGTCATCAACCTCCTAGCCTGAATACTATCCATCCGATTTTGCTGGTTCTATTCACTCGTTTATTATAGTATAAACCGATTACAGCAACCGACGACTTCCAAAGGTTTCGGTTTTTCTCGTTTTTAACCGGTGATTTACCGGTAGTTGCCCATTAACACGATGACTGCTATATTTAATGGTCAGACGTGATGAAGCTTGCTTAACACAATCGGTTTAAAATGTTAAGTGTTAACGTGAGAACTGAGTCGGGAGGAAAGTGTTAAAGTGAGAACTGAGTCGGGAGGAAAGTGTTAAAGTGAGAACTGAGTCGGGAGGAAAGGTGGGAGCTACACGGGGAGGCAAAATGAGATGCGGTCCAGGAGGCAAGGGGACGACAGCCCGCAAAGTATGAGAACCACTCAATCAATCAAGTGTCGTGCCGCGTGACATACGCGATCATTTCTCTCCACAATTTCCTGTTTTTAAGACTTGATTATGTTATCCGCCGGTGACTTTCTTCCTAGCCACACTGACAACCCATCCAGTAACTTCTCTCTCTGTCTTCTTCTGTCTCTTCTTCCCTCAATTTTTCCAGTTGCCACAAAGTGTTCCAATTTTCCTGTTCTCTGAAAATGTCCTACAAATCTTGCTTGTCTGCCTCTGATCTTTGCTGTAATTTGCCTTTTAACTCCAGCCTCTCTTAATACTTCTTCATTGGTTTTCTTAGCTGTTCATGGTACCTTCAACATCCTTTTTATGAACCAAATTTCCATGGCCTCCATTTCTTGCTGTACTCTCTTATTCATGGACCATGCTTCACATCCATAAAACAATCATGACAATCCACAATTCTTTGAATGAGAACCACTGAATTCAGCAAATGATGAGATGAAAACAAGAACAGTGAAAGGCGAGGAGAGATAATCATTCATTCATTCCTTTGCATGTCCCTTGCGGAACTTTGCCTCCCAAACAGCACTCCTGTAGGCCTCTCGGTTGTGAGCAAGATGGCCTGCTGCTGCTGCATCCATCAACGATGTCATGCAGCCATCTTCGTTTCGGTCTTCCTCTTTTTCTTTTTCCCATTATGTATCCTTCCAATACGGTCTTCTCCAAATTATCATGACGTTTAATGTGGCCAAAATATTTAAGTTTTCTCTCTTTAATCCTCCCTACTAGCCAGCCTTCTTCAATATTAAGCTCTTGTAGTATAGATATATTTGTTGGAGAGATAATACACGATTTAAAATAAAAATTAATATTAAAACCTAAATATCTAGTAAATATGTGTAATAGAAAACACTGTAGCTGAAGTCTGTTAGGAGAACAGTCTCCCACAGAAGCAGACAGACTTTGTGGATGATTTTGTTCATATTCGCTTCGATAAACAGCGGAAAACCAATATTACGTTTTGTTTTGTTAAGAAAATATGCCGGTTATTATTTTTTTAATGATCAAGGAGGAAGTGACTCCGTCTTCCGAAAGGGGCGTTATGTATCGGCAGACGATTTGAGTTCGAGAAACAGATCCGGGTTGTCAGTTGTTGATGTAATAAATGTTCATTTTAAGACAGATTTAACATTTTAATTGTAGAAAAAAACTCACAGTCTGAGCTTTCGACCACCCTTCACTGTGTTTTTTTTTTGTATTCAGATAATGTATGACAGCAGGTGTGTGGACAAATACATCACTGGCTAGTTTCAGAAGTGGGATTGACTGATTCAGTTGGTAACTATCTTTTTTTTTCATTATCTGCTGTGGAATTGTCTTGCTTTTAAAACAGAGATGCATATACAGATCCTAGTTTGTCATCATCATCATGGTCATCATCGTCATCATGCTAATGATGTGGTTAATAGTGTCACTGTGACGGTTTTACAGAATATGCTTCGAAAAGAATGGGTTCACCTCTTAAGCCAGCCAACTGTGACAAGCCTAACGTGGCTTTACTGTCCAGGACATGCGGGACTACATGGCAATGATGTGGCAAATAGACTTGCTGGACGTGCTAAAATAAATGGCAAACTGACAATGAACAAGGGGGAATATTGCTAAAGCTGTATTGGACAGAATGCGGGAAAATGAAGAGTGGGAATAGAAGAATAATGTAGCTGTGAAGAGACTGCTGGAGCTAGGACAAACTAAATGTACTGGCAGGAAATCCAAACTGCGTGGCAGACAATGCATTGTAAACAGCCAACATTTGACAGGAACTATTAGCAAACATACTCTTGGATGGATCCCCAGTTCTAGTGTGAAGGTGGGACAGAATCTTGCTCAGATATGATTCACCAGCTCTGATGTTGGCATGTCACCTGTGAGTTGTTGGTTGTCACATTTGGCAGCATCTTTACCCCTAAAACTCTCAGTCTTCAGCAGCTACAAACAGAACTGAAAGTCAGCGTATAACTAAACTAACATCAGGGCTTTTACTCTAAGAAATGGGGGTGAAGATGCTGTCTGATGAGGCAATCAACGAGCCAAAGCTGATATGCTAGTGCCAGGGTTAGCGAACCATAGCTGACCAAGACCCTGTCCCACCTATTCATTGGTACCTCCAGTAACAGGTTTAGCCTGGCTAATGGGGCAGGGATCACCATGATCCCCATGGTGGTGGAGTCTGCTAAAGAAGCATTGCACACTCCCAGCTTTTTAGCTGTACTCCGGACTGAAATGTAGCAGCCATAACCTGCTTCCACACTGATATGATGCTGTACGTCAACACTTTTACAGCATTGGCTGCAAAGAACACCAGCTTGCAGTCACAGGGAGATAATACAAGTACAAGTAATCTAAGAAATACACTAGGAGGAGATTGAAACATTTATGAATTTGTCTAGAAGGCAAGGATATTGATCCTAAGCAACCAGTTAACAAACTAAACTAGCATAAATTAAACTAATCCAAACTAAGCAAACCAGACTAAACATAACATAATCTGACCAAACCAAACCCAACAGTACAGTAACACCTTTGCTTAAATCTGGACTTGAATTAAAACTAAACTAAACAGAACTAAAACTAAACTATATCAGATTACATGACACTAAACTAAATGTAATGTTTTGAGTAGAGTAGGGGTTGTGTGTGTGTTTTTTTTTTGCCAAAACACCATAAGAAGTAACATCTTGTTGGCAGAAATGCAGATGAAGTCACTGACATCAGTTATTGAGGAAAGATGCTGGTGATGGTTAGGACATGTGCTCCGAATGACTGACAACTCACTACCAAAAATAGCACTAAGATGAACACCACAATGGAAAAGAAGTAAGGATAGATCAGAAGAACCTTGGAGAAGAACAGCAAAGAGGATGTTGAGCAACGGAGGGCTCACCTGGGCAGGAGCGGAAAAAAGGCAAAAGACAGGCATTTGTGGAGAACCCTTGCCTTGAGCACTTAAGGTTTAGAGAGGGAGAGAGAGAGAGAGAGGTGGGTTTAAGTTATGGGTTTGTAGTTTTTAGTCAAACTCAATGGGGAAGGCTTTTAGTCTCATGTTTACACTCCAGGGAGAAGGCTTTTAGTATCTCATCTAAACTTCGAGGGGGGGGGAAGAGAATGTTTATTGTCTAAATTCCAATGGGAAGGTTTATAGCCTGTTGTCTAAACTCCAAGCAGAAAGTTTGTAGTCTGTTGTCTAAACTCCAGGGGGAAGATTAATAGTCTGTTGTTTAAATTCAAGGGGAAAGATTTTTAGTCTCTTGTTTACACTCCAGGGGGAAGGTTTATAGTCTGTCGTCTAAACAACAGGGGGAAGTTTTTTAGTTTGTTTAAACTCCAGAGGGAAGGTTTTTAGTCTCTTGTTTAAACTCCAGAGGGAAGGTTTTAGTTTGTTGTTTAAACTCCAGAGGGAAGGTTTTTAGTTTGTTGTTTAAACTCCAGAGGAAAGGTTTATACTCTGTTGTTTAAACTCCAGAGGAAAGGTTTTTAGTTTGTTGTTTAAACTCCAGAGGGAAGGTTTTTAGTTTGTTGTTTAAACTCCAGAGGGAAGGTTTTTAGTTTGTTGTTTAAACTCCAGAGGGAAGGTTCTTAGTTTGTTGTTTAAACTCCAGAGGGAAGGTTTTTAGTCTCTTGTCTAAAGTATACACTGAAGTTTTGAGTTCAAATGGGTTTAAATTATACTTCACAGGCGTCCACAGAGGTGTGAAAAGTAAGGAGTAATGAAGTTCTTATGAGAGACTGTGATGCAAAACATCTTTGAACATGGCTTTTGCAGACAGACATGGTTTTGGCTATCAGCGTTTTGGTGTTCATTTTGTCCAACAGAGCCTTAGAGAGGTATGAAGAAGCCATGTTTTTTTGTTTTGTTTTTGTCATTGTTTTTTTTTAAAATAAATAAAATTTTTAAAAAGTTCAGCTTTTTATGGTTGTGTGTACATCTTACCATGGCATTAAATGTCACATAGGGCTCGGATGGTAGTTCACCAAGTTTTCCTGTTTTCATCCAGCTTTTCAACCTCATCAAGGGATTTTATGCCTACTAATTTGACCTCTATTAACAATGTCCTTCACATGGTTGACCTCTTTTTCTTCAGCCTATTGTGTTCCTCTTGATAGCTTGTTTTGGGATTATCTGATTGTTTCTTCTCATCACCTTGATAACAGATCCCAGTTTAGTTACTAATCTCCCTTAGTTTAAGGTTATTTTGGGGGTAATTTTTAGATTTTATGTTCTGAAACGCTGAAATATGGCTACAGCAGAGTGGAAGGAAGATGTATGAAAATAAGAGTGTACGACGTTTAATCACTTGGGGTAGGATTTGGGGGGGGGGGGGGTTCAGTAGGCTTAGGGATAGCACATATTTTAAGTGCCTGAATGAGTAAGTGTCAGTGATTATTGAGTGTCACATGACTAAGTGTCATGTGATTAAGTGCCGTATGATTAAGTGTCACTAAACCTGAATATTAAAAAAAAAAAAAACCCAGAAAGAACTCATGATGTGCTGCATTTATTTGTTTATTTTTAACATAAATGTGAGACTGAGTGCAACACAGGGAAGGGAAATGTGAAGCTTTTTCTTTCATTAAAATATCTCATATCTCTGCAGGAATTGCTACTTTTTTTTTTTTTTTTTTTGGAAACTGAGATGGAGATGAAGAAGTTATCTTTTCTGGTGGTCAGTGTGACCTATGAGTGACATGCTAGCGTCAGGATTGGTGAATCATAGCTGATCAAGACCCTAGTCCCACCTCTCTGATGGTAACCCCAATAACAGGCCTAGCCCATAGCCTATGGACCCCCCCCCCCCTCCCCCCATGGTTGTGGAGTCTGTTAAAGAAATATTTCATGCACCTCTCCCCAAACTCCCCCCCCCCCCCTTTTTTTTCACTCTTTAGATCTACTCAGAGACTTAAAAAAAAAAGGTCCAATATAACCTACTCCCCTAGCCTACATGATGCTGTGCCCCAACACCTTCACTTCATCAGCGGCAAAGAACATCATGCTCGCAGTTCCAGGGAGATAGAAGAAAAAGAAGATTAGTTGATTGATTTAAGTTTATTTGCCAAAGAATGAAGAATTTTGCATGCAGGTCTGTCTGATATAGTGCCTTTTCTCACTCATCATTCATTCATCCCAATCAATCAGTTTAATTCAAGTAGTGTATATAAAAACATGGGGAGGAGCATAAATAGAATGTAAAATAAGAAAACAAGATCCTATTATCTATAGACATTAGAGTAACTTATACATTGGAATAATGAGAAGAAGAAGAAGAAGAAAAAGAAAACTGAGATATCCCATTTCTCTGTTGGAATTTGTTCTTTAGGAAACTGAGACATCCTGTATTTCTGTAGGACCTGGTCCTTTAGAAAACTGAGATGTCACATTTCTCTGTTGGGATTTGAAAACTGAGATGTCTCATATTTCTGTAGGAATTTGTTCTTTAAAAAAACTGAGACATCTTGTATCAACCACTGCTAGAACCAGCATCATTCCTACACCAAACATCATTATCATCGTCGTCGTCAGTGGAGGAGTTCCTTGGGAAGAATATTGTAAAGATCTGACCAGATGGCATGAGGAAAATCATCATCATCATCAGGTGCTGTGCCAACTGCCGTTGGCTATTATGCTTCTCCAGAGTAATGATCCTTCATGCAGGCCATCAGTTCAGTTGGTGATCTCCTCTCACACCATCCCGTCAGACTGTCCAGTATCATTTCTCTTGGTCTTCCTCTTGATCTTCTTCCTTCTATTTTTCCTTTTGTTATAATATTTTCAATGCCCCCTATTCTCATTGCATGTCCTATGAAAGTACATTGTCTCTCTCTTATCTTTTTGACAAGGTTTTTTTGTCTCTCCAGCTCTTCTCATACATTCTTCATTAGTTATTTTTGCTGTCCAGGGGATTCACAACATTCTTCTAATAAACCACATTTCTTCTGCTTCCAATGATTTTTGTGCAGACTTGCCTATTGTCCATGATTCACTTCCATATAACAAGATAGGTTCAATATAGCATTTTAGGACTCGTTTTCTAACATTCATTGATAAGGATGTGTTGGCTAATATGTTTCTCATTCTCTGAAATGCAGTCTTTGCTTGACCTATTCTGTTCCTAATTTCTGTTCTGCATTTCCCATCTGAAGTTATTACTGTTCCAAGGTATTTGAATTTCTGCACCTGCTTTAGAATAGTTCCTTTTAATTTTATACTGCATTTTGGTGGATTCTGTTTCTTAGATATAACCACAGTCTTTATCTTTTTAATGTTCAAAGTAAATCTTTTCTGTTCACTTTCTTTGGCAACTTTGTCCAAGAGATTTTGCAGGTCGTGTTGGTTCTCAGCTATCAGTACTGTGTTGTCAGCATACTGAAGGTTGTTAATATTGTATCCTCCAATTTTTATGCCTGGTTTTGTGATGATCGTTCTTATAATATTTTCGCTGTACAGAGAAAAAAGTCTGGAGATAGTACACATCCTTGTTGCGCCCCTTGTTTTATAGGTTGATATTTTACAGTTCTATTTTCAACTTGAGTTGCTGCTTCTTGCTCCAGTATAGATGTTTTACAATCCTCAGGTCTTTGCCATCTATATTGATGTCTTCAAGCATTTTAATAATTTCATTATGTTTCACCTTGTTGATTGCCTTGGTGTAATCAATGAAGCATAAGTAGAGATCTTTCTGTATTTCAAAAGCTCTTTCTGTTAGTGTTCGTAAAGCATAAATGGCATTGAGGAAAATGCAGCATTTAAATTGAATTGCTAACACCATGAAGTGCACAAGAAACAAGGTTGCCAGCAAATTTTCAGCATGGCATGTAGTGGTAGACCTTGTCATGTCTTGGTAAACCTTGTGGTGTTATCCTAAACCTTGTGATGATTTGCTAAACCTTGTTATGTCTTGGTGAACCTTGTCAGGCCATGGTAAACCTTGTCATGTTTTGGTAAACCTTGTCATATAATGGTAAATCTTGTCATGTAATGCCAAATCTTGTCATGTCATGGTAAGCCTTATCATTTCTTGGTCAAACCTTGTCATTTCTTGGTAAACCTTGTCATTTCTTTGTAAACCTTGTCATGTCTTGGGTCAGGCTAAGCCCTGATGAGAAGATTTACTGCTGCTTTCTCGTTATAGTTATCTTCTTCTTCTCTGTCTGCATATGCCAGTATAGCATCACAGGGAGTTTCAGGCACTGATCCAGGGCAAGGGGAGAGTCCTGGGCAACTGTTATGTTTCCTTAGTGTGTCTTTCACCTCATCTATCCATTTTTTTCCTTTGTCATCCTCGCGTCCTATATCCAGATGTTTTGAAGTTGTATACATGTGTGGTTGGTTGTTCTGGATTCAAGCTTATCAGATGTCCGAACCACTTAACTCTCTGATTTTCAATGTAGCCTTTGACAGGTGTTGTTCCCACCATTTGCCAGATGATTTCATTTCGCACTTGACCCCTTTTTGTCTTGTTTACCATTTTTCTTAAACATTTCAACCTGCATGTCCACTATAGTTATGAGGCAGTCTTTTCCCACAGAAGTGAATCGTAAGATACTGAGAACTCCGCATTCATTTCAGAGTTGGCAAGAATCTTTGTTAAAATATCAAAGGGGAGATTAATTGTAGTTTCTAAGGTTGTCTTGAGAGCTGCCTTTTCCTTAGTTGTCTCTCTTCGTTAAAATATCCAAGGGGAGATTAATTGTAGTTTCTAAGGTTGTCTTGAGAGCTGCCTTTTCCTTGGTTGTCTCTCTTTGAGTCTGGAGTGATTTAGACTGGAAGGGGGGAAGCCAGCATAAGATCAACACAATCTTGGCAACATGTATAAGGTCTAATCGTCCATCAACAATACCAGTCAAAAAGAAGGGACAGAAAGAGAGTTCATTCATTTTCAACTCCGAAGGAAGATTTATATCCTCTAGTCCAATCCTCAAAGTAAAGTTTCTAGTTGTGCATCTCATTTGTAGGGGAAGGTTTGTAGTCTGTAACCTCCAGTGGGTAAACTCCAACATGAGGGTTTGTGGTCTCTTTTTTCTCATCTCCAGCAGGAAGGGTTTGCAAGGAGGGTTTATAGTAGAGCTACATTTAAATTTTAACCCAAAGTTTTAATTAGTAGTCTAGGTTTAATTTATATTCAGATGTGTCAATAATTCCTACTTGTACTTCAAAGTGACTAATGTAATTACTTCCAAACGTGATTGTTATTCATTCATTCATTCATTTGCATGTCCCATGTGGAACTTTGCCTCCCTGTAGGCCTCTCAGTTGTGAGCAAGATGGCCTGCTGCTGATGCATCCATTTGCAGGTCATCAACGATGTCTTGCAGCCACCTTCGCCTTGGTCTTCCTCTCTTTCTTTTTCCCATTATGTACCCTTCTAAGACGGTTTTCTCTAGATTATCATGACGTTTAATGTGTCCAAAATATTTAAGTTTTCTCTCTTTAATCCTCTTTACTAGCCAGCCTTCTTCAATATTAAGTTCTTGTAGTAGTTGTTTGGGTGATTGTTATAAACATGATAATTATAAGAATGCTGGAAGACATCAGCTTAGATGGGAAAGATCTGAAACTCATCAAAAACATACTGGCAGCAATCAGCAAAAATGAAGATTGAGAACCAAATGGGAGCATTCCAAGACATAAAATTGGGAGTGAGACAAGGATGTGTTCTCCTGACCTCTTCTCCTTGTACAGTGAAAACATAATGAGAAATACAGAGAGCTTGCCAGGAATATCAATTGGCAGGTACAACCGTAACAACTTAAGATATGCAGACGACACAGTTCTGATTGTTAAAAGTGAAGGGGAGCTACAGGCCCTTCTGGACATCGTGGTTCGTGAAAGTAAAAGTAAAGGTCTCAGTCTGAATAAAAAGAAGACTGAAGTGATGGTCATCTCAAAGAAAAGAATACCACCAAAATTATTACCATCGATGGCACAGAACTGAAACAAGTTGATAGATTCAAGTACTTAGGAACAATTATAACAGCTGATGGAAAATGTCACAACGAAATAAAAAGCAGACGTGCTCAGGACAAGTCAGCATTCCAGAACATGAGAAACATCTTGTGCAACAGATCCATATCAATGGAAACAAGATTCCGAGTACTTAAATGTTACATCCAGCCAATTTTGTTTTATAGATGTGAAACATGGTCCATAAATAAGAGAGTGCAGCGAGAAATGGAGGCCATGGAAATGTGGTTCATAAGAAGGATGTTGAAGGTACCACGGACAGCTAAGAAAACCAACGAAGAAGTCTTAAGAGAGGCTGGAGTTAAAAGGCAAATTACAGCAAAGATCAGTGGCAGACAAGCGAGATTTGTAGGACATTTTCTGAGAAGAGGAAAATTGGAACACATTATGGCAATTAGAAAAATTGAGGGAAGAAGGGACAGAAAAAGACAGACAGATAAATTATTGGATGGGCTGTCAGTGTGGCTAGGAAGAAAGTCACGGGGGGATCTCATAATCAAGTCTAAACACAGGGAATTGTGGAGAGAAATCGCCTACGCCACGCGGCATGGCACTTGATTGACTTCTAAACGCATGGCTATTGTGGATGAAAATACGAGATGCGTGTTTCAAAAGAGGGGATAATTAGGCATCCCGACTGAAGTAATACAAGGGCGATAAAAAAAGTAACGGCAAATTGACAGTATTTAACAAATGAAACAATTGTCAGTTTGCTTTTACTGAGTGGCAAAGTGGTTAGTGCACTGGTCTCTCATGACGAAAGTCAGGGGTTCGGATCCAGCCGGAGGCACCCCAGTCACCCAGCTGTAGAAATGGGTGCCCGACTTCTTCTGGAGTTTCGGAAGGAAAGGCGGCCAGGCGTGATGCTGACATCATTACAATCTAGTAATCCAACAGTTCAAGAAAAATATGGGCACTAACACCATATACCTGTGTGCCTCTAAGGGTTACCTTTACCTTTTTTTGAGCCATCCTTGTACAATTCCTGGGACAAATCTTTATTATCGATTCCTGGTCAATTTATCGTGTCCCAACTCCAGGAAAAGGTTTGTGACCTCTAATTCCAACTCCAGGGAGAAATTTGTAGCCTATAGTCCCAGATCTAGGAAAGATTTGTAACCACTGGTCCCAGCTCCAGGAAAGATTTGTAGTCTCTGGTATCTGCTCCAGGAAAGATTTGTAGTCTCTGGTACCAGCTCTAGGATAAATTTGTAACCTGCAGTCTCAACTAAACAGGCTCCATAGACAGAAGAGCTTGTAGAATACTAGATCTAAACTTAGATTCTTCTTCTTCTTGCTCCCTAGAACTTCTGGTTGGTGTTCTTTGCAGCCAATGCTTTGAAGATGTTGTGGCCAAGCATCATGTCAGATTGGCAGTGGGTGACGCCAGCTATTTGTTTCGATCCCTGAGTGCTGCTAAAAAGCAGGGGGTGTGCAATACTTCTTTAGCAAATTCTAAAATTCTATCACCATGGGGACTATGGTAACCCTTGCTCCGTTAGTCAAGCTAGGCCTGTTACTGGGAGGTGGGGGAGGGGTACCAGCTGAGAGGTGGGGCAAGGAGGCCTTGGTCAGATATGAGTCACTGTTTGGCAATTCGTACGTCTTATCCCCCCTCCAACACATAGATAACAACAGCAACAACAATAACACTACTATCACAAACGCACCACCACTCACTACCTTCATCACCGCACCACCACCGCCACCACCACCACCACCAGCTTTGATCTTCCACAAATTCGGTTTTTTGTTTTTGAGCCTCTGGATACTGGAACTCTTTTTTATCTTATTTCAACAGCAGCGTGAAGTGTTGGCTTAGTTTACCGATCTCGTGTTTGTCTCTAACAGAAAATAGAACTCACATCACAGCAATCATCACCCCCCCCCCCCCCAAGGAGATACATAAAACAAATATGTGAACGATTATTTAGTCCATGTTTGCTTTAATGGCTTTGGTTCTCAGAACTGGAGTCAGTGAAGGGTCGTGTGAGAGGACTGAATAGGAAGTATATATTTATGTAAAAAAAAGGTAATCTTTGAAGGTTTTCAGTTTAATACCAGTTGTCTCGGGGGGTGGGGTGGGTGGGGCGGGCCTAGTTGGCAGAGTAGTTAGGCACTTAGTTTACTAATTCGATGGTACCGGCTTCAAGTCCCAGCAGTGGGGGACTTTTTTTGTGTGTTCTGGTACCACCACATCAAAGGAAGCTCCGGGGTCCACCCAGCCTCTAAAAATGGGCACCAGAGAAATCTGGGAAGGTGAGTGCCGCCAGGACGTGATACTGACCACGTCACTCTTTCATATGATGAATGTCTTGGAAATGTGGGCCTAACACCGTATCTCCAATATTCCTTAATGGCATGGAAGCGGGGTGTTTTATCTTTGTGTTAGGAGGGTGTAGCGAATCGGTTTCGGGGGTCCGCGACTAGAAAAACACAACTTGGGAACCACTGCTTTATGGTCTTTGGGCCAGTATTTTTTGGCTTCCTGGAACCGCATGCAGAGAACTACGGGAATGATTTCAGAAGAGCTAACAGGATGAAGGAAGGACGAGTGGACGCATAGCGTTACATCTTTGACTGGCGTTTGTATGTGCCCGTTGTTGTTCACTGGGGAAGTTGGTCAGACAGTCAGCAGGCAGTGGATACAGAACTTTCTTAGCTGCGGTTATAACAACAGTAATCATAGCAACATTAGTAATTGTGGTGGTGGTGGTAGTAGTAGTAGTAGTAGTAGTAGTAGTAGTAGTAGTAGCTAGTTGTTGTAATACTAACTGTGGTGGTAGCAGCCACAATCGTAGCAACGTTAGTAATTGTGATAGCTTTAGTAGTAGTAGTAGTAGTAGTACTAGTAGTAGTAGTAGTAGTAGTAGTAGGTAGTAGTGGCAGTAATAGTAGGTAGTAGTGGCAGTAATAGTAGGTAGCAGTGGCAGTAATAGTAGTAGCAGTAGTAGTAGTAGAAATAGTAGTAGTAGTAGTAGTAGGTAGTAGTAGTAGGTAGTAGTGGCAGTAATAGTAGTAGCAGTAGTAGTAGTAGAAGTAGTAGTAGTAGTAGTAATAGTAGTAGTAGTAGTAGTAGTAGTAGGTAGTAGTAGTAGTAGGTAGCAGTGGCAGTAATAGTAGTAGCAGTAGTAGTAGTAGAAGTAGTAGTAGTAGTAGTAATAGTAGTAGTATAGTAGTAGTAGTATAGTAGGTAGCAGTGGCAGTAATAGTAGCAGTAGTAGTAGTAGAAGTAGTAGTAGTAGTAATAGTAGTAGTAGTAGTAGTAGTAGTAGGTAGTAGTATAGTAGGTAGCAGTGGCAGTAATAGTAGTAGCAGTAGTAGTAGTAGAAGTAGTAGTAGTAGTAGTAATAGTAGTAGTAGTAGTAGTAGTAGTAGTAGGTAGTAGTGGCAGTAATAGTAGTAGCAGTAGTAGTAGTAGAAGTAGTAGTAGTAGTAGTAGTAATAGTAGTAGTAGTAGTAGTAGTGTAGTAGGTAGCAGTGGCAGTAATAGTAGTAGCAGTAGTAGTAGTAGTAGAAGTAGTAGTAGTAGTAGTAGTAGTAGTAGTAGTAGTAGTAGTAGTAGTAGGTAGCAGTGGCAGTAATAGTAGTAGCAGTAGTAGTAGTAGAAGTAGTAGTAGTAGTAGTAATAGTAGTAGTAGTAGTAGTAGTAGTAGTAGTAGTAGTAGGTAGTAGTAGTAGTAGCAAAGGAACAGTAGTGTGCGGAGTTGATGCGTATAAAAACCGGCCATCTTAGACATGTAACGAATGGTATAGATGATCCAACGTGTGCAGTAGTAGTGATGTGGGAGATACTGATGGATGATGATGATATCCATGATCATTAACTTTATACTCCACATCTCTGATCATTAAATCTATACTCCACATCTCTGATCATAAACATATACTCCACATCTCTGATCATTAACTCTGTACTCCGCATCTGTGATCATAACTCCATACTCCACATCTCTGATCATAACTCTATACTCCACATCTCTGATCATTAACTCCATACTCCACATCTCTGATCATAAATATATACTCCGCATCTCTGATCATAAATATATACTCCACATCTCTGATCTTAACTCCATACTCCACATCTCTTATCATTAACTCTATACACCGCATCTCTGATCACCTCCATACTCCACATCTCTGATCATTAACTGTATACTCCGCATCTCTGATCATTAACTGTATACCCCACATCTCTAATCATTAGCTCTGTACTCGACATCTCTGATCATTAACTCTATACTTCGCATCTCTGATCATAACTCCATACTCCACGTCTCTGATATTAACTCCATACTCCACATCTCTGATATTAACTCCGTACTCCACATCTCTGATATTAACTCCATACTCCACATCTCTGATATTAACTCCATACTCCACATCTCTGATATTAACTCCATACTCCACATCTCTGATGTTAATTCCATACTCCACGTCTCTGATATTAACTCCATACTCCACGTCTCTGATATTAACTCCATACTCCACATCTCTGATATTAACTCCATACTCCACATCTCTGATATTAACTCCGTACTCCACATCTCTGATATTAACTCCATACTCCACATCTCTGATATTAACTCCGTACTCCACATCTCTGATATTAACTCCATACTCCACATCTCTGATATTAACTCCATACTCCACATCTCTGATATTAACTCCATACCCCAGATCTCTTATTATAAGGACCTATTTTTTCCCCACATATCAGAGCCACAGGGTTGAGCCAACCGTTACTTTCGTTGAACCCTGATATTCTCATTCATCCGGGTCAGAGAACTTGGACCGTCCTGCGCACCGTGTCAGTAGTGAACTGACAGCTAGACTGTTGGTAAATAATAATTGTGCGCATGATATCACTCGTGCCTGGCTTCACGTTTCGCTGAATTTAACGGTCTGGTAGCTTTTCATTTCAGACATGACTTGTCAAAAGTGCCTGCTAGTTTACATTAGCCGCGTAATACGTGTATAGCCAAACTTCATATGCAAGAGCGTATTTAAAAAAAGTGAATTGCAAATCAAGGGACGTAATAATGAAAAATACAGGAAAAGACTTGTGTAATGTATATGGTTGTAGATTTCTCAGGACTGTAACACCGGAGGTAGGGAGGTTACTATAGACACTTCGGTTCCTTAGGGAGTCGTTGCATATGCCGTTTCCCTCTGTTGACCTGATGATGTCGGAGTCCGATCTACAACAGTGATTCTAAACATTTTGTAGTTCGGGACACCTTGTCGAGGGAGCGCTAATGAGCAAGACCTTGCAGTTGTCTCCCCTCTTCTTGGCCTGTGATGTAAATTGTGTCATATTTAATCGAGTAGGCATAATTTGCTTGGATAAACGCATGGACGAAAAAAAAAGTGAAACAAAAACAGCCAATATTTTGGCCAAGAGTGACACAGTAAAGCAAAGTATCGATCTTCAGTCGCTTCTGATTATAAGATGGATGCTACGTTAGCTTCCATGAAACAGAAATTCTCTCTCTCTCTCTCTCTCTCTCTCTCACACACACACACACACACACATATTGTACATGCTGTTCTTTATTTTTACAACCATTTTCTCCTTTCCGTCTGTTCAGCTTTATAGGCCTTCTTTTTCTGCCTTTTACAATTTTTTTCTATGTCATTTACTAGCCCTTCTCTTTTTTGATTGATGCTTTTTTTTTCTAACCAGTCTCTTTGTGTTTTCTCTTTCTGTTTTTTGCTATTTTCCCTTCGTATCTGCTTTTTTTTTTCTTCTTAGCCATTTCCCTTCCCGCTTCCCGTGTTCTTTCCTTAGCCTTCTGTTTCTGCTTCAGTGCAACAGTTTATTTTAATCAGTTTAATCTGTTTCAGAACAAAATTCAGAGCGGGAAGCACATCAGCTTGAGACAAGTGGTTCTCAGTCTGGGGTTCATGGATTCCCGAGGGGTTCCGAGAAGGAATTTTTTCATGGGGGAGGAGGGGGGGGGGTTGGAGGGGGGGGGGGTGAAGTGGTCCATGGACTAGGAGATGGATTAGCTTGGTTAAAGAACAAATCATAGCATCGTCTGGGTTGTGTGTTTTATGTGTGTGTGTGTGTGTGTTTATTTTTACTGAGGGACCCGCAGCGGTTCTCAAGCCGGAAAGAGGGTTCACGGCCAACAAAACACCAAGAACCGCCGTCCAAGACGAATAAAAAAGGCAAGAACCGAGTGAAGTAAAAATAGATTTTCTTAGTCGGTGCGATTTGCAGTCTTCTTCTTCTTCGTTCGCTTCTACCACCAGAACCGCACTGTGATCCTACTGAATTTACGCCTGTGGTCCTCGTTAGGTCCCGTGTTCTCCTGTGTGGTCCCCAAAAGGACCACACGAGAGGACCACAAGGGGTTCAGAGTATCGCAGGGCTTTAGCCTGTATTCTTGGTGGGTCTCTGAAGCGGATTGCGTGACACTGTGGTTTTCGTTGCACCAGTTTAGTCTAGAGTTGGACTTTCTCACCGGAAGACCTCGACGTGTTTAGGATATCAGTGCATCCCCGCTGGGTGAGAGGCGGTAGCCCACACAGGCCAGAGTTGGACCTTCTCACTGGAAAACCTCGACGTGTTTTGAGATACCCGTGTATCACCGCTGGGTGAGAGGTGGTTGCCCATCCAGTCCAGAGTTGGACTTTCTCACCGGAAAACCTCAGCGTGATTAGGATACGCAAACATCCCCGCCGGGTGAGAGGTGGTTGCCTATCTAGACTTCCCTGGTCCAGTGTCTCCGACTTCAGCATTTTGCGGTCGTGGCCGCTACCCTTCCTAGTTGTGACCAGGATGGAGCTTTTGTCCAGGAGGACGAATCCACGCCACTAGTGACTTCCACCCCTGGGTTGAGCCGGTTTAGGCACATTATCCCAGTATGGGCGTGTTTGGGACGTGACCGACCTCTAGAGCAGAGGTACTGTGACATGCATAGCCTTCAAGATTCACCCCTGGTGTGAGCCGGTTTAGGCAAAATTCACCAGTATGGGTGTATATCAGGCGTGACCCGCCTCTAGAGCGGAGGTGGCATGACATGTCTAGCCATCAAGTTCCACCCCTGGTGTGTGCCGGTTTAGGCATATTTCACCAGTGTAGGTGTATTTCGGACGTGGCCGGCCTCTAGAGCAGAGGTGCCGTGGTATGTATAGTTCTCGCAGTGATACTACTGGACATACCGATTAAACTTCACTTTATCCTTTCCACCACCTTGCCCATCGGCAACGCACAGCAACCTTTATTTCTTTTCCGCATTTTCTTCCTTGACCGGGAGGAGCTTCACTCCACGCGCGGCATCCGAAGAGTCTCGCCAGCAGTGTCTTAACCTCTGGGTTAAACCAGTTCATGCATTTCACCCGATATGACTGCACTCAGGACGTGGCCGACCTTTAGACCAGAGGTGCCGTGATTTGACTGTTTGCTTCGCTTTATCCTTTTCTACCACCTTTTCTGCAGTGATGCTGCGCGGCAACCCCATTTGCACCTTTCTTCATTGGCCGGGAGGAGCACCGCTCCACGCATGGCAGCTGAAGAATCTCGCCAACAGCGGCAGATGAGCTACCAAACGTGCCACTCATCTACCCTAAGTATCTGGTTTTAAGGCGCCAGATATTCGCCTTCGCCCCTTCTCCTGTCAGTTTAAACAGTTCTGCCACGGGAAGGCCAGGAGCTGGACTTGACTGCCAGAGGCTGTTTGAGTCGCACGCCGTTGGAGTGGAGAGCGAATTCTCCACCCCACCTCCGGCAATAACAGTCCTTAGAACCACGATTTGCAGTGAAAGTAATATCAGTACCAGATAAAGGAAGCGCTGACGTACCGCACTGATACACGTAGAACTGATGGAAGGAGTGGACTGTATGTTTTCACGTGTTCTGATAAAGCTTTGTGAGGGAAGGGTTCTGTCTGTGTTCCCGCGGCAGGTGTGTGCAGTTAGTGATGATATTCCACCTGGGACATGATGAAGAGTGCTATTCTGTGTCTCTTTAGACTCCCGTGAACATTGCAGAGAATGATGTTCCATGTCTCTATGCCCTACTGGGACGCCACGGAGAATGATATTCCAAGTGTCTTTACGACCTCCTTGGACATCATGGAGAATGATATTCCAAGTCTCTTTATGACCTCCTTGGATATCATGTAGAATGTTATTCCGTGTCTCTTTATGATCTCCCTGATATTACAGAGAATGTTATTCCGTGTCTCTTTATGATCTCCTTGATATCACAGAGAATGTTATTTCGTGTCGCTTTATGATCTCCGTGATATCACGGAGAATGTTATTATGTGTCTCTTTATGATCTCCGTGATATCATGGAGAATGTTATTCTGTGTCTCTTTATGATCTCCATGATATCATGGAGAATGTTATTCTGTGTCTCTTTATGATCTCCTTGATGTCATGGAGAATGTTATTCTGTGTCTCTTTATAATCTCCTTGATATCATGGAGAATGTTATTCTGTGTCTCTTTATGATCTCCATGATATCATGGAGAATGTTATTCTGTGTCTCTTTATGATCTCCTTGATGTCATAGAGAATGTTATTCTGTGTCTATTTATAATCTCCTTGATATCATGGAGAATGTTATTCCGTGTATCTTTATGACCTCCCTGATATCATGGAGAATGTTATTCCATGTCTCTTTATGACCTCCCTGATGTCGTGGAGAATGTTATTCCGTGTCTGTGTTGGAGCCCATTGGACATCATGAACATGGAGCCGATCTTCGTTTCTTGGGTGCTCTCATGACCTTACAGCAGAAGATCTACTGCAGCTCTGTGATAACTTATCATGTTGTGGGTGTGGTGAGGTGGCAGAACCACGCGATCTTCTGCTTCTTGGCGTGTGCTGGTGCGTCGCCGCGGTTCCCGTCACTATGTTTGCTGATACCTTGTCTTAATGCGATCTAGTGACATGAGACCTGCAGCTCGTCTCATGTATCTCGTATCTCACATATGTATATATGCCTGAGCTGAGCTGTGGCAGTGGATGACACATATTATGCATCTTTCAGTATATGGGTTATCTGTTAACTCTTTCACCACAGAATTAATTTCCATTCTCTGGCCAGAATACATTTTGATGAGAAATGTTGGTAGAAGGAAACTGGAAGGAAGTTACTGTATTATTTTTTTTTAAATGGGTTGGGTTAGAAATGTGCAACTTCATTTTATTTAGACTTTGCCTAAACATAACTCTGATCATTGACTCGCGTAGATGTGTGAGGTGTACCAACACTGCCAGTGTTTGCTTTGGATTCAAAGAGTTAAGGCTCATTTATAGGGTAAACACCATTTTCCCAGTGTCCGTTTGAGTTGGGGGAATATTGTGAAGTTGAGGGGTTAAGTGCAGCTTACATAGAGCAGCCGACAGAAAACAAGAAACCCGGTCTTTACGTGTTTCTAAAGTGAGGACCTCCGAAAGAGAAGGCAGTGTTCAAAATGGACAATAGTGTCGCACTTCAGTATTTCTTTCTGTAATATGAGCTTGTCCTCAGTCATTCACGTTCATGCTGAATTCTTACCTTCCCTTGCTGTGTTCGAAATATGATTGACAGAAACCAAGGATTTCTTTTGAGGTAAAGATTTGTTGCTGTGGTATGTAAGTCTTGACATAGGAAACGGCTGCCAACTGAATAGAACGCCTAGTCTTCTGTCAGGCGGGTAAGGAAACTGGTTTACGGGACTTGAAACCTTTCTAGTTCTTGTGGAACATAGTGGCTGTGTTCTATGTGTTCCTCGTATATCTCATTCAACATAGTGTCTTGTGCAGTTTTCCTTCATATTATGTTCTAGGTGTTCCTCGTATATCTCATTTGAAATAGAGTATCTTGTGCAGTTCTCATTCATATTATGTTCTTTGTGTTCCTCGTACATCTAATTTGAAATAGAGTGTCTTGTGCAGTTCTCCTTCATATTATGTTCTATGTTCCTCGTATAAGGTAAAGGTAATCCTGTCGTGCCTTAGAGGCACATAGAGATATAGTGTTATTGCCCATATTTTCCTTGACCTGTCAGCACACTAGAGGGTGATATGGCCAGTATCACGCCTGACCGCCTTTCCTTCCCCAACTCCAGAAGAAGTCGAGTACCCATTTGTACAGCTGGGTGACTGGGGTGCTCCGACCGGATTCGAACCCCGACCTTCGCCATGAGAGACCAGTGCACTAACCACTTCGCCACTCAGACACCCGTTCCTCGTATGCCTCATCTGAAATAGAGTATCTCGTGCAGTTCTCCTTCATGTCATGTTCTGTGTTGTCCTCTTATATCTCATTTGAGATAGAGTATCTTGTGCAATTCTTACATATTATGTTCTGTGTTGTCCTCTTATATCTCATTCAACTCACGATGAGTTTCTTCGTATTATATAAAAGATAAGAGAAAATGACGGCTACAATAAAACTGGCTCTAGTATTAAAGGTAGACTGAGATGTGTAGTTCAGTTTTACAAAACAGATAGAAATGTGTAATTCAGTTATACAAAAAGATAGAAATGTGTAATTCAGTTATACAAAAAGATAGAAATGTGCAGCTCAGTTTTACAAAAACATGGAAATGTATAGTTCAGTTTTACAAAAAAAGATAGAAATGTATAGTTCAGTTTTACACAAACAAAAAAAAAGATAGAAATGTATTGTTCAGTTTTACAAAAAAAAAGATAGAAATGTATAGTTCAGTTTTACAAAAAAAAAAAAAAGATAGAAATGTATAGTTCAGTTTTACAAGAAAAGACAGAAAGAATGGGGAGAATAGCAGAAACAAGAATGGCGGAAAGTAAGATGAGCACCTATAAATGAAGAACATACAGTTCAATATTTCGACAAAAGCCCTGCCGAATCACATATAAGGACAACACGACAGACAAGAAGAACACGGAAAAGAGATGAAAAATTAAACTCTTAGCTTTTTGGTACCCTCTTTTTGGCACAAAATTCGTTTTCAACAAATGTATCGTTTAGGCTGCATTCTAGGTCACTCCCTTCCCCCAGATGTTTCACTCATATGATCTAGGTCATTCCCTTCCCCCAGATGTTTCACTCATATGATCTAGGTCACTCCCTTCCCTCAGATGTTGCACTCATATGATCTAGGTCACTCCCTTCCCCCAGATGATTCACTCATATGATCTAGGTCACTTCCTTCCCCCAGATGTTTCACTCATATGATCTAGGTCACTCCCTTCCCCCAGATGTTTCACTCATATGATCTAGGTCACTCCCTTCCCCCAGATGTTTCACTCATATGATCTAGGTCACTCCTTTCCCCCATATATTTCACTCATATGATCTAGGTCACTCCCTTCCCCCCACATTTTTCACTCATATGATCTAGGTCACTCCCTTCCCCCATATATTTCACTCATATGATCTAGGTCACTCCCTTCTCCCAGATATTTCACTCATATGATACTGATAGCTCCTGGAATTCCCTGTCCCACATAATCCCCCCCCCCCTGCCCCTCTCGAATCTTCCCAACATCCTGGAAGAAGTCGATGTCAGTAACCACCTGTTTAGAGTAAGGATCATTTTCTTCGTTCTTTTTTTAAAACCACAAAATAAAATGGAAGAACTGATGGACGAATCTGTGGAAGATAACGATCGAGACCAACATTTATATTTGCATACAGACAAAGCGGACTAGACAACGTCAGAAATCTACTCTTCCGCAAAGATCTGATACACTTCTTCTCCCTCCAAAAAGCCATTCTCAGACCAAGTAACTGGATTCTCAGATTCCACTGAGCAGTTACGATTTTTTATGTTCTCGCAAGTCCTTCCAGGTCGAGGAGTTAAGATTTCAAACGTGGGATATAATTCACGTCAGGCAAAACTCTACACGGATCTTGTTCTCGGGGGAGAGAGTTGTATCACAACACTCATCATCGAGTTTAATGTATGCCCAGACATGGGCGATGTTTATCCATTCACACACAAGGGAGGTAACTTTTGTCCAAGTGGTTAGTACGTTGTTAGTTATCTACACGCATTGTATGATTCAGCCCGTTTTTTTCTAACCGAGGCCGTTTTATGCTTCATGAAATGAATATGTGTAACACGATACGGTATATTCTACATGTGGTTGCATTTCATGTATGTCCTTGTAGGTTTCTTGGTGTTTTTGTTGAAAGACATGCTGCGAAGTAGAAGATCTGCACTGAATGAAGGACGTGTACAGTGAGCAGCTGTATGAAGATTTGGTGAAAGAAATGAAATAAGGTACAAAGACCGAGGATTGGCTAATATATATATATATATATATATATATATATATATATATATATATATAAACAACCTCGAACGAAGAAGAAGAAGAAGAAGACATCAACTGAGGGATTAAGTGAGAGCTTACCGGAAGACATCAACTGAGGGATTAAGTGAGAACTTACCGGAAGACATCAACTGAGGGATTAAGTGAGAACTTATCGGAAGACATCAACTGAGGGATTAAGTGAGAACTTACCGGAAGACATCAACTGAGGGATTAAGTGAGAACTTACCGGAAGACATCAACTGAGGGATTAAGTGAGAGCTTATCGGAAGACATCAACTGAGGGATTAAGTGAGAACTTACCGGAAGACATTAACTGAGGGATTAAGTGAGAACTTACCGGAAGACATCAACTGAGGGATTAAGTGAGAACTTACCGGAAGACATCAACTGAGGGATTAAGTGAGAACTTACCGGAGGACATCAACTGAGGGATTAAGTGAGAACTTACCGGAGGACATCAGCTGGGGGATTAAGTGAGAACTTACCGGAAGACATCAGCTGAGGGATTAAGTGAGAACTTACCGGAAGACATCAGCTGAGGGATTAAGTGAGAACTTACCGGAAGACATCAACTGAGGGATTAAGTGAGAACTTACTGGAAGACATCAACTGAGGGATTAAGTGAGAACTTACCGGAAGACATCAACTGAGGGATTAAGTGAGAACTTACTGGAAGACATTAACTGAGGGATTAAGTGAGAACTTACCGGAAGACATTAACTGAGGGATTAAGTGAGAACTTACCGGAAGACATTAACTGAGGGATTAAGTGAGAACTTACCGGAAGACATCAACTGAGGGATTAAGTGAGAATTTACCGAAAAACATCACCTGAGGGATTAAGTGAGAACTTACCGGAAGACATCAACTGAGGGATTAAGTGAGAACTTACCGGAAGACATCAACTGAGGGATTAAGTGAGAACTTGCCGGAAGACATCAACTGAGGGATTAAGTGAGAACTTGCCGGAAGACATCAACTGAGGGATTAAGTGAGAACTTACTGAAAGGTACTGATACTGGTTAGTAAGCAAGATACAGAGATCTCACTGACCTAAGATAAGACCATCTACACTATTTTTTAAAACATTTTCTTCCCTTGATTTGGATACATTTCTTTTCAGAGTCATAAAATGGTGGTTGTTTTTTTTTATCTGAAAAATTTAAAAAAAAAGAATATAGAAGAATATTCAGAGATTTATGGAAGAAGAAACAAAAAAGAAAAGAGCTAAACCAGTTTCAGACAAGTGTGTACAAGACAGCTGAGAAACTGATTGAACTAGTTTTAAGGGATTAAACCAGTTCGTGGCTTGGAACAAAACAGACACACAACAAAAAAAAGACAAACAAAAACCAAAACCAAAACAAAACAAAACAAACACACACACACCACCACCCCCCCCCCCCACCCATCATCTGGGCCTTTGAGGATCAGTGGGGGGTTTAGGTGGGGATCGATGACACTGTCAGTTTTGGCAATCAACGACTTCCCTAGCTGACATGCCGGGGTCAGGGTTAGCGAACCATAGCTGACCTAGACTCTGTCCCACCTCTCCGTTGGTATTCCCCCCCCCCCCCCCCAGTAACAGAGACCTAGTCAGGCTAACGGGGCGGTGATCAACATAGTCCCCATGGCGGTTAGAGTCTGCTAATGAAATATTATGCATCCCCTGGCTTTTTGTTTTTGTTAGCTGCACTAAGGGGGCTAGAAAAATAGCTCCCACGACCCACTTTCAGTCCGACACAATGCTGTGCCTCAACATCTCCACATCTTCGGCTGCAGAGAACATTAGCTCCGAGTTCCAGAGAGACTGAAGAAGAAGAAGAAGATGGTCTGTGAAAGTTCCAGCTGATTGTCTGCAAGCTTATGCTAGCTAAATAGAAGACGACCGGCCTAGCTAGTTGCCAGCGACAGACACGGACGTTATCAGAAAAGAAATAGGCCAAATAATGAAGATGATCATATTTTAGTGTGGATAGCAATGCCACAATCATATTTCAGCGTGGATAGCAATACCATGATCTTATCTCAGTGTGGATAGCCATGACATAATCATTTTATTTCAGTGTGGATAGCAATGAAAGTCACTCTACTACTACTACTACTACTACTACTACTACTACTACTACTACTACTACTACTACTACTAAGAATCGACTATTACTACTACTACTACTACTACTACTACTACTACTACTACTACTACTACTACTAAGAATCGACTATTATTACTACTACTACTACAACTACTGCTACTACTACTACTAAGAATCGACTATTACTACTACTACTACTACTACTACTACTAAGAATCGACTATTACTACTACTACTGATACTGCTACTACTGCTGCTGCGTCTGCTGCTACTATTACTACTGCAGCTACTACTGCTGCTGCTAATACTACTCCTACTACTACGACGACTGTTACTACTGCTAATACTAATACCACCGCTACAACTACTACTATTGCTACTTCTACGGCAGACACATTGCTAGTCTACATAGCAAGCCTGTGATCAGCGTTCCGTGTTGCTCATAAAATTGTTCGTGCCTCTCAGTTCATTTGCTTTCAGTTGCATATGGTTATTCTGCTCATAAATTGTCTGATTACATGAATGATCGCTCATACAAAAATCTCTATTTTTTAAAACATTTTCTTCCCTTGATTTGGATACATTTCTTTTCAGAGTCATAAAATGGTGGTTGTTTTTTTTTATCTGAAAAATTTAAAAAAAAAGAATATAGAAGAATATTCAGAGATTTATGGAAGAAGAAACAAAAAAGAAAAGAGCTAAACCAGTTTCAGACAAGTGTGTACAAGACAGCTGAGAAACTGATTGAACTAGTTTTAAGGGATTAAACCAGTTCGTGGCTTGGAACAAAACAGACACACAACAAAAAAAAGACAAACAAAAACCAAAACCAAAACAAAACAAAACAAACACACACACACCACCACCCCCCCCCCCCACCCATCATCTGGGCCTTTGAGGATCAGTGGGGGGTTTAGGTGGGGATCGATGACACTGTCAGTTTTGGCAATCAACGACTTCCCTAGCTGACATGCCGGGGTCAGGGTTAGCGAACCATAGCTGACCTAGACTCTGTCCCACCTCTCCGTTGGTATTCCCCCCCCCCCCCCCAGTAACAGAGACCTAGTCAGGCTAACGGGGCGGTGATCAACATAGTCCCCATGGCGGTTAGAGTCTGCTAATGAAATATTATGCATCCCCTGGCTTTTTGTTTTTGTTAGCTGCACTAAGGGGGCTAGAAAAATAGCTCCCACGACCCACTTTCAGTCCGACACAATGCTGTGCCTCAACATCTCCACATCTTCGGCTGCAGAGAACATTAGCTCCGAGTTCCAGAGAGACTGAAGAAGAAGAAGAAGATGGTCTGTGAAAGTTCCAGCTGATTGTCTGCAAGCTTATGCTAGCTAAATAGAAGACGACCGGCCTAGCTAGTTGCCAGCGACAGACACGGACGTTATCAGAAAAGAAATAGGCCAAATAATGAAGATGATCATATTTTAGTGTGGATAGCAATGCCACAATCATATTTCAGCGTGGATAGCAATACCATGATCTTATCTCAGTGTGGATAGCCATGACATAATCATTTTATTTCAGTGTGGATAGCAATGAAAGTCACTCTACTACTACTACTACTACTACTACTACTACTACTACTACTACTACTACTACTACTACTAAGAATCGACTATTACTACTACTACTACTACTACTACTACTACTACTACTACTACTACTACTACTACTAAGAATCGACTATTATTACTACTACTACTACAACTACTGCTACTACTACTACTAAGAATCGACTATTACTACTACTACTACTACTACTACTAAGAATCGACTATTACTACTACTACTGATACTGCTACTACTGCTGCTGCGTCTGCTGCTACTATTACTACTGCAGCTACTACTGCTGCTGCTAATACTACTCCTACTACTACGACGACTGTTACTACTGCTAATACTAATACCACCGCTACAACTACTACTATTGCTACTTCTACGGCAGACACATTGCTAGTCTACATAGCAAGCCTGTGATCAGCGTTCCGTGTTGCTCATAAAATTGTTCGTGCCTCTCAGTTCATTTGCTTTCAGTTGCATATGGTTATTCTGCTCATAAATTGTCTGATTACATGAATGATCGCTCATACAAAAATCTCTTTTTTTTTATGCACATGCTGAATCATTCCATACAGAGAGCGTTGGCTATGACAGTAAAGTATTTTAAGAAAGCGTGTACATAATATGCTTTGATTTGTCACCAGTAGACACCAGCGTAGGCAGCAGTGAGAGTCCTCAACAAATTTTTGATTTGAGAGCATATTCATTAGATATTCGTACAGTATCCTGTCAGAATCATGCATAGATCTTTGTCTTATTTAACTTACGCTACATAAATTCTTCCTTGAGAACCCGCAGTAGATCTCCGTCTGATCTGATGTGGTAATCGTTTATGATTATTTGTAACAATCTCCTCACCATCTGTCCGAGGAGGCATCTATACCTGAAATTTGCCATGAGAATTGTCTGTAGGTTTCTGCTGTGAGAGTTTTCAGTAGATTTCTGCTGTGAGAATTGTCAGTAGGTTTCTGCTGGGAGAATTGTCAATAGGTTTCTGCAGTGAAAATTGTCAGTAGGTTCCTGCTGTGAGAATTTTCAGTAGATTTCTGCTGTGAGAATTGTCATAGATTTCTGATGTGAGAATTGTCAATAGGTTTCTGCTGTGAGAATTGTCTGTAGGTTTCTGCTGTGAGAATTGTCTGTAGATTTCTGCTGTGAGAATTGTCTGTAGAGTTCTTCTGTGAGAATTGTCAGTAGGTTTCTGCTGTGAAAATTATCTGTAGGTTTTTACTGTGAGAATGAATTGTCTATATATTTTTGCCGTGAGAATTGTCAGTAAGTTTCGCTGTGAGAATTATCAGTAGGTTTCTGCTGTGAGAATTGTCAGTAGGTTTCTGCTGTGAGAATTGTCTGTGGATTTATACTGTGAGAATGAATTGTCAGTAGATTTGTGCTGTGAGAATTATCAGTAGATTTCTACTGTAAGAATCATCAGTAGATTTCTCATGTGAGAATTGCCGGTGAGAACTGTCGGTAGATTTCTGCTGTGAGAATGAATTGTCAGTTGATTTCTGCCGTGAGAATCATCAGTAGATTTCTGTTGTGAGAATTATTGGTAGATTTGTGCTGTGAGAATCACCGGTAGATTTGTGCTGTGAGAATTATTGGTAGATTTGTGCTGTGAGAATCACCGGTAGATTTGTGCTGTGAGAATTATTGGTAGATTTGTGCTATGAGAATTGTCAGTAGATTTCTGCTATGAGTATCGTCAGTAGATTTCTGCTGTGAGAATCGTCAGTAAACTTCTTCTGTGAGAATCGTTAGTAGATTTCTGCTGTGAGAATTGTCGGTAGATTTCTGGTGTGAAAATCGCCAGTAGATTTGTGTTGTGAGAATTATCAATAGATTTCTGCTGTGAGAATTGTCAGTAGATTTGTGCTGTGAGAATTGTCGGTAGATTTCTGCTGTGAGAATTGTCGGTAGATTTCTGCTGTGAGAATTATCAGTAGGTTTCTGCTGTGAGAATTGTCAGTAGGTTTCTGCTGTGAGAATTGTCTGTGGATTTATACTGTGAGAATGAATTGTCAGTAGATTTGTGCTGTGAGAATTATCAGTAGATTTCTGCTGTAAGAATCATCAGTAGATTTCTCATGTGAGAATTGCCGGTGAGAACTGTCGGTAGATTTCTGCTGTGAGAATGAATTGTCAGTTGATTTCTGCCGTGAGAATCATCAGTAGATTTCTGTTGTGAGAATTATTGGTAGATTTGTGCTGTGAGAATCACCGGTAGATTTGTGCTGTGAGAATTATTGGTAGATTTGTGCTGTGAGAATCACCGGTAGATTTGTGCTGTGAGAATTATTGGTAGATTTGTGCTATGAGAATTGTCAGTAGATTTCTGCTATGAGTATCGTCAGTAGATTTCTGCTGTGAGAATCGTCAGTAAACTTCTTCTGTGAGAATCGTTAGTAGATTTCTGCTGTGAGAATTGTCGGTAGATTTCTGGTGTGAAAATCGCCAGTAGATTTGTGTTGTGAGAAATTATCAATAGATTTCTGCTGTGAGAATTGTCAGTAGATTTGTGCTGTGAGAATTGTCGGTAGATTTCTGCTGTGAGAATTGTCGGTAGATTTCTGCTGTGAGAATCATCAGTAGATTTGTGCTGTGAGAATTATCAGTAGATTTCTGGTGTGAGAATCGTCAGTAGATTTTTGCTGTGAGAATAATCAGTAGATTTGTGCAGTAAGAATCTTCAGATCTCCACGTTTCAGCTACCCAGCTAGTACTAAAAAGAAAAGTTCTGAGCTGTGACTCTTGGTTTGTAAATTCCTTTAGTTTGACGTCTGTCAGCTACAAAGAGACACCATAATAACCAGTTACTGTGACCCTACAAGGTTTATGCCGAACTACCTCCATCCACATTGATCCAGTTCCGCAGAGATTCCGTCTACGACCTTCCCTTTCAAGTGCCAGTAAATGTATATAGGACAGCTCTTTTCAAAACAAGCCATTTGTATCTTCATTCTCGACATCGGTCATAGATCGAATGCCAGCTCTCTGTCTTTGTTGTTGGTAAAATAGCATTGACCTGTACCTGGCTCCGATTATCTGTGTAGTTGTATTCGTTATCTTTATTTAACGATACGTCATTCTGGCCAGGCTTAAGGTGAAAGGTACCCGGAGAATGTCCGCCGGTATCGAAGCTTTGAGCAAAGATGCGAAGTGTCCGTGTTTTGTTGCTCAGAAAGAGGTTGATGGTTAATGGGGTGGGGTGGGTTCGGTTTCTTAAACTGAATTAAAAAATCTTATTTTTCAGTCATCATCATCATCATCATCTAAAAGAATTCTGCTGTAAATTTATTTCTTACTTGTTTTATTCTTGTTTGTTTTATTCTTCGCCGTTAAAATGTTTAAACAGTTCTAACTCATGTTGACACGAGGCCACTTTAAGTGCTATATTACTGTTGCTACAATTACTGCTACTACTACTACTACTGCTACCACCGTTGAGACTACTGCGACTATTGCTACTTCTACGATTACTACTACTGCTGCTACTGCTGCCAGAACCACTACTAATACTACTACTACTTTATGACTACTACTGTTACTACTACTACTACTACTACTATGATTATTATTATTACTACTACTATGATTATTATTATTACTACTACTACCGCCGCTACTACTACTGTGATTATTATTATTACTACTACTATCGCCGCTACTACTACTATTTCTACTACTACGTGTACTTCTACTTCTGATGCTGCTGCCACTACTACTACATCTACCACTACTACTACTGCTGCTGCTGCTACACCACCACCACCACCACCACCACCACTACTACTACTACTACTACTAATACTACTGCTACTACTGTGACTATTACTACTACTACTACCCCCGCTACTACTACTGCAATTTCTACTACTACTTCTGATGCTGCTGCCACCACCACCACCACCACTACCACCACCACCACCACCACACCAACACCACCACCACCACCACCACCACACCAACACTACCACCACCACCACCACTACTACTACTACTACTACTACTACTACTACTACTACTACTACTACTACTACGAGGGAGCTCACATTGAATCTGTGTAAGATATGTCTAAAGCTGTGAGAAATTCTCTACATTTTGTCCACGTAGCAGCATTTATCTTTCTACAGTGGCCTCCAAAAAAGTGTACAAGAACTTTTTGAAACACCCTGTATCTCCTACAGTCTTTGACCGCATTCCGCCCAGTTCACACTCTTGTGTTGCCTGTACCACGTTGAAATTCGTAGATTCCTTATTCTGGAAAAGCCTGTTATTTCCTGTATGTATATGTTCTACATAAACTGCTTTCTATCTCTTCTCCCCTTTTTCACTTTCCCCCATATATTTTGTATCTATAAAGGGTTTTTTTTTAGTAGAAAAAGACAAAAAAAGAATGATTTGGAGCATATTTCAACAATTCGACCAAAGGTCTTCTCCAGGGTAAATTCGTTTCAATAACTGGATGTTTTCTAAGCGGGTTTCCGCTTGAAGTAACATTTTTTTTTTTTTACAGACATACGCCGTTAAGTTATTAGTCTAGGATGTTTTACATTATGCTTATAACGTCTGTTCTCTTTTCCATTATCTTTGTTTACCTGTCTTTTGTTGTTGTAAAGATAAGGGCTGAGATGTCACATTCTTTGTCTTATTACTTTAGTTGTTCCTGTCAAAGCTTACATTTACATTACTTTTCAGGGCGTTATACTTTCCATAGTTTTATATTTGCATCATCAGTCCTCTGTACACCCAGTGGAGCATAAGGCTTCAGCAAAGGTTCTTCAGCCATTCCTGTCCTGAACAAGCCGGGATGCCTCAAACCATGCCTTTCCTGCTTCCTTTAGTTCTTCCTGCACTGTGCGTCTCCATGTCCCTCGGTGGCCTGCCCCTCTTTCTTTTCCTTCGAGGTGTCCAAGCCAAGGCAGCATAGGGGTGTCTTGTTCTTTCCATTCGTAGCATGTGGCCCAGCCATATCCATCTTTGTCTTTTGACTCGTTTAGTAATGTTCTCAATGCCTGTTCGTTTTTGGTTATTTCCTCACCCATCACGTGTTCTTCCCAGTGTATCCACAATATTTTCCCGAGGCATCTTCCTTCAAATTCTCTGTCTACTTTCATTTCTCTGCTTGGTTCTTCTTGTTTCGGCTGCGTATAATAAAACAGAATGAACGTTGGATTTATTGATTATGAACTTAAGGCTCGTATGAAGAATGAGAGATTTCTATATGTTGCTAATTTGCTAAAGGCCTGAGATGCCTGTCCGGTTCTTGTGGATAATTCCTTCTCGGTGTTTTATATTTACATCATTGTAATTGTTTGCGCATATGTGAGATACTTTAAACCAACAGTTTGTGTAAGTTATTTCCTATAACGTCGAGTAGACACGCTGCGGAAAGAAAATATGCTTGTTTTCGCTATAGAAGTTGAGTTGTCACACACGCAGATCAGAGTACCAATGTTGGAGGGATGTTTTTAAAATGTTCGTTGACTTAGTTAGATCATCGAGTTTTACTATGAGGTTCCCATTCTCTGATCTTTTTGTCTGTCTGTATCTCCACCGACCCACCGACCCACCCACCCATCCCCACCCACCCACCCACCCATCCATCCATCCATCCATCCATCCATCCATCCATCCATCCATCCATCCATCCGTCCATCCATCCATCCATCCATCCATCCATCCATCCATCCATCCATCCATCCATCCATCCATCCATCCACAGAATGCTGACCAGCCACTGATTGCAAAGATCTTTTTTTTCTAGGGCAGGCTCTACCATAACAAGACAATAAAAAATTATTCACTGTCTTCAAATCTACAAAAATCTGAGCCAGTACAACCCAAACACCTCCAGGTTCTCTCTCTCCCTTCTTTCTCTTCATAAAAAACATAAATGAAAGAAAAAGCACGTGATCATATAACGTGTTGTGCGTACTTTAATGACTTTATTATTCAGTCTCGCACAAACGCTGACGGGTAACTTAATATGTTCTAGGTGTGCTACAGTGTTACCAAAAGAGCCGCTCGGTGACGTTCGTTTCGGGCTGTGCCGTGGCTGCCCTGGTTTGCGGGTTGACAACGGTTATAAATGGTTGCTTGCCGAAGATACAGAGGCTAAAGTTACAAAATGGCATCTATATCTGAAGCTAGGATCGCGACAGACAGACAAACAGACAGACAGACAGACAGACGGACGGACGGAGACACGGACGGACGGACAGACAAACAGACAGACAGACGGACGGACGGACAAACAGACAGACAGACAGACAGACGGACGGAGACACGGACGGACGGACGGACGGACAAACAGACAGACAGACGGACGGACGGAGACACGGACGGGCGGACGGACAAACAGACAGACTGTTATATGATGCCGGCTATGTAAGACTAGATGTGTTTTTTTTCCGGGTGGTGTTATTTGAAAAGACCATTGGCTAGATCCGCTACAGGACTTAATAGGAAGCCAACATGGCCCCACTCCCAGTCCGATATGATGACTGGTAGGAAGTGAATATACTCCACCCCGTTATTTAGGACCTAAAAGTGTGTTTTATTAAGTTTAATGTAAGGGTATGTGAGAGTTTCGCTTGATGCTTTCATGGATTGGTTAGATCCATCCATCCATCCATCCATCCATCCATCCATCCATCCATCCATCCATCCATCCATCCATCCATCCATCCATCCATCCATCCATCCATCCATCCCCCGTATTCCTTTTTGCGTCGTGCAAAGCATGAACAAAGTCTCTCCTCTTCTTTGGAGACACTCTTCTGGTGTGGAGACAGTCTTTGTATGGTTCCACTGCTGCACTGCATGTCTTTTATCCCGAGTTTTGTAGCTCTTCGCCATCTCATCTCTGATCGTTCTTTCCTTCCCTTTCCTTCAGATGCTCATCCTGTGACTCTTCAAGCTATGTTGGCGGGGTCTTTTGTTATTTCTAGTGCCCAAACATATATGTGCTCCTTAGATTCTAGAAGAGAAGTAAAGGACATTCGACAACGGAACGGAAAAATCGAGACGATTGGAATGTGGCTGTACAGAAGAGAAAATGCGGCAAATTTCATGGACAGAAAACAAAGAAGTGCTAAACTAACTGAAATGAGAAATATAGGGAAATTTAAGAACTGGGTAGTTAAAATAGTTTGCCTATATCAAGAAGCATAATATAAGAATGAAAACCATACTAGAGGGAAAAGCACATGAGAATGACAGTGATATACAAGGGCCGCGACATCGTGATGTCTCATTTATATTGCCTGACTTCTGCCTACCAGCATTTCTACTACTAGTGCTGGCAGTATCCCTGGTCTCCGCAGGTATATCTGTGATACTCTGAGAGGATGGTTGTGAGGGAATGAGCTTCGATCTCATCGTCCTGTTGGGACAAAACCTACACTGTTACTGAACGTGGGTTTGATTCCCCATTGTGGTGGAAATATTTCTTAGACCGACTTCACCAGGCTCCTCTGTCTCTCCCTCTCTGTCGCTCTCTCTCTTCCCTCCCCCCTACCCCCTCCAAGAAAATGTACCTGGGAGTTTTTCTGGGAATGTTAAAGACAGCGAGGGTAGATGCTTGTCTCCCTACCTCACAAGGCTGTTGATTAGAAAGGTGAAGGCGCTAACACTTAATACCCCTGCTACACGCACAGACTGTGCAGGATTTTTAAGGGCATGCATCTTTCCCATAGAAACAAGCCTGTAAGACCTGGACACTTAACAAAACAGCCGAGAAACACATAAATGACTTTGAATGTAAATGCTGCAGAAGAGTTCTTCAGTTATCATGGGGACAAAAAGGAACAAATACTACAAGAACTTACTATTGAAAAAGGCTGGCCAGTAAAGAGGATTAAATAGAGAAAACTTAAATATTTTGGACACATTACATCATGATAATTTAGAGAAGACCATCTTGGAAGGGTACATAACGGGAACAAGAAAGAGAGAAAGACTAATGCGAAGATGGCTACAAGACATCGTTAATGATCTGCAGATGGATCCATTAGCTGCAGGACATCTTGCTTACAACCGAGAGGCTTACAGGAGAGCTGGGACTACTGCATGCATATGCCATGACATATTATGACCAAGTATTTTAGTCGTCTAGTTCTTATTTCTTCCATTATTTTTTCTTGTCAGTTTTAACTCCGTTAATATTTCTTTCGTTTGTATCTTTTTCTCTCCAAGGAACAAGCCCATTTCTTCTGTATTTCTACATTGCCTTTCTCATGTTCAGTGCCCACATTTCTGTACTATAGAGGAACGTGTGAAGTGTTCCATTATACAGGGTTGATCAAAAAGTCCTTCTCTGATGAGGAAAAATTATATCTTAAAAACTATACTAGATAGAAACACGAATGTTGTAGTATTATGTATCCCGATCCCCCCCCCCCCCCCCCCCCCCCCCACTTACACAAATAGAGCAGTCACCCATATCAAAATGGCGTCTGTGAAGGAGACAGCCCAGTTGAAAATTTCGAAACAGATGAGTTGGAAGGAATGGCCCAACATCATGGCTGCAGCGTTCACCGGACAATACCCCTCTTGATTTGTTAAAAATGAGATTATAATAAGGACAGAGCTTTTTTTTTTTTTTTTTGAGAACTCCATGCAAGAAATCAGGTATCACTTACGAGTAAGCTCGTCTCTTCGCAACTAACAGAGCACGTGTTGAAGTGCAGAAATAGTTTTTAAAAAGAGAAGCTTTTTGAGTTGAGGTAAAACATGCAAATCCATGCCTTTCACCCCCACATATCTCTATACTTATCATAGTTTTTGTGTAATAAATGTTTGAAATCAGGAAAAGACTTTATGCTCATCCTGTATTAGCATTATTGTTATTATTGTTACTGAGACTCCTTCTGGTGTTTAGACTATGTGGAACAAAAATAGGTTAAAAAAAAAGGTAAAATTCCCGTTTCCGTGGCATTAAGGCATATTGGGGAATATGGTGTTAGGCCTGTATTTTCCATGACCTTCGGCCACATGAAAGTGTGGTGTGGTCAGTATCACGCCTGTTTTAAAACAAAAAATGGGAAGAGCTTTATTAATTACCGAGCACACATTTGTGGCGTTGCGGTTCACACCTTAATCATACAAACACACACACACAGATGACAGTAGAATGGAAAAAAAGAGAAAATATAAAATTCGCATCAATGATATATAATAAATAAGAATGTAAAAGAATAATAGAAAAAAATGGGACACTTAACTGTGACTTACAAGAAGCTGCGTCTGAAAGCGCGTGTGGTGAAGTCTTCATTTAGACGTTCACAATGCTTCACCACCTCAGAGGCAATTTCTTGGAAGTCAGTTAATTGTTATGTATCATTGTTGCAAGTCAGTTATTTGTTATATATCATTCTTGCAAATCGGTTATTTGTTATATGTCGTTCTTGCAAGTCAGTTATTTGTTATATGTCGTTTTCGCAAGTCAGTTATTTGTTATATGTCGTTCTTGCAAGTCAGTTATTTGTTGTATATCATTGATGTGAATATATATTTTCTTTCCTATTTCTTTGTCCCAGTGGTCGCTCTAGAATTTTTTTGGAAACCGGCAGTTGTACCTGTCTTTCACTTTACATGAAGTATTTTCCCAAGTATCCGGCTTTCTGAGTACATCATTAGGTACTTTATGCTTAAAAAAAACTTTAGATGTAAAACTAAACACACTTTACAAACATCACCGAAAATGTAAACGTTCGTGTGAACTTTTTCTTCTTACCTTATTTACAGCAAGGTCTAATATTTACAAGATGCTCACATGCTGAACCAAAGTCAAAACTGGCTGATTCACCTGTATGCATATTGATTCATCATCATCATCATCATCATCATCATCCCGCCCTGATTATCGCCCAACCGATTTCGCTGGCTGCTTTTTACTAGTTTTTTTTATAATATAAACCGGCTACGGCAACCGACGATATCCTAAAGTTTCGAGATTTTCTCTTTTCTTTTAATCGGTGAGTAACCAGTAGTTGCCGGTTAACGCGATCGCTGCTCTGTCCTGTATGCTTTTGTGTGATTTGAGTTTGTAGACGGAAACGTTACAACTGTGTGCTGGTTAACAAATAAAGCTATTCCTGCTTTTGTTTTAAACGGGTTTAACACTTTGTTCTCACAGGTTTACAGCGACGGCTTTGTGTATATTTATATATTTGGTTTTTATATATACATGTACGTACATATACCCAAAAGCTATTCTTGTGCTACTTCGGGTGTTTAGTTGTCTGTTTGCGTTGGCAACCCTGGTGCCACATATATAAACCAAGAATCTCTTTGTTCCCATATGTTTACATCGTATACATTTCGTAGACTTGTTGCCGAGAAAGAAGGTTTTGAAACCAGCGAGACTCAGTTTTGGAGGATTTGTATCGGTTGGGGGGGGGGGGGGGGGGGTCGGAAAGGAACTAGTCGTACAGCGAAACGGTTCAATGAATTTTATAGCCAGCCAACATCGAAGCCATGTCCCGCATAGAAAAGGAACCACGTATGTACTGTATATGGATAGGCACGTACTGTATAATGGCTGGATAAAAGCGGACGCGGTTTATGTCAAACGCGACCGCCTTTTTGGGTTTTTTTTTTCGTGTTTCTATATTTGTCCCCAGGTTTTATAAAAGCTGGATGTAAGGTTTCGTTCTAGTTGTGAGGGGAGCTGTTTTCAGTTGTCGGCGAAGAGAGATCAGAGGTGGATTCTGTTAGTGGTGTGTTTTCCCCTATAAGGTTTTCAGTTTGGGATAAGACAGGAGCGGTGATGAAGCTATGACGACTTGTGTCCCGGAGGCTGAGCGCACGCGCGCGGTCCAGCCTGGCCTGCATGGATACCTGCTAGAAGAGTCACCGAACTCGACATGCCGTCGGAAAGCGAATTAGCTCACGAACTGAAGCCTCTGTTCTTGACGTCTCGATGTGTTCGGGAATATCACAGAAAGGTATGCTTTGTTAGACAGAAGGTGTCTTTCGAGTGGTGTGTAACTGCCTAATATTTTCTTGTCTTATGTCTAACAGAGTAAACGTAAGCTAGTTTAAAAAAAAAAAAATAAAAGACGGGAAAAGAAATGCAAATGTTACTTGAAACCACAGCAAAGCTGAATTCATTTTGACCCAATGAAGAGATTTTCTGGTAAAACTACAACAGCTAATGCCGCGCCAGAGTTGTACATTTTCAGACATGCATGCAGAATGTTGCTTGTCGATTCTTCTACAATGGATGTTGGAAAAATGTTGCACAAGGATTATATGTAATTATCTTAACTTAAACCTTTTCATTGCTTTTATTTTATTTTACTTCGTTTTTTTAAAATCCGCTCTTTCCCACGAACATTTGAACATTGAATACATATCTTACTTTGGTTAATTGAGGAAGCAGCTTTCTGACTGCCTGATGCTACCTACAGTCAATCAGTCAATCAATCAATCAAGTGCCGTGCCGCGCCGCGTGGCGTAGGCGATCATTTCTCTCCACAATTCCCTGTCTTTAGACTTGATTATGAGATCCACTGGTGACTTTCTTCCTAGACACACTGACAGCCCACCCAGTAACTTCTCTCTCTGTCTTCCTCTGTCTCTTCTTCCCTCAATTTTTCCAGTTGACGCAGTGTGTTCCAGTTTTCCTCATCTCAGAAAATGTCCTACAAATCTCGCTTGTCTGCCTCTGATCTTTGCTGTAATTTGCCTTTTAACTCCAGCCTAGGAAGAAAGTCACCGGCGTATCTCATAATCAAGTCTAAAGACAGGGAATTGTGGAGAGAAATGATCGCCTACGTCACGCGGCACGGCACTTGATTGATTGAGAAGAAACAGTTCCGTTTTCTTGATATTTTGGTCTATATCAACACTAGAATACCTGCTAAACAGCAGCCACGAAGCAAGAAGAATCTCAGTGATAAAAATGTCACGACCACCTCGCTTTCCTGGGAAATGGCGAATGCCTATTTTTAGTAATTACGCCGGTTTTGAAGTTACAGACTCCCAGCTACAGAACAAAACTTGTTACGATTTTGTTAAATTTGTTAGTGGAGTTTTAAGCGGCTTTTTTTGTTTGTTTGTTTGTAGGATTAGGATTAAAGAGCCGAAACACTTGTTTAAGACAGAGTTCTTGAAGCGATCTAAAGGCATAACTATTTTCACTCATTGTAATAGGATTCTACATGTAGCCTGTGGTATACTGCCGGGTAGGCGAGCTCTATTGTTCAGTTCTTGGGTGAGGATTAAAGGGTCACACCCAAGAGCCAGGTAGAGCTCTTGATTTGATCTAAAGGCGGCTCAACCCAGGGGGTGAAACTCACTAGTGGCGAGAATTCGTCCTCCTGGACAAAAGCTCCGTCCTGGTCACAACTAGGAAGATTGGCGGCCACGACCACAAAATGCTGAAGTAGGAGACACTGGACCAGTGTAGTCTAGATGGGCAACCGCATCTCACCCGGCGGGGATGTATGCGTGTCCTAATCACGCTGAGGTTTTCCGGTGAGGGGGTCCAACGCTGGACTAGATGGGCAACCACCTCTCACTTGGCGGGGATACACAGGTATCCCAAAATACGTTGAGGTTTCTCCGGCGAGAGGGTCCAACTCTAGGCTAGATGGGCAACCGCATCTCACCCGGCGGGGATACGCGGGTATCCAAAAGCACGTCGAGGTTTTCAGGTGAGAATGTCCAACTCTAGGCTAGATGGGCAACCGCCTCTCGCCCGACGGGGATATGCTCATATCCAAAGCACGTCGAGGTTTTCAGGTAAAAAGTCCAACTCTAGATTAAGCTGGTGCAACGAAAGCCACAGTGTCACGCAATCCCGCTTCTAAGGCCCACCGAGAATGCAGGCTCAGGCCCTGCGATACTCGGAACCTCTTGTGGTCCTCTCGGGACCGCAGGAGTAAATTCTTTAGGATCATGGGGCGGTCTTGGTGGTAGAAGCGAACGAAGAAGTCTGTGGTATACCACTGTACAAGCACTCTTTTTATAGAGTTCTTGTTTGTTTGTTTTTGTGTGTGGGTGGGGGGATCCATCGTATTTAGCCGCCATCCTCTTACACCTTCCCCCCCCCCCCCCCCACTTGTGGACTATCTCTACTGCACAGACTTCAGATGTATGCAAGAAAAAAAAATTATATATATGAATTGCTCCAGTTTTCTGTGCTGAGATCACCTAGTGCATTGATAATTTCCCTTGTGATGTTATCAGGTTCAGGTGCTCTCCCTTGTCCGCATTTGTTTGAGCGCGTTTCTTACTTCCATTTCCAGTATTGGTCGGTCCTTCATTATTCATGCTTATATTGCGTTGCTCATTTCTCTGGTCGTTATACCGGTCTCTTATGTGCTCTCTCAGTCTCTCCATAATTTCCTCTTTGTCTGTTTTCAGTTATGAATGCTGATGGATAATTTTAACTAAAACCTCTAAAGACCATACACCGCTGTGGGTTATGTCACTTTACTGTGCGTAGGTCTCTCGCTGTTTCCTGTTTGCTAAATTTAAAATAATAAAAAAAGATAATTTAAAGCCATAAAAATTCATAATAAACTAAAAGAAAAAAGAACCCCGTGTTCTCAAGCTGTTTATTAAGGAAGTCTTATAGAAATGCTTTATTTTCTGAATTAAGTTCCTATTAGTTGGGGACATTGTTTATGTTGGTCGTTCTCAACCCAGATGTTTGTGTTGGTCGTTCTCAACCCAGATGTTGAATGTTTATTCTGACCAACCCAGATATTGAATGTTTATTCTGACCAACCCAGATGCTGAATGTTCCAACGAGGAAGCAGGGGATTTCCTAGGAAGGGATTTCAAGTCTGTACCGCCATAAAAGATTGTATTAGGGTGAAAGACAGTTCTGGATGATGGTTTATTATGTAAGGGAGGGTTCGGTGATCGCTTAGGTTGATAGAGGAGAGTTGAGGGGGGGGGGGGCTGGGATTCTGAGAACTACAGTCCAGTCTAGAGTATGAATGTCCTTTCTAACAGCATGAAGTAACTAAATCACTTCTAGCGGAAATTTTTGTTAAGGTTCAGGAGTGTGAACAGCGTTGATGACATTTCCTTGGCTGGGGGGGGGGGGGAATACCTTCCAGTAGTTCACATTCTGTCATCTTTTTGCTCAGGGAAGGTAAACCCTACATGGGACCAGGAGGAAGGAAAAAAAGGGAAAGGAAAAAAGCACATATTACAAAACATTCAGGGTTTAGGTGCTTCAATCAATCAAATGCCGTGCTACGCATTGTAGGCGATCATTTCTCCCACAATTCTCTGTCTTTAGACTTAATTATGAGACACGCCAGTGACTTTCTTCATAGCCACACTGACAGCCCATCCAGTAACTTCTCTCTCTCTGTCTTCCTCTGTCTCTTCTTCCCTCAGTTTTTTTAGTTGCCACAATGTGTTCCAGTTTTCCTCTTCTCAGAAAATGTCCTACAAATCTCACTTGTCTGCCTCTGATCTTTGCTTTAATTTGCCTTTTAACTCCAGCCTCTCTTAAGACTTCTTCGTTGGCTTTCTTAGCTGTCCATGGTACCTTCAACCACATTTCCATGGCCTTCATTTCTCACTACTTCTTATTCATGGACCATGCTTCACATCTATAAAATAAAATTGGCTGGATGTAAAATTTAACTACTCGGAATCTTGTTTCCATTGATATGGATCTGTTGCACAAGATATTTCTCATTTTCTGGAATACTGACTTGGCCTGAGCACGTCTGCTTTTTATTTCGTTGTGACATTTCCCATCAGCTGTTATAATTGTTCTTAAGTACTTGAATCTATCAACTTGTTTCAATTCTGTGCCATCGATGGTAATGCTACATTCTGGTGGTATTCTTTTCTTTGAGATGACCATAACTTCAGTCTTCTTTTTATTCAGGATGAGACCTTTACTTTTACTTTCACGAACCACGACATCACGAAGAGCCTGTAGCTCCCCTTCACCTTTAGCAATCAGAACTGTGTCGTCTGCATGTTTAAGTTGTCAAGGTTGTACCCGCTAATTGATATTCCTGGCAAACTCTCTATATTTCTCATTATGTTTTCGCTGTTCAAGGAGAAGAGGTCAAGAGATAGAACACATCCTTGTCTCACTCCCAGTTTTATGTTTTGGAATGTTCTTATTTGGTCCTCAACCTTCATTGTTGTTGGTTGCTGCCAATATATGTTTTTGATGAGTTTTAGATCTTTCCCATCTGTCTTGATGTCTTCCAGCATTATTATAATTTCTATGTGTCTCACTTTATCGAACGCTTTACAGTAGTCTATGAAACATAGGTATAGGTCCGTCTTTACTGCTATTGATCTTTCCATCAGTGTTATATATATATATATATGTGTGTGTGTGTGTGTGTGTGTGTGTGGCATTACTTGTACCTTTTCCTTCGACGAAGCCACACTGTTCTTCAGCGATTTCTGGTTTTATTTTGCCTCTGGCTCTTCTCATGACAATACGGAGCAAGATTTTGGTAACATGCCTCATAAGACTATTGATTCGATGGTCTTCACATTCAGTTGCACCTTGTTTCTTTGGCAGGGGATTGAAAATTGATTGTAAAAGGTCTGATGGGACATAGTTACTGTTACAGATGTAATTCAGCAATCTGGTAATTACTTCTATGCCAAGCTCTCTTAATGCTTCCAATTCTTCCTTGGTGATTTTATCTGGTCCTGATGATTTGTTGTTCTTCATGTTTTTGATGGCTTCTTCCACTTCTGCTTTTAATATGGGAGGCCCTTCATTATTATTTCGTATATCTATTTTTAGGTACTTAGGTTGCAAATTTTTACAAATATGAAACAACGAGGCTTTCATACAGTGAAGTAATAGAAGGCAATGTTGTATGGTTAGGCCCTGAAAAAAAATCGTAGATAAAACACATTTTGACGCGAGAGAAAGAAAAAGAGAATTATCTGGGACTTGAGCCACGGTCTCCAGGGTGGGTGCAAGATAGCGAAGTTCATTAATGCGCTTTTCTCTAGTGGCTAGACGGCTGCTTGTCCTAGTGGATTTCCACGTCTAGAAGTGCTTTGTCTATGCTTTTCAGGTACTTAGCTTGTGCCCATCATTGTCATTGCATCTCTGTTTTAAGTATCTGACACATGTGTGAAATGCCTATACAATAAGAGAGCATTTTTCCTTCAAGGCGAGGCACACCAGAATGCATTGTACATATTGCTGTCAGTGGGTTAAAAGGGGGGGGGGGGGAATTGACGTCATTTAAAAATGAACGGCTTGTATGTCGGTCTATGATTGACTTCGCAGTGGGCGGAAGTTCAGAAATCAGCATCACATTCAGGACGTTCCCATACATGCTCCGCTGCATACTCCAACATCCACTGAAGCGTTTGTCTACTAATGACTCCTGTCAAATGTTGGTTGTTGATTATACGTTTTCTCCCACGAAGTTCAGCCTTTTCTGTCAGCACCCTTCCTCTGTCCCATCTGTCTCCGTCATTGCACATTGTCCATCCACTCCCTCTCCTCATCCTCCTGCATCCTGTCCGAAACGGCCTTCGCAGTGTCCTCCTTGTCCATTCTCAGCCTGCCTTGTATTTAAGCCTGTCAAGCCAATCTGTCAGCCATCAGCGAACTCATTTCCACGCACATCCACATGCCGTATACAGAAGACCCACGTTAATCCCCTCATATGTGATTACCTCTCATGTGATTACCTCTCATGTGATTACTTCTCATGTGATTGCCCCAATAGGTTCAGTTCGCAGAGGTAAGCGAAGAGAAAGAAAAGGTGCTTTTTTGCTGCATTGATAACACTTCAGTTAATTATGGGAAGTCAGATGGCTTGAGTGGTTTGTTTGGTGGTTTGAATGTCTGTGAATATGTTAAGAGACTGGAAGGAACCTTTATTTTATTGATGTTGAAATGTGCCACATGTGGCTCATTTCTTCCTGCTGTTAACGTATGGGAAGAAATAGGGGGAGATTTTCTCAGTGGAAATGAGGATCTCTCTCTCTCTTTGAACCTTAAGTGCCCAGGGCACATGGGGCTTCCGCAAGGGTTTACCACAAATGCCTGTCCTTCGCCTTTTTTTCTGCTCTTGCCCAAGTGAGCCTTGGAAATGAGGATACACACAGAAATAGCAGAGAAATACAGGAAAACATGACTGCTGTTTGAGTGAATAAACTTAGTAGAAATGAGGATGCATACAGAAATAGCAGAGAAATACAGAAAAAACATGTCTGCTGTTTGAATGAATAAATTTAGTAGAAATGAGGATACATACAGAAATAGCAAAGAGATAAAGAAAAAAAACGCATGTCTGCTACTTGAATGAATGAACAAACTTCATTTTTAAAGTGATGAAGAACTGGGTATGCAGGCCTGTCTTAACATTCTGCATTTCATCTCTCAAATGGTCATTTCAAACCTAATCATTCAGCATCAGTTTAGCACTAGCGTTACAAACATATAAAAGTAGTACTAAATATGAACTGAAGATTATTACCTGGAGCCTCATATATACACACTATATAATAATGCAAATAAAATTTATGATTAAGTTATTTGAAAGTGCAACATACATTATATGTGAAATTAGTGTTATTATTATATGCCACATAATACAGCAATGGAACATCAGAGAAATCTGCGCATTGTTTTACTCTCTGTTTATAACAGCCATTATGAAAAACAACAGACTGAGGTGGTTCGGGCATTTAGAGAGAATGACCAAGAGGTAGACATAGACAACGATGGTGAGACAACCTAGAATAAGAGATATGTGCTCTTGGAATTGACAATTGGCAGGAGCAGATCAAGAACAGAGAGGAATAGGTGGAGATTGTCCTGTCTGCAGCAATAAGTCTCAGTGGCTTTATAAAGGCTGCTCAGAGAAGAAGAAGAAGAAGAAGAGGAGGATATAAACAGTGCAGATGCATTGGTTCACTTCTTTTGACACATTTATAGTCTGTATCTGCAGTTCTGTCATTTGGGTAGATTGTACCATTTTAAGTTGTTCCTGTTTAGAACTATACAGTTTGGCTTCTTGGGTCATTTTATTAGACCAGTAGAATTGTTTCAGTATTTCACTTGTTTTGTTATATTATAACATGAAAAAAGTGCTTTTCTGGTGACATATTAATGAAAACCGTAAAGGCTGATACAAAGTGAGGGACTAGAGCAAAGAGTTTGGTTCTCTACCAAAGAGTAATATAATGGTTCTCTACCAAAGAGTAATATAATGGTACTCTACCAAAGAGTTATATAATGGTTCTCTACCAAAGAGTAATATAATGGTACTCTACCAAAGAGTAATATAATGATACTCTACCAAAGAGTAATATAATGATACTCTACCAAAGAGTTATATAATGGTACTTTACCAGAGAGTACAACCGAGAGGCCTACAGGAGTGCTGTTTGGGAGGCAAAGTTCCACAAGGGACATGCAAATGAATGAATGAATACCAGAGAGTTATATAATGGTTCTCTACCAAAGAGTAATATAATGGTACTCTACCAAAGAGTAATATAATGGTTCTCTACCAAGGTAGAAACTGTATTGAATAGCAAGCTTTGCTTTCAAAGGGTGAAGAATTGAACATCCAAGCCCATCTGATATTCAGCCCTTCATCTATCAAGTTACATTCTAATCATTCAGCCTTCAGTATAGAACTAGTGTTATATACATATAAAGAACAATAATGAGTGTGATCAAGTTTTACGTATGACCTCTTTTCTGAGGACAGTTAAGAACAGTACTGGAGAGTTTTTAGAATGACAGGCCTGTTGACAGATGATGATGATGTGACATGTAAAGTTAGTGTATCTTTACATCAGATGTGAAGTTAGTGTATCGTTACATCAGATGTGAAGTTAGTATATCATTACATCAGATGTGAACTAGTTAGTGTATCATTACATCACATTTGAAGTTAGTGTATCGTTACATCACACTTGAAGTTAGCATATCATTACATCAGATGTGAAGTTAAGTGTTGTTATTATTATTATGTGCCATGCCAAATAATCTTGACAGTCATGCTTGCCTAACTCGTGTGATCCTTGGTGTTTCTGGTCAGTTCAAATGCTTTTCTTTTTTATATGTCACTTGGACAGTCTAGTCAGATATTTTTCTCTAGTCCTTCCTCTTCTTCACCACCCCCCCCCCCAGCTTTTCCAACCTTTTCTAGGTTCTCCATCTTCTGTCTTCTCATGAAATTCCCAAGAAATTTTGACTGTCTTTTTTCTTATAGTTTTAACTAGTTTCTGTTGTTCTGAAACTTCTTTGAGGATCTTTTCATTTGTTTTTTGTTTCTGTCTGTCCAGGGTATTTGTTGCATCTTTCTCCAAAGCACATTTCTGTTGCTTCCAATTTCTTTGACATTTTTTTTTTGGGGGGGGGGGGGGTTAATTGTTCAAGTTTTACAACCATATAGCAAAGCTGCTTCTGTATCGCACTGTGATACACTTTTCTTCACTTTTAGGGACATATTATTTGTTATTATCTTCTCCATGCCATAAAAAAAGCTGTCTTAATCTTCCTGTTCATGATTTTATTTGTGCACTTGCCATTAGCTGTTATTGTTGTTCCGAGGTTACTGAATTTTTGAATTTATTAACTTGTGTCAGTGTCTTCCCATTTGAAAAGGTGTTGTAGTTTGGGTGACTTACACTTTACATTGCCATTGTTTCTGTCTTTTTGCTCTAAACCTCTTTCAAATAAACTTCCAGAAGCTAATGAACAAGATAACTGAAGACAGCAATGAATGAATGAATGAATAAATAAAGATTATTCATTCATTCATTCATTCATTGCTGTCTTCAGTTATCTTGTTCACTAGCTTCTGGAAGTTTATTTCACTTTCTTACTGTTAGAACGTGTCATCCAGTGTTTCAGGTTGTTGATATCATGACCTCCTGCTTTTATTTCTATTCAAGCTGTTAATGCCTTTTGTGATGTTTTCATTGTATAATGAGAAGAGATTATATGGTCGTACACACCCATTTCATACGTCTCTTTTTTATATCCTGATCTCAGCTATGTCATTGCATTGTCATTGTTCACTCTTTATTCTGCTTGTTGATTCCAACACATATTGTTAGTAATTCTCATATTTTACTATCTGTATTATTTTGTCTTCTAGTATTTGTAGACTATCTTCATGTCTAACTCTGTCAAAAGCTTTTGCGTAATTAATAGTGGTAAGGTAAGGTAAGGTAGAAGTCCTGTTTCCATGCCATTAGGGCACATTGGGGATACAGTGTTAGGCCAGTAATTTCCATGACCATCAGCACATGTAAGTGTGATGTGGTCAGTATCATGCCTGACTGTACTTACCTCCCAGATTTCTCTGATATCCATTTTTAGAGGTCGGGTGTGTGGGGGGTAGAGACACTGTCAGATAAAGCAATCAACGACCCATATCTGATATGCTGGCATCAGGATTAGTGAACCATAGCTGGCCAAGTCCCGTGTCTCTGTTGGTAACCCCAGTAACAGGCCTAGCCTGGCTAATGGGGCAGGGATCGCCAAAGTCCCCATGGTGGTGGAGTCTACTAAAGAAGTATTGCACACCCCCTGCATTTTAGCTGCGCTCCGGGACTGAAAAAATAGCTGCCATAACCCACTCTCAAGCTGATGTGATGTTGTGCCTAGACACATCTACAGCATCGGCTGCAGAAAACATCAGCTCGCAGTTGCGGAGAGACAAGACAAGACAAGACTAGACAAGACTAGACAAGAGGCAGGGTAGATCTTGGGGCCTTTTTAGTGTATACCAGAAAAAAATCCCTCTTCTGGGGCGGAACCTGGTACCACCAGGTTAGTAAACCGAATGCCTAACCACTTGTCTAACCAGGCTATAATAAATCACAAATGTAAATCTTTTGTTTACTTCTAGAGATTGGTCTGTCATAGTTCTTAATATAAAAATTGAATTGTGATTTTTTTTTTTCCTTCAGCAAAATCACAATGTTCTTCTGAAATTTCAATTTTGTCTTATTTCCTATTTTCCAGTTAATGATTCTTAATAGCATTTTTGTAAAATGGCTTATTAAATTAATTGTGTGCTGCTGATCACGTGATGTTGTTCCAGCTTTATTTGAAATTATTGCAATGCAAACTGGTTTGGACAGATCCAGTCATACATGCCCTATATCATAGATCACATTTAGGAGGTTTGTTACTTTTTCAATGCTGAGATCATCTAATGCCATGTTAATTTCTCTTGTGATGTTATTTGGTCCTGATGCCTTCCTTGCTTGCATTTGTTTGAGCGCATCTCTTAACTTCCATTTCTGATATTGGTCAGCCCATCATTATTCATGCTTATATTGAATTGCTCATTTCTTTGGTTATTATTCAGGTCTCTTATATGCTCTGTCAGTCTCTCTACAATTTCCTCATTATTCCATAATAATTTTACTTGTTTGCAAGCAGTCAATTATATTTTGTACATTATGTGTTTGTAGATGCCAAATTACTCCACCATATTTCAAAGATTTATGTCTTACATCTTACGTCTTACATCTTTCTTATCAGCGTATATTCTCAAGGCACCAGCATGAAACCAATCGCACCATTTATGTGGGCAATCAGCTTCTGCCAGGTGATGAGCTGATAGCTGCCCCAGTCTATCCTGACAACACTGTGGTCTCATCCAAGGTGAGCTCAACTTTTAGAGAAAATGTTACATGTGAAAGTAGAAAAAAAATACACACAAACTCTTAGATCAAAGAAAAAACATAAAAACATGTACAAAAGGCAGAAAAATTTTTAAAAAATAAAAAAGATGTAGAAAAAAAAAATAGAAAAAAACCCCATTAAAATGGGAAGAAAAAGTAGGAAAAAAATGTAAAGAACATGTAGTAAAGGTAGAAAAAAAAAACAAGAAAACTCAGAAAAAGTAGAAAAAAATATAAAGAACGTGTAGTAAAAGTAGAAAAAAATATAAAGAACGTGTAGTAAAAGTAGAAAAAAAAACCATAAAAACATGTAGAAAAAGTTAAAAAGAAGCATTAAAAATATAGAAAAAGTGGAAAAAAAAATTATCAGCAGCACATAGAAAAAGATGAGTTACAAAAAACACGTAGGAAAGATGAAGAGGATGATCAAAAATATAGTGGAAACACTGAGAGCATCTTCAGACTCACAAAGAAGAAAAATTTATAGGGGATCATCAGACAAGAACATGTGGAAAAGACAAGCACATTATCAAAAAAATAAGCATCAGAAAGAAATGATAAAAAGATACATAAACATAAGCAGATACATAAAAAACATATCATCAAAAACATGTGGAAAAGATTACTGAGATGATCAAGGAAAAAAAGACATAGAAAACAAAGAGATCACAGAAAACACTTGAAAGAGATGAAGGGATCATCATATAACATGTAGAAGAAGCAGAATTATTTTTTAAAAGTATATATATGTATATATATTTTTATATATGTAAATATACTGAACAGCTTTATTTAAAACAAAACGAATTATAAATGTCTTGAAACTGAACAGACAATGCTGGCTGGGGCATGTAGAAAGAATGGAAGAGAACAGACAAATGAAAATGATGTATGCACAAGGTTCTAAGGACTGTTATAGCCAGAAGTGGGGTGGGGGATATGCTTTCCACTCCAATGAAATATCTCCAAGGCGTGCGTCTCAAATAGCCTCTGACAGTCAAGTCCAGCTCCTGGCCTTCTCATGGCAGAACTGTTCAAACTGACAGGAGAAGGGGCGAAGGCAAATATCTGGCGCCTGAAAACCAGCCACTTCGGGTAGATGAGAGTCATGTTTGGTAGCTCATCTACCACTGCTGGCGAGATTCTTCAGCTGCAGTGCATAGAGTGGAGCTCCTCCCAACCAGTGAAGAAAGGTGCGGATGGGGTTGCCGCACAGCGCCACTATGGAAAAGGTGAAAGAAAGGATTAAGTGAAGTAATCAGTAGTCTCGAGGTCAGGACTGTTAAAATCACGACACCTCTGCTCTGGAGGTTGGCCACGTCCTGTGTGCGCTCATACAGGGTGAAGTGCCTGAACTGGCTTAACCCAGGGGTTAAGACACTGCTGGCGAGATTCTTCGGATGCCACGCGTGGAGTGAAACTCCTCCCAGCCATTGAAGAAAATGTGGAAAAGCAATTAGGGTTGCTGTGCGGCGCCGATGTGAAAAAGTGATGGAAAGGATAAAGTGAAGCTTAATCGGTATGTCCGTTAGTCTCGCGGTGAGAGCTACTCATGCCATGGCACCTCTGCTCTAGAGGCCGGCCACGTCCAATATACACCCGTACTGGTGATATATGCCTAAATCGGCTTAACCCACGGGTGAAACTTGATGGCTACTCATGTCACGGTACCTCTTCTCAAGAGGTTGGTTATGTCCTAAACACCCCCATGCTGGGATAATATGCCTAAACTGGCTCAACCCAGGGGTGAAATTTACTAGTGGCGAGGATTTTTCCTCCTGGACAAAAGCTCCATCCTGGTCACAACTAGGAAGGGGATTATGACCACAAAATTCTGAAGTTGGAGACACTGGACCAGTGCAGTCTAGATAGGCAACCACCTCTCACCCAGCGGGGATGTATGCATATCCTAATCATGCTGAGGTTTTCCGGTGAGAAAGTCCAATGTTGGACTGGATGGGCAACCACCTCTCACCCTGCAGGGATACACGGGTATCCCAAAACACGTCGAGGTGTTTTCCAGTGAGAAAGTCCAACTCTAGGCTAGATGGGCAACCACCTCTCACCCAGCGGGGATATACTCATATTCAAAACACGTCGAGGTTTTCCGATGAGAAAGTCCAACTCTAGATTAAACTGGTGCAATGAAAACCACAGTGTCACGCATTCCCGCTTCTGATATATACATACATATAGGTGGGGCAGTGAAGATTAACCAGAAATAATAAGAGAAGAGAGAAAGATCATGAGAAAATTGATAGAGAAGATCTGAAAGGAAGAACAAGAAAAAAAAAGCCCAGTTCAGCAATAGAAAACAGATGGAGAATGTAGAGAAAAAAAAAATAGGCTGTAGTAAAGCAGTAAATAGAGAGGAAGAAAACAGAGCTGTATTCCAAGTAAACAAGAAGAAAACATGGTATTCTCTAAATGAACAGATCCATTCATGCTGTGACTTGAAATCATTGACCCCAGCCCTCAAAAGTACTAACAGCCGGAGAAAAGGAAATTACAAGATTTAGCAGAAGTACATGGAGTTTGTAGAGTTCTTGATATCTGTTTACAAGCCCAGTCCTTAGCAGTGAGGAGGAAAAAAAAATTCTATGTATGAAATTAGACATTTCTAAAGGAAGTCTAGATTTATAGTTTGTCTTCATAAGCCACATTTCAATAGTGCTCCACGCACTCTCTTTCAATAAATGTACCCGCCTTGCGTCACAGAATAAAACACTCTGGACCTGAGACACCGCCTTGTGATTGTAAAGCCCTTTTCAGTGGAAAGTCTAGGTGTTTCTAATTTATTTTATGAGTATGAGAAGAACCTTATGGAAATGAGCTTCATTTATATATATATATTTTTTTACCCTCTTTGTTTTCAAATATTGTACCCTGTATGTTTTCAAATATTGTACCCTCTATGTTCTCAAATATTGTACCCTCTATGTTCACAAATATTGTACCCTCTTTGTTTTCAAATATTATACCCTCTATGTTCTCAAATATTGTACCCTCTATGTTTTCAAAACTTTTATGAGAAGTGAAAATTTAATATTTAAATTTATAGCAAAACCAGAATGATTTTTTTCCACTTTGCTTGATTGTTATACAAATGTTACACAACTTCATGTTAACACTACTTTTTTATTTACTGATACTCATAACTTTTAAAAAAATCTTCTTTATTTTATAGTACATTCAGTCTGTTAATGAAATGCAAATCTGTTTATCGAAAAGTTTGTCTTTTTTCAACTTATATTTTTATTTCTAACATGAACTGCTGTGAGTGATAAGGCTCGAGCAGGGACAGGAATGCCACAACTTGTTTGTCTAATAAAGTTTTGATGTATGACAGGAAAGGGTTAACAGTTTGTTTGTCTAATAAAGTTTTGATGTATGACAAGGAAAGGGTTAACAGCCTCTCAGAATTAATGAATCTCACAGGTTGTATGTATATGTCAGTTTGTAACACAGACATGTTAGAAATAATTGAAATAGTTTCTTACTTAGAGCTTGAAGTGTCTCTCATGAAAGAGATATAGAAGTGTAAATATAGAAGTTACCAGTTCTGTTTAGTGTTTGTAGGTGAAACTTGTTTTTTTTTGTTTTGTTTTGTTTTTGTTATGTTTGATGATACTTGTGACTTCTAGGTGAAATTTGAAAAAAAAAACATGATAACTGTCATACAAGATATCATGTTTTAAAAAAACAAAAATAAAAATCACACTTGTTCATACTTACCTTGTATATTTGCTGCCTTCTTTTCTACATATTGTTACTTTTCTTATTCAGCTTAGACAAATAATTGATTAGGAGGTCATCATCATCATCATCATGTGCTGTGCCGACTGGCGTTGGCTATTATGCTTCTCCAGAGTACGCGATCCTTCATGCAGGCCATCAGCTCAGTTGGTGATCTCCTCTCACACCATCCCGTCAGACTGTCCAGTATCATTTCTCTTGGTCTTCCTCTTGATCTTCTTCCTTCTATTTTTCCTGTTGTTATAATATTTTCAATGCCCCCTCTTCTCATTGCATGTCCTATGAAAGTACATTGTCTCTCTCTTATCTTTTTGACAAGGTTTTTTGTCTCTCAGCTCTTCTCATACATTCTTCATTAGTTAGGGGATTCGCAATATTCTTCTAATAAACCACATTTCTGCTGCTTCCAATGATTTTTGTGCAGACTTGCCTATTGTCCATGATTCACTTCCATATAACAAGATAGGTTCAATATAGCATTTTAGGACTCGTTTTCTAACATTCATTGATAAGGATGTGTTGGTCAATATGTTTCTCATTCTCTGAAATGCAGTCTTTGCTTGGCCTATTCTGTTCCTAATTTCTGTTCTGCATTTCCCATCTGAAGTTATTACTGCTCCAAGGTATTTGAATTTCTGCACCTGCTTTAGAACAGTTCCGTTTAATTTAATACTGCATGCTGGTGGATTCTGTTTCTTAGATATAACCATAGTCTCTGTCTTTTTGATGTTCAAAGTAAGTCCTTTCTGTTCACTTTCTTTGGCGACTTTATCCAAGAGATTTTGCAGGTCTTGTTGGTTCTCAGCTATCAGTACTGTGTCGTCAGCATACCGAAGGTTGTTAATATTGTATCCTTCAATTTTTATGCCTGGTTCTGTGATGATTGTTCTTAGAATATTCTCGCTATACAGAGAAAAAAGGTCTGGAGATAGTACACATCCTTGTCGCACCCCTTGTTTTATAGGTTAACCCCCCCCCCCCCCCCAACCCCCAATTATGCTTAAACAGATTAGGAGGTCCTCATTTTTTTTAAAAAATGAAACTCTGTGGTGTAAGCTCAGGCTTGCTGTCATTTGATGTCTTTTGTATGCTTACCAATCTAACGACACCCCCCCCCCCCAGTTTCTTCCTGCATGCTTACTGTTTTTCAGACTTCTGCATCACAGGTTGGCCAAGCTTCATAGGTGGACTTCTGCACCCCTTTTTTTCATTTGTATTTCCTTTTGCCAGTTCTTCTAAAGTTCCTCTAAAAGTAGAGCTTGTTCATTTGTTTGTTCTAGTCCTAATTTGTTTCATTTGCTGATGTTCTCATACACATCTCACTTCACATGTAGTGACTGACATAATTCCACATTTCATATGTTGTGTTTTTTTTCTTCTTTGTCCTCTTCATATTTCGTGATGTTTTTAATGTGAGGTTATTTTTAAAGCAAGAAAGTTGCAAATGCTGTTTACTTTCTTATATGTCATGTGTGAACACTGTTTGAGGATATGTCATTTCTATGTCACATTTAAGATTAAGTTTCAGTTAACCCCCAAACCCCCAAGACACCCCCCCCAACACCATCCCACTCCACTCTACCACAACCACCCCCAACACAGCTACAACTAGCCCCCTCCCTCACCCCCCAGGGAGTCACTTATGTTCTTTTTTTTTCCACCAGACACAAGCCATCTATTAACCAGCATTTTTTTTTTTGGTTTTTCTGTCTTATCCGCTGCAGTACACGCTACTGACATTCCTACCAAAGAACCTGTTTGAGCAGTTTAGGAGGATCGCAAACTTCTATTTTTTATGTGTTGCCTGCATTCAGGTAATATTTGTTGTGTTTTGTATTTTGGTTTAATAATACAGGTAACAGAGATGCAGCCATAGTATTATTAATCAGTTTTAAGGATTAGATAAAACATGAAGAATTACAGCCCTTTTTTTTGTTGTAATCAAGAAGAAGGATGTAAAAGGTTAACATCTTGTTATAACAGAGTTGTGTAGGGGTTAAAGGGTTTAATGATGTTACATGAATTATGTTCTTGTAAGCTTTTGATGATGATAAGATTCTGATGTTCTCTGAAGCATTTGATGATGATACATGATTTATGTCCTCAGAAACTTTTGATAATGATATGTGAATTACATTCTCAGAAGCTTTTGATGATGATCCATGAACGTATGTTCTCAATAGCTTTCATGTGATTAGTTCAGTTTGTGTGTTACCTGCAGACACATCTAGTACTTTCAGAGAAATTGGGAATAATTTCAGTGTGTTGTTTCATACTTGCTGTATTGTTCAGCCTCCTTGAACCTCCCCCCACCCCCTCAAAACATAGATTAAAGAACAGTCAAAGAAAGAAAGAAATATATTTTTAATGAATAGATTGAATGAATGTGTGTTGTGATATTTATTTATTTCTGTTTTAATCTTATCTTAATAGTGAGTAACATGTGTACAATTTTGCTGTTTTTTTAAAAATGTTTTCAGCAAAAAAGGATAAGGAAGTATTCACATTTGATGTTTTCATATGTTTAATCTTTTTTTTTTATATGTAAAAAAAGAGAAAAAAAACGTTAAAAGACCTTTTTGTGGAAAGTTGTTATTTTGTGGCTTAATTTACCTCTTTTAATTCTTTTTTACCCCCATTTGTTACTTTTGCACTGCTATGTCAGTTTGTTATGCAACATTTCGAAAAGGTGGTTTAACAGTTGAATTGATAACCAATCCGAATAGGTTATATTTTCTTCCTCTTCTCATATAAGGAACAGCAGTATAGAACCACTTATCTATGAGTGGCCAGTATTATGTGATTTTTGTGTTATGAGCTAGCCCATATTCACTTTAATGTATTTGTAATGGAGAAAAGCTGATCGTATTAGTCTCCAGTGAGTGCCAACAAAAAAACCCTTTCAGTGCTTGCTGTAATTTTTAAAAATAATTCTTATTTGGCCAAAATTTACTTTATTAAGTGTATCACTGCACTTTATTTTGTAAGTGTTTTCAATATTTATAAAGTGTATTGGCCAGGTGTATTTGGCAGTTTCTTTATTATAAACTGTTAATGTTAATAAGTTTTTTTTATATTATGAGTTTTTTTTATATTGTGAACTTTTCTTGTTATGTGTGTTACAGTGGTATGATATAAACTAAGGGGTGAGGTTCTGTTGTTTTTGGTTTTAAACTGAACCTTTTGTTTAATAAGAATTTAACACAGAACAAGAATGCAAAAACTAATTTCTCTCTCTGAACCTTAAGTGCCCAGGGCACATGGGGCTTCCGCAAGGGTTTTCCACAAATGCCTGTCTTTCGCCTTTTTTTCTGCTCTTGCCCAGGTGAGCCCTCTATTGCTCAACATCCTTTCTGTTGTTCTTCTCCATGTCTCTTTTGGTCTACCCTTACTTCTGCTCCCCTGTAGTGTCCATCTTAGTGCTATTTTTGGTAGTGAGTTGTCAGTCATTCGGAGCACATGTCCCAACCATCGCCAGCGTCTTTCCTCAATAATTGTTGTCAGTGGTTTCATCTGCATTTCTGCCAATAAGATGTTATTTCTTATGGTGTTTGGCCAAAATATTTTTTTAATTCTACGTAAACATTTAGTCTGGAAAGAATTCAACTTGTTTTCTATGGTTTTGGTGATTTTCCAGCATTCGCTTCCATAGAGTAGTACACTTAGAACATTACTCTTAAATATCCTGATTTTCATATTTATGCTTAGTTTATTTGATTTCCATATATTCTGTAGCATTGCAAAAGCCTGGTTTGCTCTAGTAAGTCTGCTGTTGATGTCCTCTGTGCTGTCTCCATTTTCTACTACTCTGCTGCCAAGGTATACAAATTCGTTGACCTCCTCCACTAACTTGTTATCTACTCTGAGTACATTTCTGTTGTTCACATTTTGCTTCATTAACTTTGTCTTTCCTACGTTGATCTTTAGTCCTATGTTGTTTGCATTCTGGGTTAACTTGTTTATTTTATCTTGCATATCTTTGTGACTGCTTGATAATAGACAAATGTCGTCCGCAAAGTCAAGGTCCTCCAGCACTGTGTTAAGGGTCCATTGTAATCCTCTGCGTTTGTCTGATGTTGCCTCCTTCATTAACCAGTCTACTGCCAAGATAAATAATGTTGGTGATAGTACACATCCCTGTTTCACTCCTGTTTGTACCCTAAAGCTGCTGGAGGTATGTTCTCCACAGATAACTTTGCACTGAAAACCCTCGTATAGGGCTTTGATTACATTAACTATTTTATGGGGGAGGCCATGCCATCTTAGGATTTTCCACAGTGCATCTCTGTTGACACTGTCAAAGGCTTTCTCAAAATCTATGAATAATGCATATGTTGTGCTATGCCATTCATTTGCCTGTTCTAATATTTGTCTAAGTACAAATATATGGTCTATGCATGATCTTCCTTTCCTAAATCCTGCCTGCTCTTTCCGAAGTTTTTCCTCAAGTGTTGGTACAATTCTGTTGATGATTATTCTGCAAAATACTTTACTAGTGAGTGGCAGTAGGGTAATGCCTCTCCAGTTCCCGCAATTTCTGAGGTCACCCTTCTTTGGTAGTTTTACTATAAGACCAGTTTTCCACTCCTCTGGGGCTAAAAACTAATTTATCTAACAAATATTTCTTATATGATAGGCAAGGGTTAAGTAATATTAACAAAGATTTTATTCTTTTTCTTTTTAATCTGGGCATTTTAGTTTTTTTTCCCTTAAGGATCAAAGTGGGATTCACATTAAAGTTTCATTACAAAAAAATTGGTTTGTAAAGTTGATGTTCTCATTTAATTCAGTGTTTAAAATTCCTTCACTGGTATTTTTTTGCATTAAAAAAAAAAATCTTTGTTTTACAACACAACATTGTAGAGCACTTTTCTGCTTTCTTAATTTTGCATAGCGGGAAGTAAAAAAACAGCACATATTCAAAGATGTATTTATATGTAGACATATTTGTATGTTGTACAATGCTTGCATGAATGAATGTGAAAAAAAATATGCTGAACGTGGGCAATGTGCTGACACTTCCGTTCTGTCATAAAACTGACTTGTTTCATCGTTCCGTCCGGTTTTTGTATGGAAAATAAAACTCCCTATAATCCCTGCCTCATTGGCCTGGCTACAGAGTCACAGCAGCCTGTTTACTGGGAGTCAAATGTAATGCTATGTTAGAATCCTGATCAGGTTTAGTTTGCTGCTGCCGTGGTGACAGAGTCATATTTCTAACATGGCTACTCTCAGTCTCCGCTTTTCAAGAAGAAAATATGTGTCAAATGTCTACAGATAACTTTCAGTCTCAGTCTCAGCTTTTTCAAGAAGAAAATATGTGTCAAATGTCTACAGATAACTTTCAGTCTCAAGTTTCAGCTTTTTCAAGAAGAAAATATGTGTCAAATGTCTACAGATAACTTTCAGTCTCAAGTTTCAGCTTTTTCAAGAAGAAAATATGTGTCAAATGTCTACAGATAACTTTCAGTCTCAAGTTTCAGCTTTTTCAAGAAGAAAATATGTGTCAAATGTCTACAGATAACTTTCAGTCTCAAGTTTCAGCTTTTTCAAGAAGAAAATATGTGTCAAATGTCTACAGATAACTTTCAGTCTCAGTCTCAGTTTTTCAAGAAGAAAATATGTGTCAAATGCCTACAGATAACTTTCTGTATGAAAAAACAGATAACTTTATGTATCTTCTTCATTGTTCACTCAGGCATTGACACCAGTCTCTTTCTGTCTCTCTCTCTCTCATAAATGGGCCTCAGATTTTAAGTGTCACTGTAGAGCTTTTCCTTTGGGGGGGGGGGGGATTTGGGGTCAGGCCAGGTGTGTTTTTTTTTTTTTGAGTAGGTTGTGTAGTTGACAACCCTGGAGGATTTGATGTGTTGTCTGTTGCTCTTTTCTGCAGTCAGGTAGGTCTGTTTGGGCTAATTTTCAGCTTCTGATGTAGATGGCGTCTCAGTCTGCAATGTCCTGTTCTCAGTCGGAAGATTTAACACTTGGTCATTTTCTTGAGAGTTCATCATCTGTTTATGCTTTGGAGTGTTGTTTTATGCTTGTGTTTTATATATCTCAGATAGTTTTGACACAAAAGAGTAAATATTGCCAAATTTTGTTCCATATGCATGCAAAAGAAAAATTCGTATTATTCTATGGTAATTGATGAAAAATATTTTTTTTTCCCTTCAAAACCTCAGAAATATATTATCAAAGAAAAGTCTGCAAAATATTATTTTAAACATGTGATGATAGAGATTTAAATTTATCTTAATTATTTTTTTTTTGCCTGATGATTTGGAATCTGCTTTTTAATTTAGATTATTCAGAATCTGTACTTGAGTTTAAATTATGCAGAATCTGTTCTTGAGTTTAGATTATTCAGAATATGATCTTGAGTTAAGATTATTCAGAATTTGTTCTTGAGTTTAGATTATTCAGAATCTGTTCTTGAATTTAGATTATTCAGAATATGTACTTGAGTTTAGGTTATGCAGAATCTCTTCTTGAGTTATATTATTCAGTCTGTTCTTGAGTTTAGATTATTCAGAATCTCTTCTTGAGTTTAGATTATTCAGGATCCATTCTTGAGTTTAGATTATTCAGAATCTGACCTTAAGTTTTTCTCTAACACATAAGTATTTTTAAAACTGAAATGGTCCTTCAGCAACATTCAACCATTGTGTACCATGTCAAAAGCTCTGCCAGCCATGCTTCTTGTCTTGTGTGGTCCTTTGCATTTCTGATCAGATTTTCTTTTCATTCTTTACCCACTAGGTCAGCTGTTTTGATATCTTTCTCTTAGCCTCCCACTCAGTCTTTTTCCCTTGAGTTTTCCAGTGGTTGTCAGGTTCATCATCTTCTGACATGGCTGAAGTGTTTTGATTGTCTTTTCTTTTATCTTTTTTTTTTCATTATGGTAAATGAAAATATACCACACAAAATATTCTCATGCAGGAGTGCAGCCACTAGAGCATATTTTTCATGGGGAAAGAAAACTACAGCGTGGACCAGAACTGAGATACAAAGGCATCCATGAGAGATTTTTTTTCATCAGTCACAAGAACTCTTTCTTTCTCACTTTTTTTTTATTCTTATCTGGAGATAGGCCACCAGCTAGGGTTCTCCATTTATTTCTACCCTGGGCTGTATTCTCTATCCATCTCCAGGTGTAGTTGATCTTTTTGATCTTTGTTTCAAGACTCCTTCCCCGGGTGTTTCTAGGTCTTCTTGTTTCTTCTTTCTCTGGGGATTCCAGGTGAGAGCTTGTTCTGGTTATGTTTGTGATAGGTTTTATGAAGTGTATGTCTTATCCATCTCTTTATGAAGAAGTCCTTCTCTCCCAGTATTTTTTTTTCCCTCTTTGCTGAGCACTTGTTGATGTATTCATAGCTGAAGTATTTTTACAGAATTGGGTAGCTGGTCCTATGTTCAGTCTACCTCCATTTTTGTCAGGACTTGGGTCTGGCCATGATGGTGGAGTTGGAAGATCCGGTGAAAGGCATCACTATTTGGTGGACGATTCTGTGTCAGGGTGCTGTGTTATATAAGGAGGAATTTGAAATAGAACATGCAAACCTTCACAACCAAACCTGCTAGCACAGTGGGGGTCCAGTATATGCAACCCTTCACAACCAAACCTGCTAGCACAAAGAGGGTCCAGTTTAAACATACATTCACAACCAAACCTGCTAGCACAAAGAGGAAGCAGCATATGCAACCATTCACAACCAAACCTGCTAGCACAAAGAGTGTCCAGCATATGCAACCCTTCACAATCAAACCAGCTAGCACAAAGAGTGTCCAGAATATGCAACCCTTCACAACCAAACCAGCTAGCACAAAGAGTGTCCAGAATATGCAACCCTTCACAACCAAACCAGCTAGCACAATGAGTGTCCAGAATATGCAACCCTTCACAACCAAACCAGCTAGCACAAAGAGTGTCCAGAATATGTAACCCTTCACAACCAAACCAGCTAGCACAAAGTGTGTCCAGAATATGCAACTTTTTATAACCAAACCAGCTAGCACAAAGAGTGTCCAGAATATGCAATCCTTTACAACCAAACCAGCTAGCACAAAGAGTGTCCAGAATATGTAACCCTTCACAACCAAACCAGCTAGCACAAAGTGTGTCCAGAATATGCAACTTTTTATAACCAAACCAGCTAGCACAAAGAGTGTCCAGAATATGCAATCCTTTACAACCAAACCAGCTAGCACAAAGAGTGTCCAGCATAAGCACACTCTCATAACCAATTAGCTGAAAGCCAAGGACCTAGAGTAGAAGCTAAGAAAATAACACAAGATTCTGTATATAACTTTATCTTGGTAACAAGGCTTCAGATTTAAGATGACCTAGCACATGAATGCTGAAAAAGATGTGATTTGATGAGCAGGATAATCACCTCCCCCCCCCTCCCCCAGGAGTAGAACTCTTCACATCTGGAGTTTTCATTTATGTCTTTCAAAAAGGACATGATTTTTGTGCAGTGAAGTAAGACCACACTGATAGTGCTGTCTCAGAGTAGTGTAATGCTGCTCCTTCATCGTCATTTTTCAAGTGTAAATGTAGAATTATGACATTTTCTGTGATTGTAATGTCAGAACTTGTCTTCTTACAGCTGGAGTTTCCCATCATGCAGTTGTTAAATATTGGCAGAATTAGCCATTGTAGAAATTGCTGAACAAAATGATACTTGGTGGCTGCCATAAAGATTCAGCACATCTGTTCGCTTCAGTACAATCCTCTGAAATGAAAGAGTCATTAAAATTTATTAACCCATTTGTCCAGAACATTCAGAGTATTACGTTGTATCATCTCATCATTCAAATACTGATATCTTTTCCTTGATGTTATTTCTAATAGCTGTTTTTTTTGTTTATAACAATTTGCTGTCAGACCATTATTTGCTTTTATTATCCGTACATTAAACTGGATAACCACAATTAATTCATCCATTTCTTTCCCTATTAAGTTCATCATTGATACCCCTGTTACACCTCTGACGAGCACACTGCCTCTCATCTTTGTTATAACAGTGACGGCTGTAAAGCAGGTATGTAGACTGGTGTTTGTCGGAACCTACGTTTCCAAGCTGTGCCATCATCATCATCATCTGCATTGTGTCTCTTGTTCAGTATGAGTGTTGCTATTGTTGTGGTACAGTCGGTTTCAGTGGAGTTGAGGTTGATGGAAGCGTATGATGATATCTTTAAAAAAAAATAAATGGTAACAAGGAAGGAAAGGGGATGTGTTGCAACACATTCAGTCATTTTGCATGTCCCTTGCAGAACTTTGCTTCCCTAACAGCACTCCTGTAGGCCTCTCGGTTGTGAGCAAGATGGCCTGCTGCTAATGCAACACAACCCACTCAAAAAGAACAGCAATAACAACCCAGTATTTCCTCAGAATATCTTTGTCAAAGGCAATAGAAAAGACAGAACAACAGGTAAAACATTTATCTCTCAGAGATGGCTGTAACTGAACTCATTGTTGCTGTTTGTGTTCAGGGCTATGAAGACTGGCTGCGGCACAAGGCAGATAATGAAGTCAACATGAGACAGACTGTGATAATCAGACATGGGATTCAGGAGACCGCCAGAGCCAAGGATATCAAGGTAATATAAGGCTTTCTCCGTCATGCAGTTGTTAAATATAGGTAGAATCAGCCATTGTAAAACTGCTGAAGATAGTGATGGCAGAAAGATAAATCATGCTTATTATGCTCATTAACAAATGCTGAATGACTATGACTGGGTAGAAGCTCTATGATGAAGGGCAGAATGTTAAAAGGGCCTGCATGACCAATTCTTAAGCCTTTGAAAATAAAGTATGTTCATTCGTTTGTTTGTCCATTTTAGCATTAAGACCGTATTCACATTTGTTCAGAAGTTTTGTTATGTCAGCTTTGTAATTATGATATCAGTTTAATGATTAGATATAATTTTAAATGTAATTGTGAAGTCTTGGTGTATTGTTGATGTTACATGGAGGAAAATTTTGTTATTGTGTATTAGTATAGACGCTGCAACACAGCAGTGGAAGGTAAGAAGTAACAAAGAAATCTACACGTCAACTCTCCACTTATAAAAGCTGTTATGAGAAACAACTGACCGAGTGGCTTAGGCATTTAGAGAAAATGGAGAACAGATAAAAAAGATGGCCTATACTGAAGTGATGAAAGGGAGCAGACCAAGAGACAGACCTAGACAACGATGGCAAGACAACCTAGTAGAAGATATATGCAGTTCATGCACTCTTGGAATCGACATTTGGCAAGAAAAGAAAATATCAAGAAAAGAGAAGAATGGGAGACATGTCTTGTCTCCCTCATTGGTATTTTGTGTCATGGTAGAGTCATATTTAGTAGTGGATTTATGATTAGAACCATAGTTTGTTCTGTGAAATGTAAGAAGTAAAACCATAAAATTTTATCACTGATCAGCTCATAAAGGCCAGAGTTTTTAAAGCACTTTTGCAAGAATTTTCTTGTGAAAGGGTGAAAGAAATGAAAAAATGATTTGATTATATGAAATTTATATATGCATGTCTCATCACTGTTGATATGGAACTCTTAAGATTATGGACTTTAAAGTTAGAAAAATGTGTCTTGTGCTGTATTTTGAAAATTGAGAAGAAGTGATTTTGTCATTATTCTTGAAGATTTGAAACAGATGGTCTCAGTAGTTTTAAAGTTTGAAAAGGGGTGTCTTAGTAAAGCTTTTTTGAAGATCAGAAAGAGATGTCTTGATCAGTCATTTTCTGGGCTTGATCAGTATTTCTGAAGATTGCGAAGAGATATATCTTGGTCACCATTTTTTGAAAGTTGGAACAAGATGGCTTGGTCAGTATTTCCAGGCTTAATGTGTGCTGTTTTTTGGGATCTCATCCGCAGGTTGGTGATATAGTAAAAGTACAGAGAAATGAAGAGTTTCCATGTGATCTAGTCATGCTGTCGTCTGCAGACCCACTTGGACAATGTTTTGTTACTACATCCAACCTGGATGGGGAGACAAATTTAAAGGTATTCAAGTTACAAATTCTTCTTTTTGTTTTTTTAAGCAACATTTAGATGCAGGATTTTGCCGGTGAATGAATGTACCATAGGAGTGTTCCATGTATTTTCATCTGAGAGTGTTGCCCCAAAATGCCACTGTACACAGGTATATATTGTTTCAGATATTAATATGCATGAAAGTATTGTGCTGAATAATTGAGTGAACTGTCTTCTCATCTAGATATTTGTGGGTTTGTGACCTGCTGCTGAGACCTTCCAGTTAATCATCAGCGGAAACTACCAATGGTCTCTCTCATTTTTTGAGAGTCAATGATGAAAAATTTCTTGTAGGGTGAGGCACACCAAAATGCACTGCACATGCGGCTGTCGGCGAATGAAGAGAAAGAATGGAAATTTCAAAGTTCAGCCTTGCGAATGTAGACTTCACCGAGTCCAAAGTGGATGAGTGGAAACAGAGAAAAATATTAATGTACTTCTTGCACAACCATTTCTTTGTTTTTTGTTACATGTCATTGTACTTTTTTTAACTGCTGTATTTTCTGATCTAGATGTTCAGTTGTGTGAATGTTACACGTCACTTCAACACACCAGAACATCTGGGTCAGCTGAGAGCTCGTATCACGTGCAAGCCACACGTTGCTGATTTATACACATTCCAAGGAGTTATGGAACTTGAGAATGAAGCAGGTTCTAAGCCCCTAGGCCCTGAAAACTTGTTGTTGAGAGGGGCGCGTCTGAAGAATACAGAGTTTATTTTTGGTAACTTTTTTTTTCCTTTTTTCATCTCTTTTGATTTTAAAAAAAAAACTGGAATCTTTTCTTATTTATGTTGTTTTGCATTTGTTGCTTTGTAATCATTTAAAAAATTTTCAAATAATTTTCTGTTTTTTTTTTTATTCGTGAATTTACCAAAATGTATCAGTCTGGGTTTTTTTTTTCTATTCATGAATTTACAAGAATGTATCAGTCTGGGTTTCTTTTTTTTCCCTGACTTGCTGGGATGAGAAGATCAGGATACAAGCGTTACTGAATATATATTATGTCTGATGAGCCTGTATTTGTAACTGTAGTTCTCCTACCAAGCTGTTCTGTGAGAATTTTATCATTTCACAATTGCAGGCTGTGCTGTCTACACTGGAAAAGATACAAAAATGGCTTTGAACTCCAAATCTAAGCAAACAAAGTTCTCAAGAGTAGAGAGGTATATTATTAATATTGTTTATTCTTTGCTTTCTTGCTGTTGCAGCATATGCTGTAAATGCTGAAAATGTTGTCTCTCATAGCAGATAAAAGGGATGGCGACTGCAGTAAAACTGGTTTAAATAATAAAGGTAGATAGAGGTGTATGGTGTAGTTTTACAAAGTTAGATAGAAGTGTATGGTGTAGTTTTACAAAGTGGCAGAGGGAGTGAATAAAATGAGAAAAAAATGAATAGTATGAGAATGTATAAATGAAAAACATTCAACATCTGATATTTCGGCGTGAGTCTTTTTCGACGATTACATGCACAAATGAGACAAAAACAAATAACTAAACGAAGAACTTATCTTAATATGGCCTCCTCCAGAAGTAGGAAACAGAGAAATGCATGTCCACTAGAAGATGCATAGGGACCACGTGGGCCACACAAAGGATAAGCCGATAGAGCCAGTCGTAAAGAAGAGGTGGAGAGAGAGGAGGAAAACAGGTGGTTGAAGGGGTGGGGGGGAGGGCAATAGAAACATGATAGCTGCTATAGGAGAAGGTGTCGGTGGGGGGAAAGGGGAAGCAGAGAGATCATGAATGAAGAACATAAATACCTGCAGGGAGGAAGTGTGAAACTAGTGAATAGGACGAGACCCTATAAACACCAATATGTTGCCAGAGAAGAAAAGAGGGTGGCGGTAGGGAGGGGTAGCTAGGAGAAAGAAAGTAGAGTAAAAAAAAAATGGGGGGGGGGTGTGGAAAACTAAAGAAGTTACAGGAAGCTGAAGACATTGTTAATTCCAGCTGGGTGGAGACAGCCGGTGTGGAAAATAAGGTGTTTTTCTAGGACCCTCCGAGATCGTACATCAGCAGAACAAGAGCGGATTGCACTAACAGAAATGTCCTGTTTTCCCCTGTGGTTGCTAAGGCAAAAATGTTTAGCCACGGGTGTCCAGGCCCTCTTAGAAAAATATCATTAAGATGTTGGCAAAAACGATCTTCTAAGCATAAACCAGTCTCCCCTGTGTACTTCATACCACAACGTCTGCACATAATAGCATAAATAACATTGCGTGAAGTGCAGGTGAAACCCTCCTGAACTGATAACATTGACTTAGGGAAGGAGATCTGGCTAGTCTTGACAACAAATGGACAAGTGTTGCATCTATGGCATCCGCAGCGTCTGGTACCAAAGTGTCATCTGTCTTAAGGCGACTACGAACCAAAAGGTCCCTGAGGTTCTTGTCCCATCTGTAGACCATCAATGGGGTTCCCCACAAAGTTAACGTGTATCAGGCTTGGTCTGGAGGAGATGGAGAAGGCGAAACAGTATGTTTTTAACTGCCAAGCTATGAGGGTGGTGCATGAGTACCAGTTTAACTCTGTCCAAGCTACAATGCGGTTTAGGAGTAAGGGCTTGTTGCCACGATATATGTCTGATGTGGTTCCAAGATGATGAGAGAATATGTTCTGGATAGCCACATTGACGGAAGAAATCTAGCATTTTATGGTCTTGCTCCTGGAAATCCAAATCCTCATTACACAAACATTGCAACCTAAGAAGCTGGGAAAAAGGAATAGAGTCCTTACATGATCTGGGATGGGAGGAAGAGTACAAGAGATAGCTGTTAGAGTCTGTAGGTTTATAGTGGACAAAAATGGAGTGCCGTGGTATGTGCCAGAGGAGAACACAAAATTAAAGGTAATTTTGATGATATTACATTGAATCTTTTGTAAGAGCTATCATCAAGTAGAAAGTAGTGTCTTTAATTGCTCGGTCTACTGATCCAGTGGTACCCGGTTAAAGTCTCAGCAGAAAGGGATTTTTTTCTGGCACCACCATGTTGATAAGGCTCTAGGGTCCACCCAGTCTCTAAAAATGGGTGCCAGTGTAGTATGGGAAGGTAGATGTGGCCAGGCGTGATACTGACCTCATCACACTTTCATGTGCCGAAGGTCTTGAAAATACGAGCCTGACATCTTGTCCACAAAATGTCTTAATGGCATGGAAACAAGAGGATGACAGTGACGTAGATGGGTGGGCAACATCAAGAGACAGACGGGGACAAGCTTGGCCAAGTGCTCTACGAAGACAAGAGACAGAACAGAATGGAGATTAATTGCAGCAAACCTTCCGTGGGGAGATGGCATGAAATGATGATGATGATAATGTAGGAATAAAGAGATGATGTTTGGGAACTAAAGCTGGAGGTTCAGTACATATATGAATGAAGATGCTTTTCTTTGAGACCTTTAAGTAGTGAGCTTTAAGAAAAGATAACATATTGTAATTCTTTTATTTGAATGTCTGTTCCAAAAAAAAAGTTGATATTGTTATGTTTATATTTGAATGCTGCACTTGAAAAAAAAACCAAAATAGATATTGTAATATTTTTTTAGAATATTGCATAGTAATATAAATTTGAATTTGTCTTTTCCAAATAAGTAGATATGTAGATAATGCTGTACCTAAATTTGAAAATTACGTAATAATATATATTTGAATTTGTGTGCTCTCTAGGCACTGAATGTGATAGAAAACGCCCTGGCTTTCATGGTGTTGTATAATTACATTATTCCCATCTCTCTTTATGTCACTGTTGGTAAGTTTTGTCATTGTCATCATCTTGTTTAATTCGTACTTTAGCACATGTGACTGGTTGCTGCAGAGGGTGAATGTACAAGCCCTGTCATTTAAATTTCTCTCATGCCTTTATGTATTTATTACTCCTTATATGAAACTTAATGGGTTGAAAGTTGAGAGAAATGAATGTCAGATGAGCCTGTGTGTACAATTCTTCACCCATTGAAAATTAAATTCATTCATTCTGTCATATCCTGCCCAGAGGTCATCTTTTTTTGTTTTGCAGATTTTCTTATGTCACCCAGGAAGTGGATTAAAGGGCAGTATGGGAGGGGGTGATAAGATTTTGTAAAGATCTCATTGGTAAACCAGAGTTTGTTAGTGATTGGTCTAATACAGTGATTTTTAAACTGTTTCCCTCCATCCATGGTTATATGTCTGATGCCCCCCAAATGTAAACACTTATGAACACACATCTGATGTGGTTCTGACATCCCTATGCCAGTCTCTTTTGCCCTTTAAAATCCCTCCCCCACCTCCTCTTGGATCATTTCACTTTGGGAACCATTGGTCTAATACTGTATATGAAATTAGAAAATTAAAGATGGTTGAGGTTGTCAACCTTACACAAAAGAGAAAGAATCAATCTTTTTGTTGGCATTTTTTTTCAGTTTCCCACATAAGCGTTCCTGCATTTTGATGTTTGATGTTTTGTTTCAAAGTTTTTTTCTATGTATCCCTGTACTATCTTCTCATATTTCTTTTTGTGTGAGTCCAATTCCATGTTTAATTGGTTCTGGTGGTTTTCTATAATCAGCAAGTTAACTGGTGCTATAATCTCCTCCTTAGTATGTCCATCAGTGTAGAGAGAGAGTGATAACTCTAGTTCTGTGATACATTTCTACTTGTGCCTTTAACATGACATTCTCTCCTGGACTTTGCCACATTTTACTTTTAGTTCTGAAGCTGAGGTGCCATGTTTCAGTGTCAGTCTAAGGGCAGATTTGGAGGGGATGAAGAGCTGGAGTGGAAAAGTAACCCCCCCCCCCCCCCCCCCCCCCATCTGCTGGGAGTGAATCAGGGTGAAAGAAGACTTAAGTTCTTTCAGTGGACAGAAGTGATGAACCTGCAATCAACCTGTGACAGAAACAGTCAGTACACATTCCTTACATTAATTACTGTAATGGGCAGTGGAGCAGATATAGGAATGTCCTGACTGCAGTGACACTGCTTCTTGAGATTCATTGATAGATAGATGTGCCGGCTGAATTTTGAGTCCCACTCTGCCTGCATAAGGATGCTAGCAGTGCACATTAATTGTCTTAGTTCATTTGTTCTTTTGATGCACAGGTGCACAAATAACTCTGGCCACTGTCATGAGTAAACTGTGGCAGTATAAACCTTTTTTTTTTCTTTGATGCACACAGAAATGCAGAAGTTCTTGGGATCCTTGTTCTTTAGTTCAGATAGTGAGATGTACGATCCAACAATAAATGAATGTGCTCAAGCTAATACATCGGACCTCAATGAAGAACTTGGCCAAGTATAAATTTCTTTTCCTGTGTTGTTCCTTATTTGTTTTGAGAAATTTTATTTCTGTGAGGACAGTAAGATTTTAGTTGAATTATAAAAAAAACATTTATTGTTTCACATAACAGATATCCCAACGTTCCATTTTACAGTTAAATAGAACACAATGTGCCACACCCAGCCCATGTTTTGAAGTGGATATTACTAACTACAATCCCACCTGTGTAAGCTGAAAGTCAACCAAACTCTATACGTGCTAAAATTATCTTCAGATTCTGGAATGCATTATGGAGACCTGCATTCTCTACACAGACAAAAAGTGCCAAAACATGATCTAGGATACGAGTAGGATGAAAAATGAGAGGAGACACGAATTCCTGCTGATGATGAGATTCATGAAGACAGCCCATATCCTTGTTTAAGTGACTGAGAATATGGAAGTGAACACAGAGGAAGAAGAAACAGAAGAAGAAATGGAAGAAGAATAAGTTTGTGAATATAAAATGTAACAAAAGGAACAAAGAAACTGATTTGTAGCATGTTTTTTTTTCTTCCGCGTAATTTTAAAGACTTCATTTATAATAAACAAGGACCCCACCAGTTATAATAAACAAGGAACCCCACCAGTTATACTAAAGAAGGAGCCCAACCAGTTATAATAAACAAGGACCCCACCAGTTGTACTAAACAACGAACCCTACCAGTTGATCTTGCGGGATGGATGTGTATAAGGACGCTACATCAGGGGTGAAGATATGGTAAGTGCGACCAGACAGGAGTGTAAGGGTCTCAAAAGCAACATGATTCGTGTCCTTAAGATAAGTGTCCAGACTAGTGACCAGAGGTTGAAAGATGCTATCAAGAAGGTCAGAGATTTGTTCTGTAGGGCAGGAACAAGTGGACACTATGGGCCTTCCTGGGTTGCCTGGTTTGTGAATCTTAGGGAGTAGATAAAAGGTTTATGTTCTTCATTCATTATCTCTCTGCTTCCTCTTACCCCCCCCCCCCCCAACACCTTCTCCTCTAGTGGCTATCATGTTTATATTACCCCCACCCCATCCCTTCAACCACCTGTTTTCTTCCTCTCTCTCCACCTCTTCTTTACAATTGGCACTATCCTTTGTGTGGCCCATGTGGTCCCTATGCATCTTCTAGTGGACATGCATTTCTCTGTTTCCTACTTCTGGAAGAGGCCATATTAAGATAAGTTCTTCATTTAGTTATTTGTTTTTGTCTCGTTTGTGCATGTAATCCTCAAAAAAGGCTCACGCCGAAATATCGGATGTTGTATGTTTTTCATTTATGCATTCTCATATTTTCTATTCATTTTTTCTCACTTTACTCACTCCCTCTGTCTCTCATAGCACAATAACTACCACATACTTGAGCTCATGTGTGGTGAAGTGGCCTGCTTACTTATCTTTGGCAGCAGTGGTTGGTGGTTCATTTCTGGTTTGAAGTACTTAATTTGACTTAGTGGTTAAAAATGCATACATGGCTCCTTTTGGATCTGGGGGTATGAAAGGCAATCAAACATGATACTGATTACATCATCAACTATATATATATATATATCAACTATGTATATGTAGTTTCCATACTTGTGAAGGAAAATCTTGGTATTAACCCTTTATATCCCCATGTCATGAAACATAGTTCCACTGCTACTATATACATTCACAATCAGTAGTGCTAAGGTTATTTTTTTTAACTGCCATATAAGTACCACATTGAATGGGCAACAGCTTGGTCTCCATATAACCATGTCAGAGTTTTTATACTGAAGAGAGGACACTGGTCAAGCTTCTAAAGTACGATGTCCAGTAGTTAGATATTCCTGATAAAGTTACAGAAACTATTGCTGATACTTACTTTACTACTTCTACTACTTCGGTTACTTTATTACAGTTACTGTTATACCATTTCTTCTATAATGCTGCTGCTGGCTCATCTGCCATCATTATTGTTGCCACTTTGACTGATACCACACCCCTACTACTACAAGTATTACCACTATCAAGATTGCTGATCGTTTTACAATTTATGACATTTAAAATCCTGGGAGTTTCTCATAGGGGTGTAAAATCCTCTATATATTTTTAAACTCGTTACTGCCTTTGATGCTACAAACAGGAATAACAAGACACCCCTATACCACCTTGACTAGGACACCACTATACCACCTTGACTTGGACACCCCTATACCACCTTGACTTGGACATCCCTATACCACCTTGACTAGGACACCCCTATACCACCTTGACTTGGACACCTCAAGGGAAAAGAAAGAGGGGCAGACCACTGGGGACATGGAGATGCATGGTACAGGAAGAACTAAAGAAAGCGGGAAAGACATGGTTTGAGGTATCCTGACTTGCTCGAGACAGGATTGGCTGGGGAACCTTTTTTTTGATGTCTTGTGCTCCATTGAGAGGACAGAGGATGGTGATGATTGAGTTTAATAAGAAAAAAGGGAAGTTATCTATTAATCACATTGTTTATATGATAGTAATTATGCATGTGTTTCAAACACACACTGTCCTTTTTTTTTTTTAATTTCAGAAGAATGAATACGTTCCTTATTGTTTTTCTTGTGATATTATTGCTGGAATCTGTGATATCTACTGGACTTAAGGTCTGGTTTGAAGCCAAAAATGGAGTGCCGTGGTATGTGCCAGAGGAGAACACAAAATTAAAGGTAATTTTGATGATATTACATTGAATCTTTTGTAAGAGCTATCATCAAGTAGAAAGTAGTGTCTTTAATTGCTCGGTCTACTGATCCAGTGGTACCCGGTTAAAGTCTCAGCAGAAAGGGATTTTTTTCTGGCACCACCATGTTGATAAGGCTCTGGGGTCCACCCAGTCTCGAAAAATGGGTGCCAGTGTAGTATGAGAAGGTAAATGTGGCCAGGCGTGATACTGACCTCATCACACTTTCATGTGCCGAAAGTCTTGAAAATACGAGCCTGACATCTTGTCCAAAAAATGTCTTAATGGCATGGAAACAAGAGGATGACAGTGACATAGGTGGGTGGGCAACATCAAGAGACAGACAGGGACAAGCTTGGCCAAGTGCTCTACGAAGACAAGAGACAGAACAGAATGGAGATTAATTGCAGCAAACCTTCCGTGGGGAGATGGCATGAAATGATGATGATGATAATGTAGGATTAAAGAGATGATGTTTGGGAACTAAAGCTGGAGGTTCAGTACATATATGAATGAAGATGCTTTTCTTTGAGACCTTTAAGTAGTGAGCTTTAAGAAAAGATAACATATTGTAATTCTTTTATTTGAATGTCTGTTCCAAAAAAAAAGTTGATATTGTTATGTTTATATTTGAATGCTGCACTTGAAAAAAAACAAAACAAAATAGATATTGTAATATTTTTTTTTAGAATATTGCATAGTAATATACATTTGAATTTGTCTTTTCCAAATAAGTAGATATGTAGATAATGCTGTACCTAAATTTGAAAATTACATAATAATATATATTTGAATTTGTGTGCTCTCTAGGCACTGAATGTGATAGAAAACGCCCTGGCTTTCATGGTGTTGTATAATTACATTATTCCCATCTCTCTTTATGTCACTGTTGGTAAGTTTTGTCATTGTCATCATCGTGTTTAATTCGTACTTTAGCACATGTGACTGGTTGCTGCAGAGGGTGAATGTACAAGCCCTGTCATTTAAATTTCTCTCATGCCTTTATGTATTTATTACTCCTTATATGAAACTTAATGGGTTGAAAGTTGAGAGAAATGAATGTCAGATGAGCCTGTGTGTACAATTCTTCACCCATTGAAAATTAAATTCATTCATTCTGTCATATCCTGCCCAGAGGTCATCTTTTTTTGTTTTGCAGATTTTCTTATGTCACCCAGGAAGTGGATTAAAGGGCAGTATGGGAGGGGATTTTGAAAAAAATCCTAGAGAGGGGGTGATAAGACTTTGTAAAAATCTCATTGATAAACCAGAGTTTGTTAGTGATTGGTCTAATACAGTGATTTTCAAACTGTTTCCCTCCATCCATGGTTATATGTCTGATGCCCCCCAAATGTAAACACTTATGAACACACATCTGATGTGGTTCTGACATCCCTATGCCAGTCTCTTCTGCCCTTTAAAATCCCTCCCCCACCTCCTCTTGGATCATTTCACTTTGGGAACCATTGGTCTAATACTGTATATGAAATTAGAAAATTAAAGATGGCTGAGGTTGTCAACCTTACACAAAAGAGAAAGAATCAATCTTTTAGTTGGCATTTTTTTTCAGTTTCCCACATAAGCGTTCCTGCATTTTGATGTTTGATGCTTTGTTTCAAAGTTTTTTTTATGTATCCCTGTACTATCTTCTCATATTTCTTTTTGTGTGAGTCCAATTCCATGTTTAATTGGTTCTGGTGGTTTTCTATAATCAGCAAGTTAACTGGTGCTATAATCTCTTCCTTAGTATGTCCATCAGTGTAGAGAGAGAGTGATAACTCTAGTTCTGTGATACATTTCTACTTGTGCCTTTAACATGACATTCTCTCCTGGACTTTGCCACATTTTACTTTTAGTTCTGAAGCTGAGGTGCCATGTTTCAGTGTCAGTCTAAGGGCAGATTTGGAGGGGATGAAGAGCTGGAGTGGAAAAGTACCCCCCCCCCCCCCCCCCATCTGCTGGAAGTGAATCAGGGTGAAAGAAGACTTAAGTTCTTTCAGTGGACAGAAGTGATGAACCTTCAATCAACCTGTGACAGAGACAGTCAGCACACATTCCTTACATTAGTTACTGTAATGGGCAGTGGAGCAGATATAGGAATGTCCTGACTGCAGTGACACTGCTTCTTGAGATTCATTGATAGATAGATGTGCCGGCTGAATTTTGAGTCCCACTCTGCCTGCATAAGGATGCTAGCAGTGCACATTAATTGTCTTAGTTCATTTGTTCTTTTGATCCACAGGTGCACAAATAACTCAGGCCACTGTCATGAGTAAACTGTGGCAGTATAAACCTTTTTTTTTTCTTTGATGCACACAGAAATGCAGAAGTTCTTGGGATCCTTGTTCTTTAGTTCAGATAGTGAGATGTACGATCCAACAATAAATGAATGTGCTCAAGCTAATACGTCGGACCTCAATGAAGAACTTGGCCAAGTATAAATTTCTTTTCCTGTGTTGTTCCTTATTTGTTTTGAGAAATTTTATTTCTGTGAGGACAGTAAGATTTTAGTTGAATTATAAAAAAAACATTTATTGTTTCACATAACAGATATCCCAACGTTCCATTTTACAGTTAAATAGAACACAATGTGCCACACCCAGCCCATGTTTTGAAGTGGATATTACTAACTACAATCCCACCTGTGTAAGCTGAAAGTCAACCAAACTCTATACGTGCTAAAATTATCTTCAGATTCTGGAATGCATTATGGAGACCTGCATTCTCTACACAGACAAAAAGTGCCAAAACATGATCTAGGATAAGAGTGGGATGAAAAATGAGAGGAGACACGAATTCCTGCTGATGATGAGATTCATGAAGACAGCCCATATCCTTGTTTAAGTGACTGAGAATATGGAAGTGAACACAGAGGAAGAAGAAACAGAAGAAGAAATGGAAGAAGAATAAGTTTGTGAATATAAAATGTAACAAAAGGTACAAAGAAACTGATTTGTAGCGTGTTTGTTTTCTTCCATGTAATTTTAAAGACTTCATTTATAATAAACAAGGACCCCACCAGTTATAATAAACAAGGAACCCCACCAGTTATACTAAAGAAGGAACCCCACCAGTTATACTAAACAAGGAGCCCCACCAGTTATACTAAACAAGGAGCCCCACCAGTTATACTAAACAAGGAGCCCCACCAGTTATACTAAACAAGGTAGCCCCACCAGTTATACTAAAGAAGGAACCCCACCAGTTATACTAAACAAGGAGCCCCACCAGTTATACTAAACAAGGAGCCCCACCAGTTATACTAAACAAGGAGCCCCACCAGTTATACTAAACAAGGTAGCCCCACCAGCTATACTAAACAAGGTAGCCCACCATTTATACTAAACAAGGAGCCCCACTAAACTGATGAAGTTCACAGTTTTTACTGCCTTTTTTTTTTCAGTAGTAGCCCTTTAGCTGCAGCCTCAGGTCCAGAATCTCTGGCTGAATCCAGTGATGTAGATTTTCTTTGGCTGGCCACTCATGTGGCAGTTTTTTTGAGTTTGTATTCTGTTCATAATTTGCATACCTCGGCAGTGACATAGACCAGGATGGCGACACCAGAAAGGAAGTTAGAATCGCAAAACCAGCATTGACCTTCAAGAATCTTGAGAACATATGGAATTCAAAAGCTATAAGCACAAGTTAAGATTATTCAATTAAAATGTGATATCCACCCTCATTTATGCATGTGAAAACTGGAAATCGACTAAAGAAATAGACAAGAAATTAGACTCTTTTGAAAACAAATGTCTCAAGAAAATACTTGGTATAAAGTGGAATGAATTTAAGAACAACACAGAGATAAGACAGAAGAGCAAACAACAACTTGTTTCATGGGTGATCAGAAAAAGAAGATGGACATATGTAGGCCATGTGAGGAGAAGAAACAATTAGAGAATACCAAAACAAGCTATCAAATGGGAGCACAACAGGTTGAAGAAAAAGAGATCGACCATGTGAAACTCTAAAGAGGACATTGTTAAGAGAGGCCAGTTTTCCTTGATGAAGTTGAAAGACTTCTGAGAACAGGAAAACTTGGCAAATAACTATGCGAGCCCTATGTGACATTTAACAGCACGAGAAAGATAATAAACGATAATGAATTCTAATCATGCAAGAACATTCATATATTTTTAATATTTTGATTCCTTTTAACGGTGTCTATGAATTTGATATAAAATAGCAGCTTAAGGAAAATGAAACCTAAGGCAAAGGTAAAGTCCCCGTTTCCATGCCATTAAGGCATATTAGGGATACGGTGCTAGGTCTGTATTTCCAAGACTATCAGCACATGAAATTGTGATATGGTCAGTATCACGCCTGGCCACATTTACCTTCACAATTTTCTCTGGTATCCATTTTTAGAAGCTGGGGCCATTTTTTATGTGTACCAGAAGAAAATCTCACTGCTGGGACTTGAACCTGTACTACCCTACGGTGACCTGTACTACCCTACGTTGTCCATGAATATGAAATAAAATACAGCAAAAGTAAAAACCAAATCTGTATCATGATTATTTACTATTGAGCTTCGTTATGATATTTCATGTTGTAATATTATTTGCCGCTTTTTTTCCAGGTTGAATATTTGTTCACAGACAAAACTGGGACATTAACGGAGAACACGATGATGTTTAGAAGATGCTGTATTGGTAAGAAACAGTTCGAAGTTGTCAACGGAGCATTTTATGAGAAAAAGGAAGAAGATGGCAGCATAGATTTGACATCACATGTACTGTTCACAGTAAGTAGTGGCGCTTCTTCTGCTTGTTCAATGTTGTATTTCTGTGAGGGGTATATTGGAATGAAATGTAAGAAAATAAAAAAAAATAATGAATATAAATCAATATCTGTGTGTAAATTTGTAAGTGTGTTTGTTTTTTGACCACTAAATCACAGAGTAAATAAATGTGATTTTCAGAGAGCAGAGAATTAGATGAGGAGGCCCATATATGACATTCCAACTTTATCTCTCAACTGTCACATTTGCAAACATTGAAGAAGAGGGGAGACTGATATATGTCTGTTTAATGTTTCATTCCGCAGGCTAGACTTAAGCTTACAGAAAGATGTAGTGTGGTCAAAAATGTGTCATGGGATTTTTTATAGTTATTATCACCTGGAAAGAGTTGGAGGGGGGGGGGGAATGGGAGAGCAAAGATGCTGTTTGTTGTGGTAATCAGCAACCTGTAGCCAGAATGCTGGCATCAGGGTTGGTGAACCATGACTCTGTCCCACTTGGTACCCCCCCCCCCCCCCCCCCCCCAGTATCAGGCCTGACCTGGTTAATGGGGCAAAGATTGCTAAAGTCCCCATGGCGGTGGAGTCTGCTAAAGGAGTATTGCATATCCCCCCTGCTTTTTTAGCTGCACTCTGAAAAAAAAAATAGCTGCCATGATGCACTCCCAAGCTGACACAATGCTGTGCCTCAACTTCTTCACTGCATCAGCCTCAAAGAGCACCAGCTCACATTTCCAGGGAGATTGAAGAAGGAAAGGATCAACCAGAAAAGCTCAGGTTGTTGATATTGCTCTTGGAGAGTGGTAACATTTTAGTGGGAGAAGTAACCAATAAATGTTTTAAAAGTAACCAACATATTTCTTATCTTTTTTCTGAACTAAATGTACCATTGCTTATCGTTCTGGAAGATGTCCAGATCATGTAAGTGATCTGTATTGGGCTGGGAATATGTGATATGTAAGCAAAGAACCTGAGGACACTAAGAAAACAAGTTCCAGCAGGATATGGGATATAACTTAATATCTGTAGAAGAAACTGGATATTTTCTAATATCTATAGGAGTTTAGATTTTTTATAATATCACCAAAAGAAACTGAGATATTTTCTAATATCTCCAAAAGAAGCAGAAATATTTTCTAATATCACTAAAAAGGAGTGGAGATATTTTCTGATATCACTAAAAAGGAGTGGAGATATTTTCTAATATCACTAAAAAGGAGCAGGGATATTTTCCAATGTCACTAAAAGAAATGGAGATGTTTTCTAAAATCATTAAAAGAGGTTGAGATATTTTCTAATATCACTAAAAGGAGCTGAGATATTTCTCATGTCTAATAATAATATCACCCGAAAGAGTGGAGTTATTGTCTAATCATTAAAAGAAGTGAAGCTATTTTCTACTATCTCAGAGTGAGTTGAGATGATCACGTAACCAAGATGACCACCTCGACAAGACCAGCAACCAGGTCCAGTGAAAAAATCTTTCCTACAGCAATAGTATACTTCTGAGGCTAGGCAGTTACCATTTCCTTCAGATTTACATGTACTTCCGCTGGTACAGTGCCTCTTTATGCATCTTCAGTAAACTAAAATGCAGTCAGTAGGGTCCTGCAATGCTCAGGTTGAGAACCCGTAGTCAAGTTCCATCTATTCTTTTGGCAATCTGCAGGAAGAGATGGACAGATTTTTCAGGGTGTTGGTTCTGTGTCATACAGTGAGAGTGGATCGCCATATGACCCAGTCCAACGGAGCATCCAGTTTGTACAGCGCCACGGGGAATGAGTACGAATATCAGGCTAGCTCCCCAGATGAGAAAGCTCTTGTGGAAGCTAGCTGCAGGTAAGAAAGTTTCAGGGGATTGTAGGTAAATGTATGTTGGAGTTAGTTATGATTGCCATAGAGAATCATGAAAGAAGTGGAAGAAACATAAGAAAATACTGGTCTAATACAATGGTTTTCAAACTGTTTCATGCTGCCACACCTCTCTCCCCCATGTTATGTCCTTAATACCCCCATATGTTGACACATATGAACATGTTTAATTTGGTTCTGATTTCCTTGCTCTCTTTTCTCCTCCTCCTCCCTCCTCCTCCTCCCTTTTATGGAGTTGTAAACTGAGCAGAAGAAGGGGAAGAGCATAAAGGAATCTCAAGTATATTGCTTTCATAGACCTTCTGTTTTGACCAATTGTGCCCTTTCAGCTTAGACATATAGGGATATGGTGTTGGTGCCCATATTTTTCCTGGCCTCATCTATGTCATTAAGTATATGAATATAAAGGATATGAATTAGTGCCCATATAACTGATGGATGTACTAGCAGGTGATGTAATTGTCACTGCACATGAAAACATTTTAATTTCTTAACTCCTATATAAGCCAGATACCCCCTACCCCCCCCCCCCTTTTACTTTTATTTAAGCTTGGTTGCCTGAAGTGCCTTAGACTGGAATTAAACCTTGAGCCACTGGTGAGAAAACTAACCATATTCACTACTTTCGGTCACAATAATGTTACCCTGATAAAGAAAACTTTAATATCCATAATAAAATTGTGTTACCCTGATAAAGATAGACATTAAAGTCCCTCATAAAAAGAAACTTTAAAGTCCCTGATACAAAGTATATTTTCCCAGTAAAGAAAAAAAATGTTAAGTCCCTAATATAAAGTATCTTACATCCTGCCTGTGCGATTAAACATCAAATAGGGGTCGCATGGTAGTTCGCCAAGTATATAAAGTATAGTGGCCCAATAAAGAAAACCTTTAAAGTCCCTGATGCAAAGTATGTTACCCTGATAAAAAGAAACTTTGAAGTCCCTGATATAAAGTATGCTACTCTGATAAAAAGAAACTTTAAAGTCCTTGATACAAAATATGTTAGAGTTTACAAATATCCCTGCATTGGATGTTTGGCATTTAGATGTGTTATCATAACCTGTAAGGCATGACTTCATATGAAAACATGAATGTGTATATACCAAACACATGGTCATTGTGGTAGTGCTTTACTGATGGTGCTTTTGTAAACAGGTATGGAATTATCTACCATGGTGCCACTGACAATGTGTTGGAAGTTTCATTCCACACCGAGATGAAGAGATTCAGGCTCCTGCATACATTACCTTTTGACCCCATAAGGAAACGGATGAGCGTTATTATCCAGGATGAAAATGGTAAAGATAAAGAGATAATTCTGAAGGAATTGACATGGAGTTGTAAACTGATTCATTTTTTTTTTAACTCCGTAATATTTTAAGATCAAAGTGCTTTTTTAAAAAATATGTACACTTTTAAGATATGTTTTTTCTTTTGAAGAACCACTCATCCAAGATTTTCTGCAGAATTTTGTTTCTTCTTTAAGAAAAAATGTCTGTAGAGTTATCCTTCTTTGGACAGTAAAACTGGAAGATGAGGTGCAGCAGAGTACATTGTACATGTGAATGTCAGTCTGTTAAAAGAAAATGGGATATTCACATGAAAATACAGGGTCTGGGTTAAAGCATAGCTGGATTTTAAAAATGGAAAATAAAGAAGCACTATACATGTTTTTTTGGTTAAAAAAAGTGAAATGAAACTCAAAAAAGTGGGTATTTTTATTATTACTGACAATCATATTTAGTTTTGAAAATTATGCCAGTTAGATGACCACCATTACATTTGATACATTCAGCCAGGCATCTGGAAAATTCATAACACATGTTCAAAGGGATATTTTGAATGCAGTGTTGGATTCGATCTTTTAGGTCTGCAATTGACTGTGGTCGACTAGCATACACCGTGTTCTTGAGATACCCCCACAAAAAAGAAGTCTGCGGCCAATAAATCCAGTGACCTTGGCGGCCAATGAATATCCCCAAATCTGGAAATAAGACGATTGGGAAATGCCTGTCGCAGAGTGGCCATGGACTGACGGGCTGCGTGGGCAATCTTGTTGAAACCATATTAGTTTCTTATTTCTATTGGCCAAGTCTAGAATGAAGTGTTCAGTTAGCATCTGCACGTAAAGATCACTATTAACAGTAAGAGAATGCCAGATGCCAAAGCGTTCCTAATAGCTGATCACTGAGGGCTACTCAGCAATGCGTTGCGGACTTCTTGAATTCGTTCAGGTGTCTGTTGAGTTCTTGGACAAGTCTACTGACTTGTTATTAAGGCAATTAGCAGTTCCTTACATTTTTTGACCCACCTCAAAATTGTTTTGTCCTCCGATCGGGAACATTATCACGGAGATGCAACTCAAAATGGCGACGAAATTTTTGTTGTACAGTAATAGATGATTCTCCACTTTTAAAATAAGTTTCAACGGTGAATGCGTGATGTTGTGTTTTCCAAGATGCCATTGTTAAAAATGAATGTTTGTCTGCTTCATCTCTGATGTCATGTTTTTTTTCACACATATTCAGTTTCTGCGCACTATGTCAGTTAAATCCAGCTATGCTTTATGCTGGACTCTGTATAAGAAGGGGTTCTGTTTAGATTTAAAGCAGGTTAATAAAGAATCTTTATAGGAGGTTATCCCCATCATCCCAGTACCCTGGAGAATAATTCATCCCATTGTATGGTTCTAAGGACTGTTATTGCCGGAAGTGGGGTGGAGAATTCGCTCTCCACTCCAACGGCGTGCAACTCAAACAGCCTCTGGCAGTCAAGTCCAGCTCCTGACCTTCTCATGGCAGAACTGTTTAAACTGACAGGAGAAAGGGCGAGGGCGAATATCTGGCGCCTGAAAACCAGATACTTAGGGTAGATGAGTGGCACGTTTGGTAGCTCATCTGCTGCTGTTGGCGAGATTCTTCAGCTGCCGTGCGTGGAGCGGTGCTCCTCCAGGCCAATGAAGAAAGGTGCAAATGAGGTTGCCACGCAGCATCACTGCAGAAAAGGTGGTAGAAGGATAAAGCGAAGCAAACAGTCAAATCACGGCACCTCTGGTCTGGAGGTCGGCCACATCCTGAGTGCAGTCATATCGGGTGAAATGCATGAACCAGCTTGTCCCAGAGGTTAAGACACTGCTGGTGAGACTCTTCGAATGCTGCGCGTGGAGTGAAGCTCCTCCTGGTCAAGGAAGAAAATGTGGAAAAGAAATAAAGGTTGCTGTGTGGCGTCGATGTGAAAAGGTGGTGGAAAGGATAAAGTGAAGTTTAATCGGTATGTCCAGTAGTATCGCTGCGAGAGCTATACATACCACAGCACCTCTGCTCTAGAGGCCGGCCACGTCCGAAATACACCTACACTGGTGAAATATGCCTAAACCGGCACACACCAGGGGTGGAACTTGATGGCTAGACATGTCATACCACCTCCGCTCTAGAGGTTGGTCACGCCTGATATACACCCATACTGGTGAATTTTGCCTAAACCAGCTCACACCAGGGGTAAATCTTGAAGGCTATGCATGTCACAGTACCTCTGCTCTAGAGGTCGGTCTCGTCCCAAACACGCCCATACTGGGATAATATGCCTAAACCGGCTCAACCCAGGGGTGGAAGTCACTAGTGGTGAGGATTCGTCCTCCTGGACAAAAGCTCCATCCTGGTCACAACTAGGAAGGGTAGCGGCCACGACCGCAAAATGCTGAAGTCGGAGACACTGGACCAGGGCAGTCTAGATAGGCAACCACCTCTCACCCGGCGGGGATGTTACCGTATCCTAATCACGCTGAGGTTTTCCGGTGAGAAAGTCCAACTCTGGAATGGATGGGCAACCACCTCTCACCCGGCGGTGATACATGGGTATCTCAAAACACGTCGAGGTTTTCCAGTGAGAAGGTCCAACTCTGGCCTGGGTGGGCTACCGCCTCTCACCCAGCGGGGATGCACTGATATCCTAAACACGTCAAGGTCTTCCGGTGAGAAAGTCCAACTCTAGGCTAAACTGGTGCAACGAAAACCACGGTGTCACGCAATCCACTTCAGAGACCCACCAAAAATACAGGCTAAAGCCTTGCAATATTCTGAACCCCTTGTGGTCCTCTCGTGGATCGTGTGTGGTCCTTTCTCCACACAGGAGAACACGGGACCTAACGAGGACCACAGGCGTAAATTCAGTAGGATTACAGTGCGGTTTTGGTGGTAGAAGCGAACGAAGAAGAAGAAGATCCCATTGTATTATTTCATTGCATTATCTAACACATATCTCGAGTATTTAGTTGCTGTTATTAAAAATATTACAAATTTTTAAACTGTTGACTGCTACCGGAATCTGGTAAAAATATTTTGGCTTATTTTTATGTGAAATGTAAAATCTCAGTACATCTTAAGTTGAAGATTTGGCTGGTAGGACAGTTTTAAAAAAAATATTAGCAGTCAGAATGAATTATTTGGATTTTATGAATTGACTGATTAATAGTGTACTTTGCTTGCTGGCGTGTTGGTGGTCTTGCTTCTGAATTCTGAGTACGCTCTGGTGCTTCCAGTCATTTCCATTGCTTTTCTTTTATCCGTGCCATCTGGTCAGTCCATTTAGATATCTTTCTCATAGTATCTTTCATCTTCATTTTCCTTTGAGCTTTTTGGCAATGATTTTATGAGTTATTCTCAGTGTTTGTTTTTGGGGAATCTTGTTTTTCCTCTGTAGGAGAGTATATTCTGTTGTGCAAAGGGGCTGAAGTAGCTATTCTGGACAGAGTGATTAGTGGAGACATTGAAGGAACCCAGAGTCTTATAAATGATTATGCAGTGGTAAGTGTTGTCTTTTATTTTTGTTGTTATATGTTTCTGTTGTTGTATCTCGTAAATAAAAAAAATAGATGATTGTACTTGAATGATGGCTGCATTATCAGGGCAGTTGAGTCAGTGCTGGCCAGGATAATGTCCTGTCACTTCACTGGTATGCCAAAACAACAGGCACATCCTGACTAATCTGGCATATCTCACTGTGGTCCTCGTAGTAGTGGAATCTGCAGAGATGTTCACTTTTTGGGTTCCAGGTCTTGGGGTGATTTGATGCAATGCTTGTGTTCCTGTACCTTCACAGCTTCAGAACCTGGTCGCAGTTCCAGGGAGATCAAATAATGCTTCGGCTGCAGTTGTGGCATGACATTCTTGGCAGCTGGTGCTGTGGAGAAGACAGGTATTATATAGGATGGAGAATGAATTGTTGTGACTTTCTTTTCCAATTTATAGAGCTTTCCTAAGAGACAGGGCTTTCTGGTATGATCGATCATCATGTGGTATACACCCATGTTTATCCCAACTGGCCAAGCTGTGCCATTTTGCAGTATCCTATTAACTGGACTGCCAGTTAGGATAAGGTCCCAAGGCGGCATGCTGACTGGTAAAGATTTGCCAGTTCCTGATGACTGTGTTATGTCTTAAAAGAGGCCATTTTTTTGTTTTGCTTGTTTTGAAATATTCAACGTTATTCTTGTTTTTTTTTTTTCTTCAAATTATTTTCTTACATTGTCTGATATATTTTATATTTTCTTTAATGAATTTCTATTTTTTTCATTTCTTGTATTGTTTTCTAATTTGTTTTTTTTAATGAATTTTTTTATTGTCTCTTCTATTGTTGTCCAATTTAATATAAATTTTGTTTTGTGAATTTTTATTGTATTAAGTTTTTTTTTTCATTTTCATTATAATTTACTTTTTTATTTTTATTTTTTTCATTTTCATTTTAATTTATTTTTTAATTTTTTTTTTTAGCATACTTAATTTCTTTTCACATTAAACTGTGTGCTTTTAGTTTCATATTTTGTTCACATTCTAATTATTATGCATTTATTCTTTCTTAGCGAATCAAGATCATTTCACAATCATTTTGTTTTAAAATGAAATGTTACATGGAGAAATCTTATTTCCTGGTTTTCAGTTAGGATTGAGAACTCTGACTATCGCTGAACGTAAACTTTCATCAGAAGAGTTCCGTGAATGTGATGCCATGCTGTTGGAAGCCAGACAGTCTTTGGTTAGAAGGGATGAGATGGTAAGGAGTCTTCATGGAAACCTGTATATGCAGTTGTGACATTGTATACGATACTGTATCTGAAAAGAAGCTTACTGCTATCTGTCTGTTGCCCCCTGCCACCGACTGGCGTTGATCATGCTTTTCCACAATTCCCTGTTCTGAGCTCTGATTATAAGCTGCGCTGGTATTCTCTGTCCGTGCCACCATGTTAGTCCATCCAGCATTTTCTTGCTCTGTCTGCCTTGATCTCTTTTGCCTTATGTCTTTCCCGTTGTCCCAGTGTATTATAGCTTGCCTCGCCATAGAATGGTTCTGTGAATTTGGATTGTCTTTTTTTCTGACTTTTATCATTTGCTTGCCTCATCTCTCCAGCTTCTCTCAGAAGCTACTCATGTGATTTCTTTGCTGTTCATGGTATTCTTAGCATTCTTCTAAGGAACCACATTTTAGTGGCTTCCAGATGGTGTTGTACATCATTAGTGACTGACCATGCTTCACATCCATAAAATAAAATTGGCATAATATAGCAGTCAGTCAGTCATTTGCATGTCCCTTGCAGAACTTTGCCTCCCTAACAGCTCTGCTGTAGGCCTCTCGGTTGTAAGCAAGATGCCCTGCTGCTGATGCATCCATTTGCAGATTATCAACAATGTCTTGCAGCCATCTTCGCGTGGTCTTCCTCTCTTTCTTTTTCCTATTATGTACCCTTCCAAGTAGCAGTGGAGTACATTTTTCCTCACTGTCACATTTAAATGGTAGGATGTTAGTTTATGATATGTCCTTATAACCATCTGAACTCATTTAAGTTATTGGATATCAGTCTGTGGCCTGTTTTAACAATAATCTGAACTCATTATACTGTTGAATGTGAATCTATGGCCTGTTCTAACAATCATCTGCACTCATTATATTGTTGAATGTCAGTCTGTGACTTGTTCTAATAACCATCTGAATTCATTATGTTATTGGATGTGAATCTGTGGCTTGATTGTGGTCTGACAACCATCTGAACTCTTTATGTTGCTGTATGTCAATCTGTGACCAGTTCCAGCAACCAAAAACAACCATTTGAACTCATTATGTCAAAGACTGGCCGGTTCCAACAACCATCTGAGCTCATTATGTCAAAGTATGGCCTGTTCCAACAACCATCTGAACTCATTATGTTAAAGTATGGCCTGTTCCAACAACCATCTGAGCACATATCAAAGTATGGCCTGTTCCAACAACCATCTGAGCACATGTCAAAGTATGGCCTGTTCCAACAACCATCTGAACTCATTATGTTAAAGTATGGCCTGTTCCAACAACCATCTGAGCTTATTATGTCAAAGTATGGCCTGTTCCAACAACCATCTGAACTCATTATGTTAAAGCATGGCCTGTTCCAACAACCATATGAGCTCTTTAAGTCAAAGTATGGCCTGTTCTAACAACCATCTGAGCTCATTATGTTAAAGAATGGCCTGTTCCAACAGCCATCTGACCTCATATTTTTTATGTGTTCACAGTTCTCCAGCATTTATTGCTTGAGAATTGAGTAAAGACACATTATATTGTCATTTAATTATTTAATTATTTCAGTCATCATGCCACATGCTGATAGTTGTTGGTGATTATGCTTCCGTATTTTATTTTTACTCTCAGAATCCTATTCCTTCCATAGAGTTTTCCAGTGATGATCAGTTTTCCTAGCTTCTGTCTTCTCACGTGTCCAAAGATGATTGTCCTTTCCTTCTTATTTTCAAATAGTTTTCATTGTTCTGTAGCCTTTCTGGAACTTTTATTTGTTTAAAAATCATATATTCAGCATTTGTAATTTTTTATACTATTATGTTCATAAAAATTCAGTTGAATGTAGAAATTGTTTCCCATTGTTTCTGGGACTGTTTTTCATTATAAATAGGTTAACTTCTGTTTTTAGTAGTTTGGTCTTTCTTTTGCATTAAAATTTGCCAATTGAAACAGCCTAATTTCATAAATACTTGTAATGTTTTGGTTATCACAAAGCTTAGTTTATACATCATATGCCAGGTTATGGCTCTTTAACCACAATGTTGTTCTGTTTGGATTTTTATTGTCATGTAATCTCAAAATGTCTTAAAATCTAAACCAGATTGTGGACTTTATTTTCTTTTCTTCTATATACTATTTGTTGATTTGTTTTGGTTTTGCTTCAACAATTTTGATGAAGCATTTTGCTGTCTTAGAAACTGTTGCCAGGTTGTTGGTTAAGATTATTTTTATATGTCTGACCCATTTTGACTTTGATTTTAGTTGGCTGAAGCATATAATGAAATAGAGCAGAAACTGACTCTCCTTGGAGCAACGGCTGTCGAAGACAAACTGCAGGACCAGGTGCCGCAGACAATTGAAGCTCTGAGGATGGCTGGGATTAAGGTAACATTGCTGTGGCAGACTGATGCTAGAGTAGTCGTGCGGTGAACGAATGAAGTGGAGGGGCTAATCAGGGACAGACAGGTTAAGGACAGACTGATAAAAGAACTGTTGAGACTGAGATGTTGTTTCTTTCATCTTTTGCCATTTAGTTTTCACTGTGTTAATTTTTTTTTTTTCTAAACTTTCTGTGAGGTCTAAAAGTTTTTCTTGTTGGTGGTTTTTCTTTCTGTGTTCAGCTGAGACATTATTTTTTTCATCATTGTCATCGTCATTCATCATCGTCATCCCAGGAGAGAACTGTGAACTGGTATTCTTTGCAGCTGTTGCCATGAAGATGTTAAGGCACAGCATCATGTTGGATTGGGAGCAGGTCCCAATATTTTTTCCAGTCCTAGAGTAGAGCTAAAAAAGCAGGGGGTGTGTGCAGTACTTCTTTAACACACTTTGTTGCCATGGGGACCTTGGTGATGCCTGCCCCATTAGCCAGACTAGGCCTGTTACCAGAATGTAAAAAATAGGAAAAAAGTAGGAGCAGCTTTATTACTTAACGATTACAAAGTTGTGACGTTTCGGTGTGAGCCTTAATCATACAAAAACATACAGGACGAAGAAATAGAGAGAGGAGATAAAGTATAGATTCACATGAATACTATTAAAAAAAAAATTTTTTTTTAAAAGAGTACTTAGCTGTAAATTGCAAGGTGTGGCTTGTCCGGCGGCGTGTGTCAGGAGTGGATCTAGTGGGACGTGGAGACTGTTTAAATAGAGATTGTTACCAGGGGGTGCCACCAGAAAGGTGGGACAGGGTCTTGGTTGGCTATGGTTCACCAACCCTGAAGCTAGCCTGTCAGGTATGGGCCATTGAATGCCAAATCAGACAGTGTCTTTGCCACCATTTCTTGCATCACTTGCCATTTAACTTTTACTGTGTTTTTTTTTTTTTTTTAAACCTAGACTATCCATGAGGTCTATTAGTTTTTCTTGTTGCATTTTTCACTTTCTGTATCCCCTGAATTTCTTTAGATCTGGGTCCTGACGGGGGATAAAGAAGAAACAGCGGTCAACATCAGCCACTCGGCTGGCCATTTTAACAGTGACATGCAAGAGATAAGGCTGACACATGTTGCAACAGCAGACCACTGTGAACCCCAGCTGCAGCATCTGCTATCGCAGTGAGTAGCGGCTTAAGATTCAAAGAATTGTGGACTGTCGTGGTTGTTAAAAAATCAAATTATAGGAAAGATCAGAGGCAGACAAGCGAGATTTATAGGACATTTCCTGAGAAGAGGAAAATTGGAACACGCTGTGGCAAGTGAAAAAACTGAGGGAAGAAGAGACAGGGGAAGACAGAGAGAGAAGTTACTGGATGGGCTGTCAGTGTGGCTAGGAAGAAAGTCACTGGTGGATCTCATAATCAGTGCAAAAGATGGAATTGTGGAGAGGAATGATCACCTACGCCACATGACATGGCACTTAGTTAGCAGCTTAAAGTCTTGAGGTCATTTATGTCATAGACTTGTGGTTGTGTAGGTCTTGTGACTGTGCAGGTGTAGTGACATGTCTTTTATTACTCTGTGCTGCTGTAGTGACCCATTCTCTTATACAGAATGTTGTAGGATTTCTTACTGATGGGCTATGTTATATAGTTATCATTCTTGTTGTAGTATATATTGTTTTGAAAACTGTGCATTTCTTGCTCTATATCTGAAGTATAACAGTTTAAAAAAAAATTCTTCAGGACAAGCAGAAGAGATCTTCAGGCAAACTATGCCCTGATCATTGATGGACAGAGTCTTGCCTTTGCAATTAGATACCATACTGAGGCATTGCGTCAGCTTTGCTCAAGATGTGTAGCCGTGCTCTGCTGCAGGATGTCCCCTATACAGAAGGCTGAGGTCAGATACACTTTTTATTTCAGTGGTCCTTTATTTTGATCTCCTAGGACCTAGTTTTCTTATGTCTGAAGGTGAGCTCAAGAAGATGGAGCAGTGTGCTCAGTGTGAGCTGCAGGGCTAGGCTTCTCATAACCTCCACTATAAATGAAGAAACGCTCATCATCCATCTCATTTACTATTCTGTTATGATGCATATTGTTTCCAAAGAGCACATCGAGTTGTAGATGTAGGAGGTAGGATCTTGTGGAACTTTGATTTGCCAACCCTTATGTGAGATCAGGTAGGGTCTTGAGGAACTTCGATTTACCAGCCGTGGTGTGAGATCAAGTAATGCCTTGAGATTTGTCAACCCTGGTACGAGATCAAGAAGGGTCTCGAGATTTGTCAACTCTAGTGTGAGAACAAGTAGGGTTTTACCTGGTGCCAGATCAGATATCTGTGTTTCTTAATTATACAGTAAGATTGTAACAAGTTTATGGATTATGGTTTATGGTCTGGGTCATCATCATTGCATTCCAGACATGTCCACAGGTGCTCAGACCTCCCCATCCCCCACCCAACAGTGTCCTGCTGCTGATAGCGCCTGTCCTGTGTTGGTTGACAAGCCCTCTCACATGTCCAGTATGCCTCTCGTTCTTGGTCGTGGCCAATCTATTCCCAGCTCTTCCAGTCAAAGCAGTGACGTGTAACAAGTTTCTCTTTTAGTAACAAGACTCTTAATAAAATTTGTTCATACTGCGCTTTGTTTTATTTCTACTCTGTTACAGCCGTGATTGTGCATATTTGTCTGCACATTTGTGGATCTATGCACCACATCATGGATGATCATTAATGAAGTGTTTTACAGTGAGCCCTTGTTTTACGAGTTTAATTGGTTCCTCTGTAATACTCATTACGTGAAAAACTTGCAAGATGAAAACCACATAATAAACAAAGTTGCCTGACCTGTTTTAAGCCAACAGAGTGCTTATCATTATTAGGTGCCGTAGCAGTAGGTATTGGCAGTCAGATGTTTCTTCATGGATCTCAGTCTTTGATATTTGTCATCAGCTCAGTTGGTGACTTTTTATTGTGCCATGGCATTGGACTGTAATTTTTTCTCTTGATTCTTCTGAAGGCAGTGGAAACAACTGTTGTGATTCCCAAGATTAGTCATGTAGATCAAGTAGTCGTTAAGTAGTAAAGCTGTTCCTATTTTTTTCCTAGTTTATACATTCGGTTATCACAGCTTTACTGCAGTGCTTCGTGTATAGTTGTATACTTATACACTAATTATTGTGTATTACTTCTACTTTTATGTCTACTTGTACCATTAGCATTGCAGGTAGTTTCAAAAATCGGTCCAGAGCTTCGTGAGAGGCCTGAGTAGCTGTCATGTTATGTTTCCTCAGTGTGTCTTTCACCCCATCTATCCACTTTTTCCTTGGTTATCCTCACATCCTATATCCAGATGTGTCTGAGTTGCATACACATGCCACTGATTGTTCTGGATTCATGAATATCAAATTCCTGAACCACTTTACTCTCTTGTTTTTGGTGTAGGCCTTTACAGGCGTTGTTCCTACCATTTGCCAGATTGTTTCATTTTGCACTTGATCTCTTCTTTTTACTACTGAGGTGCTATGCAAGCTGTGAAGGCCAGCCTGGGTCACCCTGAAATGTCCAGGCAAACCTGGAATATGGTGAAGCTGGTACAGGTCCAACAAGTTGATAATGGATTTTCAGATGCTCAAGAAAGAGAAAATGGAAATACTCAGACAGATTAACGTCACTCTCAGGAAACTCATATGATCTGTATGACCTTGTGATCTGTTCATCGGTTCACTCATATCATGAATTATTGTTATATGTCACTCATCAAGGTGAGGAAGTGTGTACTGTACTTGATATAAAATACCTTCACTGTCCTCATAGGTGGTGGCCATGATAAAAAACTCACCGGGCAGACCCGTGACTGCGGCAATTGGCGACGGAGCCAATGATGTCAGCATGATACAAGAAGCAGATGTTGGTCTAGGTATGTTTCTGAATTTGTTTTAAATCCACTGTAAGCCAAAGAGAATTTGAGAAAGCGTTGTTGATATTTGGGGGGGGGCTGGTTGGGGATGGAGAGTGGAGGGGTTAATGCCATGTGAATAATGCTTAGAAACCAATAACAAACTGCTTATGTCAGGGGTTGTTGAAACAAAACCAGCCAAAACGCTGTCCCAGCTTTCAGTTGTCCTCATGTACCTGGCTAATGGGACAGGAATTGCTGTAGGTGGAGTCTGCTAAAGAAGCATTGCAACCCCCCTCCCCCCCCATTTTTTAAGCTCCACTTGAAGCTGGAAAAAAGTAGCCTCTACATGTAGCAGTAAGGGAGATAATGTGTTTTTTCTCTACAGAAAGGGCATTTCTCGTATTGTGAATGAGAAGGTCATGTGGTTTGAGAATCCCACGACTGAGAACTATGGGAGAAGGCCTGAGTGATTTGAGTCTCGATCTGAATGTGAACCGGTGTGGCCGCTTTGTGTGATGTCTCCTTGGAGTGTATGGATGTTATATCTCTTCTTGACTTTTGTAGTATGAATGGACTCACCACATGGCAGGAGTGATCTGCCGGCAGTCGGATTATTGTCCTCTCCATCAGCATTATCATCATTCTTCTTCTTCTTCTTATATCCCTCGCAAAGTAGTTCGCCAATTTTTCCTGTCTTTGGCGAGTCTTTCAGCCTCATCAAAGGATTTTATGCCTGTTAATTTGGCCTCTCTTAACAGTGTCCTCTTCAGAGTTTCACGTGGTCTGCCTCTTTTTCTTTGGCCTGTTGTGTTCCACTTGATAGTTTGTTTTGGGATTCTCTGATGATTTCTTCTCATCAAGTGACCAACATATGTCCCTCTTCTTTTCCTGATCACCCATGAGACTGGTTGTTGTTCAGTCATCTGTCTTATCTCTGCATTATATTATCATCATTACCGTGAATAAAATTCTCATGTCAAGATTACCTAGGACTTGCTTGATGTCTGCACCAGTTGGTTGCTAACGTGAGGTTTTGTACGAGCCTGGAAGTGAAGCATGGCTGGAGATGGTGTTTAGCTAATCCAGAAAAGTGAAGCTGATGGCTTCTGTGCATAACAAATCCAGCAACATGGCTTCAAGATGAATGCGCAAAGGCAGCACAATGACACGACATGACATGACCCTAGTAAAGAGTGCCTGCCCCACCACAGAATACACAAGAGAGAGAGCAAGAGAGAGAGAGGACGGTCCCCTTACGTCTTCATACTCCCCAGTTCAGCATGATGCTGTGCCTCAAATCTTCACTGCATCAGCTGCAAAGAACATCATGCTTGTGGTTCCCAGGTGATAAAACAACAGCAGCAACACTTCTGTGACTTTAAATTGTTACATGCTACGTTTATTGCTTCAGTAATATATGATTATGCCTTCCAAATAAAAATGATAAAGCAGCATTCACTGGAGGATTCCTCTGCATGTGCAGAGCAAAGAAGATACCCAGGGATATCACCAGTATCTGTCCAGACTAAGTTGTATTGATGATGTTGACAGCCAAAGAAAATGTCCAGAGAAGTAGAAATCTTTGAGTACTGTACAATGGCAGCGCTTTTTTTCATATTTGCAGGAATTATGGGAAAAGAAGGGAGACAAGCTGTGAGGAACAGTGACTATGCGTTCGGGAAGTTCAGATTTGTCCGTCGTGCCTTACTTCTTCATGGTCATCTGTATTATAACCGGATAGCCATCCTTGTACAGTATTTTTTCTACAAGGTTGGTTAAATAGAAGTTATTGAAATTTTGTATTGAGATATTTATAATTTTTGGTGTAAGAACATTTTCAGGAGACTAGAGTGAGAATTTTAATGGATTGATCAATAACTGTGTTCTTAAAGGAGTTCAGTTACTATCTTATAAGCCCCTTTCACTAGACATCTGATGCCCCCAGAGATCAAGAAGTTGATTGTAACCTCTTCAGAGTAGCCTGACCTTGGCAGGACAGATGAGAAGCCCACATCATGAAGTAAAGAAGCTGCACTAGCTCAGTCTCATTTGACCATGATGTCTGCTAAATTGCTGCTAGAATTGATTTTAATTAAGGGAGGGGGCCTCTAATTTTAATTAAGGAGGGGGCCTCTCTGATTTTAATTAAGGGAGGGGGCCTCTAATTTTAATTAAGGAGGGGGGCCTCTCTGATTTTAATTAAGGGGGGGGGGCCTCTCTTTTGTATATACCAGTCAGAGATGCCACCATCACCCAGCTGTAGACATAGGTACCTGGCTTTTTCTGGTCCTGGGGAAATAGTTGACCATGTATAATGCAGACCACATTGCCCTGTAATGTGCTGATTGGTCAAAGGAAAATATGAGGGCTGTTCAAAAAAAAGAAACCAAAAATTGTAAATAGCACACCACCCAGCACAGATGTGTAGCCCTGGTTCTGGTAGCAATTACGAACTTAGAACTTTTGGATGAGAAGACAGAATACTGTAGATTTAAGTCTTCTCACAACCCCTCCACTTGTGTATGTAGAAACTGAGTCCATCGAAGTTGTTATTGTAACTGCAGCTATCTACAACCAGCAGATAATACAATGAATATGACCTTATAATAGAATTTAAGACTGAAGGTAAGCAGCTGCAGCCGCTTTACTTCATGAAATGGACTTCATCTACGAGGAGGCCAAGACCATCATGCAAAATCACGGCGACCAACTGTGGGCAAAGAAGCCAGGCACAGGCAATGAACGGTCTTGTTCTGATTAAGAACTGGTCACTGCAGGCTGCTGAGCCATCTCCGCCGACTAAAGTTCTCACATACAGATGAATGCCTGCGTAGAAGCAGGTACAGACTCCAGAACATGTACTCCAAGAGTGCCCAACATTAACAGACCTACGCAAGCAGACATGGTCGCAGGGCTCGGAGCTAAGGTGGAAACTGTGGGGCTGCCATGAGGACCTGACTTTGGGCTTCATTCTGGAGACCGGGCTTCTGATTTAGCATGACCAAGAACTTGAATGCTGAAGAAGAAGAAGGACTTGCCAGGTGTCTTGCCCAAGTCAGGCTGTTCTGAAGATCTTTTAATCAATGACCTGATCTCTGGGACATCAGATGTCTAGTGAGAGTTTTCTATCATGTCACCAAGTAATAATTATGGATTATTACATTAAGTGTTCATTGTTTTTTTCAGAACGTAGCTTGGATTACAGCTCAGATGTTCTATGCAATCTTCAGCTCATTTTCAGAACAGGTAAAAATTAAATAAAAAATTGCACTTTGTTTTTATGTTTATGGTTTGTTATATATCTTAGGACAGCCCTTCTCAAATTGCTTTTTAATGCGTTACATGTATTGGATTGTCATATTTCTCAGGACAGTCCTTTCTCAAGTTTGTTTTTAATGCATTATGTTTATTGGGTTGTTAAACACACCAGGATGATCCTGAAGTTATACGTTATGTCTTTTCATTTGCTTACAAGTGATTTTTAAATTTGTGATAACTTTTGATTGCATTCAGGATCAAAATCTTTCTTGGATTGGAATTCATTCATTCATTCATTTGCATGTCTCTTGCAGAACTTTACCTCCCAGCATTCCTATAGGCCTCTCGGTTGTGAGCAAGATGCTTTGCTGCTGATGCATCCATTTGCAGATCATCAGCGATGTCTTGCAACCATCTTCGTTTTGGTCTTCCTCTCTTTCTTTTTTTCCATTATGTACTTTTCCAATTTTGAATATCTTGGATCACTACTAACTAATAATGGAGATACAATGAGGGAAATTAAAAGGAGGACATCTGTCGCTCTTCAGAAAGTAAAACAAATAAAGAATCTGTGGAGAGGAGCAGACAGAACCACAAAAATAAGATTTTTAAGGGCATGCATCTTTCCCATCGCAACATATGCCTGTGAGACCTGGACACTTAACAAAACAGCTGAGAAACACATAAATGCCTTTGAATGTAAATGTTACAGAAGAGTTCTCTAAATATCGTTGACACAAAAAAGAACAAATATGTCTATACTACAAGAGCTTGATATTGAAGAAGGCTGGCTAGTAAAGAGGATTAAAGAGAGAAAACTTAAATATTTTGGACACATTAAACGTCATGATAATTTAGAGAAGACCTAATGTGCATTGGAAGGATACATAATGGGAAAAAGAAAGAGAGGAAGTCCAAAACGATGATGGCTGCAAGACATCGTTGACGATCTGCAAATGGATGCAGCAGCAGCAGGCCATCTTGCTCACAACCGAGAGGCCTACAGGAGTGCTGTTTGGGAGGCTAAGTTCCGCTAGGGACATGCAAATGATTGATGATGATGACCCTTCCAAGATGGTCTTCTCTAGATTATCATGACGTTTAATGTGTCCAAAATATTTAAGTTTTTTTCTCTTTAATCCTCTTTACTAGCCAGCCTTCTTCAATATTAAGTTTTTGTAGTATGGAAATATTTGTTCTTTTCTGTGTTCATGATATTTGAAGAACTCTTCTGTAGCATTTACATTCGAAGGCATTTATGTATTACTCAGCTGTTTTGTTAAGTGTCCAGGTCTCACAGGCGTATGTTGCGATGGGAAAGATGCATGCCCTTAAGAATCTTATTTTTGTAGTTCTGTCCGTTCCTCTCCACAGATTCTTTAGTTGTTTTACTTTCTGAAGAGCGATAGATGTCCTCCTTTCAATTTCCCTAATTGTATCTCCATTATTAGTTAGTAGTGATCCAAGATATTTGAAACTCTCCACTTCTTCCAATTTTTCCTCACTGATATATATTTCAGCTGCCTTATTTGTTTTGTCAGTTGTCATCAGTTTAGTTTTCTTCGCATTAAGATAGAGGTTTTGCTCTTTGCTGTTCTTATGGACTAACACAATTAGTTTTTCCATTCCTTTTTGTGTTGTGGACAGTAATACTGTGTCATCAGCATATCTAATCTCTGGTATTTCATAACCTCCAGTTGTTATGGCATCGTAATATTCTTTGTCTACATCTTCTCTAATATTTCTCATTATATTTTCAGTATACAAGTTAAATAAGTGAGGCGACAATATGCACCCCTGACGGACCCTTTGGTTTATGTCAGACCAAGTTGTTGTTTCACCATTTATTCTTACTGCTGCCTGTTGGTCTAGAAACAACGGTGATGTTAATTGTATCAAATGTGTTGGAAATCCCATTTTTTCCATTATTTCTCAAAGTTTCTGGTGTTGTACACAATCAAATGCCTTTGAGTAGTCTATAAAAGATAAATATAAATTCACATTAAGCTTTCTACATTTCTCTATTATTAATCTTTATATGATCCCTTGATCCTGTTCCTTACCTGAAACCAGCCTGGACCATATTGACGTCTTCTTCCATTTTCTTACGAAGTTTACCCATTATGATTTTTAACAGAATTTTACTGTAGTTTGTGCATAATTTCAGGTTACCCTTTTTGGTAGTGGTATGAATACAGTTCTTTTTCATTCTTTAGGCCAAATACCTGAATTGCCATATCTTTTTACATAGTGCATGATAGATTGTTGCACACTCCTTTCCTCCTGCTTTAATAAGTTCAGCTGTTATCTCATCACATCCTGGTGATTTACCATTTTTCAGACTCTTTATTGCCCATAAAACTTCTTCTATTGTTGGTTCGGGTTCTTTCTCCTCCAATAATAATAATTCACACTGTTGATTTCTGCTTTCACAGTCGGTTGTTCGTACATTCCTCTGCAATATTCCTTCCATCTTTCTAGAATTTCCTCTGTCTCTGTTAAGGTATTCCCCATCTCATCACAAATTACATTTAGCTTAGGTGTGACATTTCTCGTCAGTGTCTTCATTTCTTTAAACATTTCACTATCTCTTCCACACTTCTGATGTCCTTCTATTCTTTCACAACAATCTTGTATGTATTGTTTTTTGTCTTTTCTTATGTTTCTTTGTACTTCTTTTGTTAAAGATTTATATTCCTCTTTGTTATTTGTCACTTTCCGTTGCATCTTCATTTCTCTGTGTTGTTTTATCAGTTCTAGTGTGCCTTCTTTACTGGAACCATGTCTTTAGCTGTTGTTATTAAGATATCTCTGGTCTGGGTAGCCAATTCATCTGATGTCAGCTCCTCAGGATTTCAAAATGGTTCTTCATTTCTATACTGTATTGTTCTGGTATTTTTGTAAGATCAAAGTGGAGTGGTCTTGATCCCGTAACTGTCTTTTTTATCTTTATCTTCATGTCTGCTATTAATAACTCGTGGTCTGTGTCACAATCAGCACCTGGTAAAGTTTTTGCTGATGTTATACTTGATCTCCACCTTCTTTGCACTAAAATGTAATCTTTTTGATTCTTTGTTTTCCCATCAGGTGATGTCCATGTGTAAAGTCTTCTTGGATGTTGTTTAAAAAGTGTGTTAGCGATCATTAGGTCATTTTCCATGCAAAACGCCATTAGATTGTCATCTGCCTCATTTCTGTGTCCTATGCTAAATTTCCCCACAACATATCCTTCGTCTTCTGCTCTTTCTGTACCAATCTTTGCATTAAAATCCTCTATTATTAATACAATATCATTTTTCTGTACCTGATCTGTCGGCATTTGCATTGTGTTATAAAAGTCTTCTACTTCCTCTTCTTCTGCTGTTGATGTAGGTGCATATATCTGGATGATTGTTACATTTCTAGGAGTGCCTTAAGTCTGATAGTGAGGATTCTTTCACTTCCTGGATTGTAACCTTGTAATGCTTTTGATGTTGATTTGTCCAAGTAAAAAGCCACTCCATTCTTTCCTCCTAATTCTCCACCAGAGTATATAAAAATATTATCATTCTCGCTCTTGAAGTGTCCTGATCCTTTCTACGGATGTTCGCAGATTCTCAAAATGTGATTCCCCATTCTTTTCATCTCATCACTTATTATTTGATGCTTTCTCTCATACATACTTCTCACATTTCATGTTCCTACTCTTATTTTTCTTTTTAGTTTGATGCAGGGGTTTTCCTTGGTAACACAGTCAGGATTTTGTCTGTCATCACAATTACTAGTACTGGCCTCTGTCTCTTACTCTTCCCCAGTGTTAAAATTAGATCTATATGGCCTGGGGGACTCGCCACCAGATTTTTTTCCTGTCTGACTTTCCACATTGCTGTTTAGATTTCTTGGTATATCTCCAGAAGGTAGTTTACCATTGCTTTCCTTCGAGGCAGTGACTGTACTAGTCAATGATCGAGCCATTGTCCCTACTATGAGATCATCGTCCTACCATCATAGAATGGTGACTATAACCAATATTATCTGTCGGCTGCTCTCTCATTCCATCCACCACCTGCTTCCATGGCTTCATGTCACCTTGAACTGGGGGCTATATTGGTACTTCTCCTTGCCCAAGGGTGTCCCATTGACTGACATAGGTAAAGAGGCGTCTTACTTCTCCTTTGATAGAGGATACCCCTACCCCAATAACCACTGGATTAGAATGACCAACCTAAATCTAAATAACAGTGAGTGGCAGATAATTGAGGTCCCCCTAATGTGTAGGGTTCCTGCTTCGGTGCAAGTTTCCATAGCAGTTATGTTTTCCCTATCTAGAGTTGCCCATAGGTGGGTCTCTGGGTAAAATAGTTAACCTTACATCCAACTCCTGATTCATCCAGTGATATCTTGCTGAATTATGCACTCAGGAAAGAATGTTAAAATGTGCCCGCACATCACCATGTGAATCTTTAAAGAAAACTTTGTTGGGGAGGCTAAATTAGTGGGCATAAGATCCCTTGACAAGGTTGATAAACTCATCAAAAACCGAAAAAAGTGGTTAGCTACAGTGTGAGGCCTATGTGACTTAATAATGGCATGGGAAGGATGCAAGGTGTAAAAATGTGAAGGATGCCTGAGAATAAAGATATCCCCCAACGGACAGGCACAAACAGATTGATTTCAACTGCAGGAGCCTAGATTTGCCGGGCCGATAAAATCTAATTTTCTTTTTTTAAAAAAAGAAGGCGGTCAGCTATTCATAAGATATGTAATGAGAAGAAGAAGACTTTAAAAGATTATATGGACAAGAAAGGTAATTTGAAAGAAAGGCAGAAGAAGATGAAGAGAGAAGGCAGTAAACATTGTCTGACACAATAGAAAATTATCAGATTAGCTAGTGGACAACATACATCATTACCTTTAGAAAGGCTTGGTGGCCCATTTCATCTGATTATGATGTGATACATTCTTTTTTTTTTTAATGTTTCTTGAAATTTTTTTCAAGATACATTCAGAATATCTTAAAGTTTAAAATTGTATGACATCTAACTGAAGCTAGTTTCATTGTTACATAATTTCAATTTTGTTTTGTTTCAGTCCTTGTATGACCCATTCTTCCTCGTTTTCTACAACCTCACGTTCACATCCCTTCCTATCCTGTTTTATGGATTGTTTGAGCAGCATATACCAAAGGATGTTCTACTTAGCAACCCAAAGCTTTACAGGTAACATATTTTAATGTATGGGTACCTGAGTGGTGTAGTGGTTAGTGCATTCATCTCCCTAGGTGAGGCAAATGTTCAAGTCTCAGTGGGGGTGCTCCAATCACCCGGCTATACTAATGGGTACTCAGATCCATCTGGAGCTGGGGAGGGAAAGATGGTCCAGGTGTATATATTCTCTTGGGGGTGAGGCATTGTCCAGTTTGACAATCAGTGATCCATAGCTGACATGCTAGTGCCAAGACTGGTGAACCATAGCTGATGAAAACCTCATCCATCCTCTCCTGTGGTACTCCCAGACCTAGCCTGATTTCTGAGCAAATAAAAATAAGACACAGAAGGAGACTACATAATGATCTTATATCACAGATACAAAACTGGGTAGGGGCATGGTTTAAGGTGTCTTGGTTCAAATCCATTAATAGACCTATGTAGCAGATCCTACTATCAGTAGTGGAAGTCAAGCCTATCCTGTTGGCATGCCCAATGAGAGGGGTGTCCAATCGGTGCCCTGAGGCCTTTCGGTGTTTCGTTTTGCACCGCCTTATAAAATTCTTCTCGGAAGCCCTGGCTGTTGGCCAGGGCAGAAGGGGTCACAGCAGTTGGTTGCTCCGAGTTCATCGAAGAAGCGGGATTTGGTCCTGGCCTGCTCTGGTTTATCAGTCCTTATGAACCCACAGCTGCATCGACGCAGTCACCTTTGCTCGCACACCCATGATTCAGGTCTGTTTAACTGTGTTCTTGCAGAAATGTCACCAGGAATTCCACCTTGAGCTGGTCAGAATTTTTTAGGTGGAATCTTTTAGGTAAGAAATTGTGTCATATTTGCCAGGTGTGTCATTTTCTTGTCTTTCAGTCATGCCATGTGTCATTTTCATTTCTTTCAGTCATGCTACATGTCAGATTTATTTCCTTCAGTCAGATACTGTATCATTTTTATTTCTTACAGTCAGATACAGTGCATCATTTTAATTTCTTTTAGTCAGATACTGTGTGTCATTTTCATTTCTTAGGGTCATATACTGTTTGTCATTTTCATTTCCTTTAGTCAAATACTATGTGTCATTTTCATTTTCTTTGATCAAGGATACATTTTCTAGCTGTTTTTGAAAAGCATATACAGTTGAAAGGGAGGACAAAATATTGTGGAAAAACAGAGGGTTAACAAAACAAAAAATCAGTGTTTAATATTTATGGTTTATAGAAAAAAAAAAGTCAGGAAAGAAAATTCTCATCAAGGGATGTAACCATTGAGAAATATATGAGAAGACGAGGTTAATAAAAAAGAGTTTTTCATTTGTTCACAGTGGTTACATCCCTTGATTTGTGGTTATTGAGTTTTTACTTTCCCTTATATCTCATCAAGAAATTGTGGAACATCAAAAATTAATGAAAACTACAAGGAAAAAAAGACAATCAAAATTATCTGGACATATCATGTGAAGGCTAAATTTAGAGACCTTAAATGGTCACTGGGAAGCTTCAGAGAGAGAGAGGAAAAGACAAGATGTAAAAATATTTGATTGAAAAATCAAATCCTGCAAGAAGCAGAGAAGCATGAGACTGGAGATGATGAGGAAAAAAAATAGATGAAGAAGAAGAGCTGGCCACTTACAGAGCATGGGGGAAAAGTTGTGAGAGTAGAGTTTTTTTTCTTTTCAGAGTGAAAACAGGAAGAGAGTTTTTGAGAAACCTGGGTAAGAGGAAGAAAGTTTTTGAGAAATCTGGGTAAGAGGAAGAGAGTTTTTTGAGAAATCTGGGTAAGAGGAAGAGAGTTTTTTGAGAAATCTGGGTAAGAGAAAGAAAGTTTTTGAGAAATCTGGGTAAGAGGAAGAAAGTTTTTGAGAAATCTGAGTAAGAGGAAGAAAGTTTTTGAGAAATCTGGGTAAGAGAAAGAAAGTTTTTGAGAAATCTGGGTAAGAGGAAGAGAGTTTTTTGAGAAACCTGGGTAAGAGGAAGAAAGTTTTTGAGAAATCTGGGTAAGAGGAAGAGAGTTTTTTGAGAAACCTGGGTAAGAGGAAGAAAGTTTTTGAGAAACCTGGGTAAGAGGAAAGTTTTTGAGAAACCTGTGTAACTATGATTTAAGGTGTTTTTGTTTGTTTTTTTTTTGACAGGTCTTTGGCATTGTACTGTGTTCTTTTTTGGATTTTTCATACTGCAGAAAGATGGAGTGTCACTGTTTCATTCAGGCTTGGTAAGTTAGATTTGTTGCCTGCTCAGCTATTACTTGTAATGTCATGAATTTATTGCCTGTTCGGTTATTGATTATGAATTTATTGCCTGTTCGGTTATTGATTATGAATTTATTGCCTGCTGGACAACAGTTTATAACATCATGAATTTGTTGCCTGCTTGGTCACAGCCTATAACATATACAGTTTTGGGGGGATTTTTTTGTGGAAGAAAATCCATTCAGGACAACGTGGAAATTCTCATTTTATATTTATCAATGATATTCTTTCTTTCGGAGCTATGAGTATAAGAAATGATGGCACATCAATTCTTTGGACCCAAAGCTGATCAAACACTATTCTAAATCCGTACAGGTCTCTTGTTGTTTTATTGCATCTTGTCTGGGTGGGGACCCTTCTAAGAGACCTGCTTCTATATGTATAAACTCCTGGAGGAAAGAAAAGCCAGTGAAGCAGGTTTCCAGTATGATATGATACCTTTATTACAAGCTCTGAACCACAGGGCTGTTAACTGTTATCCTGCCACTGGCCGCCTGTCACCTTTTTTTTTTTAAAAACAAAAAATAAAATAACTGTAGTCATTTGGTTTTGTTTGACGTTTGAGAGCTTGTGATTTTAAAATTCTGTGAATGCTAGAAAATAGCTGGTGGTATTTGATTATTTGAAAAAAAAAAAAAAGTTGTGCTTTAGGTCTTGGTTGGTAGCCTTAGAATTAAGAAAATGCTGTCCACATTATAAAGATGTCCTTACAATATTAGCATCCCTTCTACTATGTTTTTTTTTTCTTTTTTAAATCTAAATTACAGACCTGACATCCCTTCCTATTTTTCTTTAAAATCTAAATTACAGAACTGACATCCCTTCCTATTTTTCTTTAAAATCTAAATTACAGAACTGACATCCCTTCCTATTTTTCTTTAAAATCTAAATTACAGAACTGACATACCTTCCTATTTTTCTTTTAAATCTAAATTACAGAACTGACACCCCTTCCTATTTTTCTTTAAAATCTAAATTACAGAACTGACACCCCTTCCTATTTTTCTTTTAAATCTAAATTACAGAACTGACATCCCTTCCTATTTTTCTTTTAAATCTAAATTACAGAACTGACACCCCTTCCTATTTTTCTTTTAAATCTTAGCTACAGCACCACCATCACTTCTTGTTTTTTCCTTTAAATTCAGTGTACAGCGTCACCTCCATCATTTTTCGTTTACATCTAAATTACAGTGCCACCATCCATCTTTGTGACATGAAATGTTGAAATTAATATAACTTTATTTATGAGGCTGCTGTACTTGATTTGCCTTCATTTCTCTTCCCCCCCCCCCCTTCCAGGTGATAGGCAATTTTGACTTTGGTACACTTGTCCTGTTTACCTGCACAGCAAGTGTAAACTTGAAGGTAAAGTAATCTGTCTCGTGAGAGATTTCAATAAACTGTGGTGTGGGTATAAGGATTGATAGTAAACAAATAAGATGTTAACTGTAATGTCATTATTAGTAGGTATTCTTCTGTTCATCATCATCATCGTCTTGTGACATCTCCACAGGAAAGTTGGATATAGTATGCTTTTCTTGCAGTTCACATGGTGAAGATAATTCATGTTTATAACCTGATGTTGTCCATTATCACTTTTCTTGTCAAGTGTAATTTTGGTTTTAGTATTGTACCTCTTTATCTTGTTGAAATAATTTGTACAGGTCTTGTGGTATTCATTATTTCTCTTTTGACTTTTAAGTTTATTTATTATTTTTTTTGTTTTTGTTTAGTTCCATATGCAGGTAGACAAACAAATGAAGAGGACCTCAGAGAAGTTTCAGAACAATGGAAACTAGTTAAAATTACAAGAAAAAGATAGTCAGAATTTCTTGTACTTGTCTTAACACTTTGTAGACCACAGTTATTTACCCTGAAAAACCCCAGTTCCAAGCCATTTTTCTGAAAATGAACTTTTTTGAGTGGACTTAGAAAAACATGCATGTCTCTACTCACCATTGAGATAAATTAATCCAGACTGGTAGACAGACTCTCAAGACCCTCTAGTACTTCTTGAGTGTGTGATATCTTGTAAAACAATTATCTGGATGCAATGGGGCTTGACAACTTTTACAAATAAATTTTGTTTCACTCTTCTTCTCCTTGACCAAGCACACTCTGCACTTCCTAGATGATGCTTTTTTAGTGCTTTCATCCTCAGGATTCACCAGGACATGATCCTTTACTACTCCAGATAATCATTGTTGTGCATTGTTGATATCATGCAGACAAGTCTTTTGTCTTTCTTTCATCAGTCGAAAGCTGCTGCTTCGGTTTACACAACTCTTGAAATTTAGGCAAAAAATAATCCAGCAGAGGTTTTATTTTGCTAATTCTACTTGTTTCTGGAAGTGTTGAGAGTTGTCAGAGAAATGTAGAAATGTCAGAAGATGATCAAATTTACCTCTGCTCATTGTTTTTCAAAATGTTGGTATATGTTTCTGTTGTCCAGTACTCTTTCCAGTGTGGCTTCCTAGTCTGGCCCATCAAAATGATCAATCCAAAGATTTTTTAATGTCTGAATGTGTTATATTTTCAGACAAAAAGGCAGGTTTGTTCATATGTTGGGTCTGTGCGCAGTATAAGTTTTCATGATGAGCTAACAGTTAAAAAAAAAATCATTGCCAAACATTGTACTGAAAATTTCCTCTATGCTGTCTGTTTACATTCATTGAAACATCAGAATTTCCTAGAAATTTTTCAAGAACTGGTGTAGAATCAATGTTACTCTGCACACCTATATCACTGCTAACTATATCATATGAAAAATGTTAAATACTTACTGTTGGAGCATTATATCCTGACATTGAATAACAATCACACTGTCACTTGAATTTTCACTTCTGACACAGCAACGCTGTGCCTAGTTATCATATTTTTAATCTGATTGCCGCCACAGAAATCACTTCGAAACACATCAATTTCATTATTAGAATCATTAAACAGTGATTTTTAGTCATCACTGGGGTAGTCTGACAAAAAATCAGAGCATAATTCATTGTAAATCGCAGTGTCATCGAGAGAAGCGTGCTCTGCAATTTCCACAAAATGTCGACTTGGTGAGATCTCGTAAACACGTGTTCCCGACAGCTAAAGCCGCAAGATTTCTATTTTTTTAAAAGCTACGAAGATTTAAAACAATATTTTATTATATTAACTTTGCAGTAAAAATACAGACAACCAAAAATTACTTTAAATGACAAGCTAGAAACAGTTTAAATAAGACGACCATCGAAAGTGGTATATCTGCCTTTCGGCCAACAACACATGGAAACCGGAAAATGGATTTTCCCGTCTTTGGCCCGGGAAGTGTTAAGAAGACAGTTGTTGTAGAACTCAATAATGACTGGAAAATTTAAGGGGAAAAAGGAAAGGAGGAAGACCAAGAGAAAAATATCTCAGTATCAAATGGCATGGAAAAGCAAAGCATTGATATTAATGAGAGACACCATAGATGGGAGACACCATAGATGGGAGGCACCATAGATGGGAGGCACCATAGATAGGAGGCACCATAGATGGGAGGTACCATAGATGAGAGACACCATAGATGAGAGACACCATAGATGAGAGACACCATAGATGAGAGACACCATAGATGGGAGACACCATAGATGAGAGACACCATAGATGGGAAGCACTATAAATGAGAGACACCATAGATGAGAGACACCATAGATGGGAGACACCATAGATGGGAGACACCATAGATCACAGTAGATGGAGAAGCATGATCACCAACACTTGCCAGCACAGCTTGTAATAATAATAATAATAATAATTAGTTCTATATAATATGACCAGTTCTTCTGTGCATTCACATTTCAAGGACCTCAGTGTTGTTGTCCAAATTATTATCCATTTTTTTTGGTCTTGTTTAATTATTAACAATAAATCCAATTAATTTGATGAGTAAACTCTCATAAGTTGCAAGTTATTCTAATTTTGTTATCATTAGTTCTTGAAGATGAAATCTGTCCTTGTAAATAAAAGCTCTTAGAAAATGCCGAGTTTGAACCTTGAGAATATTTTAAAAAAAGTACCCCCAGAAGTTAGTGCCGCGGGACTGAAGCCACCAGTACTTCAGAATATGACTGCTAACAGTTCCTACAGTGCCCCGTCCATGCACCCAAGAAAGCAGAGACCTTCATGACTTGGAGACATAGGAGTTAAACAGGCTTCACCAGCCAAACAGAAAAACCTACATATTCGCCTCATCAGCCATGGTTGATAATGGGAAATTTTGTAAATGTTACATCCTTAGGGATATTGAAAAGGAAGAAACTGCACAGTGTTGTATGATTAAGGTAAAGGTAACCCAGTTATGCAATATAGGCACATGGGGATATGGTGTTAGTTCCCATATTTTCCATGACCTGTCAGCACACTAGAGGGTGATGTGGTCAGTTTCACATCTGGGCGCCTTTCCTTCCCCAGCTCCAGAAGAAATCAGGTATCTATTTCTACAGCTGTGTGACTGGGGTGCCTCCAGCTGGATTTGAACCCCCCCCCCCCCCTCCTAACCTTCACCATGAGAGAATAACCACTTCACCACTCAGATGCTTATTGTATGATTAGCCATCTAAAAAGTGGTAGACAAGTCACTTTAGACTATGCATCTACATGTCCTTATTGGAGTCGTGGTTGTTGTCTTGCCATTTTTCTTTCTCTCTTGTCCATAATACTTTATCTAGTTTTTTTGTTTTTTTTATAAGGTTATCCATAGGACACTATTCTCTGTCACTTGACTGTTAAGACTGTTTAAAAATAAAAGTAAGAATAGCTTTATTAGTTGACCAGCAAATGGTTGTGACGTTTCAGTTTACATCTTGATCATACAAAAACATGCAGCACAAAGAAACAGGGAAAGAAGATAAATTATAAATTCATATAAATGATATACAACAAATGAGAATGGAAAAAAAAGAATAGAAAATAAGGGAGCACTTAGCTGTGACTTGCAAGAAGCTGTGTCCAAAAGTTCTACCTTACTTGAAGAGGAAGAAATACATAGAGTTTTTATAAGCATCACTAAAAAGTTGCATGAAATAAACTAACATTGTGCCCGTTATAATATCATTGAAAATAAGTTAATTATAATGGGTGATAATTAAAAATGAGCTATTACTTAAAATGATAATGCTGATTATTATGTTTGTTCCCCAGCTCATGTTGGAAACCTACTATTGGTGCTTGCCCACTGTCATTGCATATACAATCACTTTTGTTGGTATCGTTGTTTTAGCAGCCATCTACACCAATGTACTTTTCCCGTAAGTATTAGATTGTTAGTTCTATGTGAACTTTAGAGAAAAGTAAGTCTTCTAAATAATATTAAATTGTAACATGTGTTTGTTTTATAATGTAGTTCTGTATATCAGTAGAATGCTGTCCGATTTGGCAACCAGGGACACATAGCTGCCATGCTAGAGTCAGGGTTGGCAAACCATAGCTGCCATGCTAGATCAGGGTTGGCAAACCATAGCTGACATGCTAGAGTCAGGGTTGGCAAACCATAGCTGACATGCTAGAGTCAGTGTTGGCAAATCATAGCCAGAATGCTAGAGTCAGGGTTGACAAGCCATTGCTGGCATGCAAGAGTCAGGGTTGGCAAACCATAGCTGGCATGCTGGGGTCAGGTTTGGCAAACCACAGCTGACCAAGATCCTGTCTCACCTCGCTGTTGGTACCCCCAGTAACAGGCCTAGCCTGGCTGATGGGACAGGGATTGCCATAGTCCCCATGGTGGTGGAGTCTGCTAAAGAAGTATCGCACACCCCCCTGTTTTTTAACTGCACTCAGAGACTGGAAAATGGCTGCCATAACCCGCTCCCACACTGACATGATGTTGTGCCTCAACATCTTCACAGCATCAGCTGCAAAGAACACCAGCTAACAGTTTCAGGAAGATTGAATAAGTCAAAAGAACCATTTTTATAAAGTAGTTCTATATGTCTGTAGAACCATTTTTATAAAGTAGTTCTATAGTCTGTAGAACCATTTTTATAAAGTAGTTCTGTATGTCTGTAGAACCATTTTTATAAAGTAGTTCTGTATGTCTGTAGAACTATTTTTAGTGTAGCTCTGTATATCAGAAAACCATTTTTATAAAGTAGTTCTGTATGTCTGTAGAACCATTTTTATAATATAGTTCTATATGTCTGTAGAACCATTTTTATAATGTAGTTCTATATGTCTGTAGAACCATTTTTAGCATAGCTCTGTATGTCAGAAACCATTTTTATAATGCAGCTCTATATGTTAGTAGAACAATTTTTTATAATATAATTCTGTATGTCAGTAGAACCGTTTTTTAATATAGTTCTGTATGTCCATAGAACCATTTTTCATAGTTGTTCTTTATGTCAGTAAAATAACTGTTCATAATGTAGTCCCATATTCAGTGAATCATTTTTCATAATGTAGTTAAGATTATTCAATTCAGATGTAATATCCACCCTCATTTATGCATGTGAAAACTGGAAAACAACTAAAGAAATAGACAAGAAATTAGACTCTTTTGAAAACAAATGCCTAAGGAGAATATTCAGTATAAAGTGGAACAGAATTCAAGAACAATGGAAAGATAAGACAGATGAGTGGACAACAACCTGTCTCATGGGTGATCAGAAAAAGGAGATGGACATATATTGGTCATGTGATGAGAAGAAACAGAGAATCCCAGAACAAGTGGAACACAACAAGAAAAAGATGTCGACCACACGAAACTCTGAAGAAGACATTGTTAAGTGAGGCCAAAGTAGTAGGCATAAAAACCATTGATGAGGTTGAAAAGCGTGCTGAAAACAGGAAAACTTAGCGAAATACCACGTGAACCCTATGTGACATTTAACGGTATGGGGAGGATGTAAAATGTATTTTTGCCGGTAGAATCATTTCTTATGATGTAGTTCTATTTTGTCTGTAGAACAAATTTATCATCCTGGTATATCAGTTAAATTTTGAAGTTGAACAACTTTCCCGGTTTAATCTTGTTGGCCATATTGGAGGTTTTTATTATTTTTTTGGCCCCTAGGTTTTATATTTTTTTCGGAGTCTCCAGCTTTCAGCTGTACACAAAAAAATATTGCTTGAATCTTTTCAAAGTAATTACAGATAGTGCTCTCAGTTTTCAGTGTAATTGCTGGATATTCAGAATTTCTTAGATGCTAGCAGATATATTACTGTAAACAATCATTTGGTATCCTTCCTCTCATTCTTCATGATTACTAGTAAATTATCATCTTTCCCATCAGTTTTGGTGATTCCTAGTTAATTATATACTTTCCTGTCAGTCTCAGTGATTTGTAGTTAATTATCATCTTTCCCATCAGTTTTGGTGATTCCTAGTTAATTATATACTTTCCTGTCAGTCTCAGTGATTTGTAGTTAATTATCATCTTTCCCATCAGTTTTGGAATTTCCTAGTTAATTATATACTTTCCTGTCAGTCTCAGTGATTTCCAGTTAATTATATACTTTCCTGTCAGTCTCAGTGATTTCCAGTTAATTATCATCTTTCCTGTCAGTCTCAGTGATTTGTAGTTAATTATCATCTTTCCCATCAGTTTTGGTGATTCCTAGTTAATTATATACTTTCCTGCCAGTCTCAGTGGTTTCCAGTTAATTATCATCTTTCCTGTCAGTCTCAGTGATTTGTAGTTAATTATCATCTTTCCCATCAGTTTTGGTGATTCCTAGTTAATTATATACTTTCCTGTCAGTCTCAGTGGTTTCCATTTAATTATCATCTTTCCTGCCAGTCTCAGTGATTTGTAGTTAATTATCATCTTTCCCATCAGTTTTGGTGATTCCTAGTTAATTATATACTTTCCTGTCAGTCTCAGTGATTTCCAGTTAATTATCATCTTTCCTGTTAGTCTCAATGATTCGTAGTTAATTATCATCTTTCCTGTCAGTTTTGGTGATTCATAATTAATTGTATACTTTTCTGTCAGTCTCAGTGATTTCTAGTGAATCTTGATTTTTACTTTTTCTTTTTGGTGATTCCTAGGTATTTGTGATCATTACTGTTGTACTGGGTAATTCCTAGTGAATTATTATCTTTAATTTATTATCTTTTATATGAGTACATTCCAAGCTTTCTGGTTTCAGCTCATTCATGGTTAGCCACAATGATATGTACAAGGTTTTAAATCAGATGTACTCCACACCCACAACTTGGCTGGCCATGCTGATCTTGATATTGACAGCTCTGCTTCCAGACATCATCATCAAAGCCTGCAAGGATACGTTCCATTATGAATCAAGAATATCCACGTGTGTTCATGGTAGAACAAGCTCTGTAGGAACGGTAAGTTGTAAGACGTTTGTCGTGATTTGTGGAATTATTGGGATTTTTTTTTTTTTTTTGTAAACGTTATAATATTCTCCTTTTTTGTTTAAATTTTTTCATTTCTTAACAAAGGATCACAAAAAATGTGTCATGAAGATTATACATTTGCGGCAGTTGCGGTAAAATGTTAAACATAATAACGGATTGTTTTATCTTAGATGATGGTTTAGAAACTGCTAGACAGCATTGTTTTGCCCTTCTTTGCCTGCTTTCCAGATCAGCAGTTGATGTAAGAAAAAAGTGTGTCACGAATGCAACATAGATATCCTTATATCTCAGTTTAGAAGGATGAACAGACAGTCCAGTGTAGTGGGTGGTGATCCAAAGTGGGCTTCAGAGTTCTCAGACCAAAGCTGACAAAGACCCTGTCTTACTTCTTCATTAGTGCCACCAGTAACAGGCTCAGCTCACTTAACAGGAACGGCAACAGCCCTCTCGGTGGTGGAGTCTGCTGAAGAATCACTGCACTTCACTCCTTTTTTAGTTACACTTTAAGTCTGCAAAATATGGTAACCTGTAAACCACTCCCCATTTGACATGGCGTATGTGCCTCAATGCCCTCGCTGCATCAGCTCAAAGAATATCGTGCTTGCAATTCAGGGGTGATAAAAGCACAACAAACAACATCTCAGTTTTGATCAGCGTTATGGTCTTCTTTCATCCAGAAGTTTGCCATATAATGTTTATTTGGGTAATGGAGTATGCTTAGCCATCTTAGCCTGCTTCTGCTGTGTTGTCATAGGTAATGGAAGCTTAGGATGCCTCAGTACCTCAGAGCTGGTTACCCTGTCCTGCTACCTGCTATTCGTTATCTGACAAAGACGGCAAAGCAAAAGGTTATTGATTATAAACAGACTTACACGATCAGTCTTGTTATAAAAGTAGTGGATTTGAGAATGTGGCAATAATGCAGCTGTGGTTTGGTAGCTACCCATGAGAACTAAGATGGCTGAAGACCACCTTCCATTACATTTCAGTTAAAATTTGGTACCTGACACTTGTTTTTAGTAGCCACTTGAGAAACTGGATGATTACTACCTAGTAGTAGGTAATATCATTTATTAGAGGATACTAGTGGAACTCATTTATTTTTAGAATGCATAAAAAGATTCAAGGTGATTTATTTGGATTATTTGGTTGTGATATATACACTTGAGCATGTTTCCTGATTTTGATAAAACATTATGTATCACTTGATAGATTTATGATATTTCTGATGTAAAGATGTAGTCGAAGTGTGTATGTGCTGTACTTTTACAGTTCCTTTTCTTTTTCTGGAGAGAATCGTTGAGATCCGGCCGTATGTTTCATTATCATCGGTTTGACATTAGCACCTGATTTTGCTCTTGTACAAGATACAGTTTTGGTAAACATTTCTAATTTTGAATGCAGTACCCGAGTTTGGTTGATATGGTCAGTGTCTGTCGCATCGTTGTAGCCCCTTCAGGCCCTAGGTGTGCTTTATTTAAAATATGTGCTCATATTTCATTCCACTGATGGTACGTATGATTTGAGCAATGTCCCACATGAAGCTTTTTGGCTTATCGAAGGATTATTTTTGTGGACAAATTGTTTATCTCACCTCTGTTATCTCTTGTGTGACATTGCTCGGTCATCCATGGTTTTCTTTTTCCTCTGATTATTTCCCTTGTATGTAAGGCTTTAAATTGCATGCCTCCCAGAAGCAGGGGTACAGACTGTATCACCGCTACTTTCCTGACACTTTTGTTGCTTGGTAATTGTAGTGCATGACATAATATTTTTTATGTTGTTGTTGTTTGCAGTTATTTTTATAACTTGCATGTGCACAAAAATAACATTAGTGCAAGTTAAGGAATGTGTACAAAAGAGCATTTCAAGAAATTTTTCTTATTTCTTTTTCCAGTTCAGTATCATGATAAGAACTTTAATTTCCTTAGTGCTATGTTTCCGATGAAAAAGAAATATTCCAAAATTGCTGCTTAGATAGCAAAAATGGCCCCAACCACTCATTAATATTAAGGCATTGCCATATTTATTTTTAGAAGCTTGACTACATTTCATTGGCTACTTGGCGGCACATTATTGCTCCAAATGTTATACTGTGTTTGGGGTCAAAACCAGGTTAGCTTGAATAACGTACAGAGTTAACGATTTTAACATGGAAAACGTGGCCCTTGTAACACATGAAGCTAATGCAAAGGAGATTAAAAGAACATCCGTCCTGGCATGCGGAGACTTTAAACAGTCAGTCTTCCAGAAGTATTATGTGAAAGTTTCACTGGTTAGTGCAGATGTACATGTTTTCGGTGTCTTATATTTGTGTTGCAAATTTTCTCTTAACATCATTTATTTGGTTTTTAATTTCCAAGTTGTAGCAAGGTTTGACCTTTTTTTTTTTAAGATGTGCTGCACTTGACCTTTAGTTTATGAGAGGTGCCAGACTTGACATTTAGTTTCTGAGAGGTGTCAAACTTGGCTTTTAGTTTCTGAAAGGTGCTAAACTTGGCCTTTAGTTTCTGAGAGGTGCTAAACTTGGCCTTTAGTTTCTGAGAGGTGCTAAACTTGGCCTTTAGTTTCTGAGAGGTGCTAAACTTGACTTTTAGTTTCTGAGAGGTGCCAAACTAGACCTTTAGTTTCTGATAGGTGCCAGGCTTGACCATTAGTTTCTGAGAGGTGCCAAACTAGATTTTTTGGTTTCTGAGAGATGCCAAACTTAACATTTAGTTTCTGAGATTTGCCAGATTTGACATTTAGTTTCTGAAAGGTACTGAACTTGACCTTTAGCTCCCAAGATACATCAGTTTGACTTATGCTAGTTCTTGTCCTCTAACCAGTATTACTGAGCACCATCTCCAGGTGGTTTTATCACTGAGTGGACATTTCTGATTAGCTTTTCAAAGACTTATATTCAAGCTTTGGTGATGGTTCTGTTGCAGTACTTGCTGCCCAATTTCTTGCAACATTAAGCAACACGGCAGACACTGAGAAATAATTACTGGCCTAGTGAAACCGCTAAAGAAGATAAGCTCTACGGTTCCATACATGAGTTACAAAAAACAGTGAAATTTATCCAAGAGACAGGACTACAGATATAGACAGACAATGCGAACGAAGAAGAAGAAGAAGCAATACGGCAGGTATTGGTCTGCTGTTTCAGTGCAATATGCTTGCAGGTTTGGAGTATGTTGATATATGTTATATTGCATAATTTTACATAAAGCTGAAGTACACCAGAGTTAAAGGACTGACATAAATAGGTTTAACTTCAAAACACCCACAAGAACTTTTAGATGTGGATAGAGAAAAACAACAAGAGAGAAGTTGGAAACAAAACTCCAGACTCCATCAGGATGCATGGAGGACGGTGTACTAACCACATGACCATGAAGCACCTGTGAATTTTTCTGCTCCTTCACTTTCAGATATGTTATGAACTGATTCCATTTCTTTGTGCTTGGAGTGTGCATTGACACAAGTGCAGTTTGAAGATCTCTGGGGTTTTTTCTTAGGGGTGGGGGGGGGGGGGTTTGTTGTGTTGTTAGTGGTTTAACTGAATCTTGTCCATTTGGATCTTCTGTTATGATCAGCTGAGAGAGGTTGCTCTGCAAAGAGATACTGAGCAGCTTTTGTTAACAGTTAATGCTAACCTGCTTCAGAACTTTCATCTGAGGTAATAAAAGCCATGGTGGTGTAGTGGTTAGTCCACTCACCTGCTGATCAGAAGGTCGCTGGTTCAGTTTCACACTTGGGCGGAATTTTTTTTTTTTTTTCAGACTGACCGTCACCGAGTCAACCCAGCCTAAAAAAAAAATGTGTACCCCAGTAAAAACAAAGGCAGCAAGGACAGGTGCTGGCATCCCTGCCTCAAATACCATGGTGGGTTTGAGATGTGAAGGCACTACCACTTCACACTCCTGTAACATGCAAATGCTATGGGACATAGATCATTCAGTCATTTGCATGTCCCTTGAGGAACTTTGCCTCCCTAACAGCACTCCTGTAGGCCTCTCGGTTGTAAGCAAGAAGCCCTGCTGATGATATCATCCACTGGGATATAGATACTCAGTTAAAATAATTACATCTTATTATGCTGAGTGCATGTTTGGTTAAACTGCCCATGGAAGTCTCAGCAGTACTTACTACTTACACAGCAGTGACTTAATTCAGCAGTTTTTATGGGCAAATATGACAAACAAGGAATGTCTAACAAAAGCAGAAGTAGACAAGAACCTAATTAAATCCATAAGAAAAAGTCATCATTCTTTGTACATATAATGAGAAGAGGAAGGCTTAAAAATGTTATAACAACAGGGAAGACAAATGGGGCAGAGATAGCAGTGTCTATAGGACCTCAGTAGTTGTTATGATCCCCAATCCAGTGATTTATAGTGACTGAGCAATTGTTGTGGCCCCATTCCTGTGCCTATTGTGACGTAGTGAAACCCTCATAGTAGTGACTAAAGCAAGTTAAATGCACCATTTGTAATCTGAATGAGTGTCTTTTACAAGAAAACTTCAGTCATGCATGCTGTTGCTGTCTTTCATCTGTTCATGACTGTAGGCTAATGGAAATGTGGCAGTCATGGCTAGGTCCAGTACACATCAGCTTCAGGAAGCTGGAGGAGAAGCACAGACGCTGGCTGAAACTCTTGAGGTGTGAAGTAGTTTGTAGTAATTTGTAGTAAAACTCTCTGTGGTTTCCTAACCTCTTCTTTCTTTCTTATGTATTCATCTCCCTTTTTGTTTTTGTTTTTTTTTAAATATCAGAACACTGGATTTTTTTTTTTAGCCCTTGGCTTTGTGTCTCCCATGTTCTTAAGTGAGATAAATATTCCAAACCAATTTTTAGTGGACCTTGTGGTTCCCAAACTTTCAAGTCATAGACCCCTTAAGTAAATGATAGTTAGCTGTGGGCCCTACCGCCACCAAATATACACTTACCCACTGCTTGTTATTACGTTTGAAACCCTTACAGATTTATAATATTCTGCATAAGGCTTTAAAGTCTACACTTGCTAGATGGACTCCTTATGAGTCTTCATAGACTCTGGGAGGTCTGTGCACTCCAGTTTAGGAACCTCTGCTTTAAATCATTCAGTGCAGCATTTATATCTGCTATCTCTGTAATGCTTTTGTGATATAATCTTTAAAAAAACATTGGTGTTATGTATCTTTGCTTTCTTTTTTTTTTCCCATTTCAAGAAAAAAAAAAGGGGGCAGGGACAGCTAGTTCTGCTTTTCATTTTGTGTCGTTTTGTTTTCTGCAACATGAGAAGATCAGTGCAGCAATAAGAAGAAGAAAGCACTTCATTTAACATCATTCATATCAGAGCTTTGAAATCTCCTCTGGGAACAACTGTGTCAAGAACACACTAATCTTAATACAGTCTTTGTGAGACAAGGAACATTGATCTGTTTGCTTAAAAACTCTGACCTACTTCTGTAGCCAAGAAACCTGTAGCAAATGACACTAACTGTAACTGTTACTTTCGTAAAATGTAATGTCAGGTTAGTGGACAGATAGGGACATGGAGATTGCTGGCAGGGATGAGGAAAATCTGGTGTGAAACCAATGAATCCAGAATGTGACTAGCCTATGGGTCTTTACAACAATGGCTATCAGAATGATGTAAACAAAACAGAGCCAGCAGACTATAGGTGGCAGTGAATGAATATTGTTGAGGCATTCATCAGATTCCTCATCCCAAAGTTGGAGTGTCTCTGTGGAACTATCTCAAAACCATCTGGCCTGCCAGCGTTGCATGCTGGATCTGACATGGAGAAGTGGCTTAAGTACAGCCACCAGAGGCTGGAAAACAAAGTTTTGGCCAGGCTAGCCTACACCACTGTCTTCATGGCAGTCTGAGCAAGACCACAGTCTGCCCTAGCAAGGAAAGGTGCTGAAGTTGGAGGTACCCAGCCACAGGGCGCATCGCAAAAATCAGGGTAGCACGCATCATCGCCAGTGTGCGTATGAAGAAGAAGAAAGCTTCGAAATAAATGCCAGGCCTGGATATAAAAAAAAAAAAGAGAGAAAAAAACAGAAGATAAAATTAACTCTTTCATCCCAGAATTAGTTTCCATGCTGTGCCAGAATAAATTTTCCTGAGAAATGTTGGTAGAAAGAAACTGGAAGGAAGGAGTTAATGTATAATTTTAAAATATAGGTTGGGTTAGAAATGTGCTACTTTTCCTTCTAATTTAGACTTTGCCTAAATGTCACTGTGAGCATTGATTTATATAAGGTGTGCAAGAGCTACCAACACTGCCAGTGTTGTTTTGGGGTGAAAGAGTTAACATAAAAGAGTTACTGCCAGTGTTGTTTTGGGGTGAAAGAGTTAACATAAAAGAGTTAGCAATTACTAAGACTCACAAGTCAGAATCAGTGAACCATGTTATTACCTTTACATAGTAAACAGCCTATCTGATTGACTAGACATCAGGATGTATCTTGTGTTGGTGGTGATTATTAAACCAACTGAGAAACAGTATGCCAGCTCCAAGAAACAAAGAAATCCTCTCTAGCCAGTTTGCTTAGTCTGCTAATCTCGTGGTACTGTTTTCAGGTCCCAGCAGTGAGTTTTTTCTGGTGCCACCACACCAGAATGGCCCCAGATTCCACCCAGCCTAAAAAAGTGGGTACCAGTGAAATCTGGAAAGGTAAATGTGGCCAGATGTGCTGAAATTCTTGGAAATACTGGCCTAATACCATATCCCCAGTATGTGTTAATGGCATGGAAATAGAGACTTTTTCTTTTACCATATCAAATTATCCATTGAATTTATTATTTTTGTTTCCATGTCATAAACCCATCATTTGTCCACATCTTTGTGGTTTGCAGCACCAAGGATATACAAACAACAACAAATGTAGCAACAGTTAAAATAAAAAACTAAAATTTCCGATCCAGCATTTTTTACTCCAGTTATATACCTTTGTATTCAAGAACAATGCAGAGATAAGACAGATGACTGAACAACAACCAGTCTCATGGGTGATGAGGAAAAGGAGATGGACATATGTTGGTCACTTGATGAGAAGAAATGATCAGAGAATCCCAAAACAAGCTATCAAGTGGAACACAACAGGCCGAAGAAAAAGGGGCAGACCGCGTGAAACTCTGAAGAGGACATTATTAAGAGAGGCCAAGTTAACAGGCATAAAATCCTTTGATCAGGTTGAAAGACTCGCCGAAGACAGGAAAAATTGGCGAACTACTTTGCGAGCCCTATGTGACATTTAACGGCACGGGAAGGATATAAGATATAAGATAAGACTTTGATATGCCCCTATCTTCAAACAAAGAATATGCTTTGGTAGAGGAATTATAATTATCAGTTGCAGCTTGTTACTGACACCAACACTACTTCTCCACAATTGTATCTTTTTTTTTTTTTCTAAAAGAAAAGGCAAACCAAAATAGCGAAAGGAAAAGCCTTTGGAACAGTGAAACTTGCCCCCCCCCAGTGAACAGAATGATTTTGTCCGTAAGTGGGAGTATGGCTCAGATAAGAAACTCCAGAGCCATGTGTCAGTGGGTGATTCAGGTTTTGGTGGGGATGATGATGATGATGAGGATGTACCCTAGAGGCAGACAGGTTAGAGGGTGAGTGTGAGAGCAGGATATGTTCTCGGAGTGTGTTAGCGTTTTAGTTGTTTCCTTGTTATGTTATTTTTATTCTCAGTAGCATTAACTGTACATACTCATTATTACTAAATCGGTTGTAATCACTCATAGATTAGTAGCAATATATTTACAACCATGATACCCAACATTATATAATAAATACTGTCTTAAATAACAAATATGTTACTATTAAAGTTATAACTGTAGGCTAATAACAAATAACATATATATATATATATATATATATATATATATATATATATATTGTATTTGGTAGATGGAAACACAACAGAATCCTGGTCGTCTTTGTAATTTCAATGTGAAAAAAAATGTAGCAGAATATTTTATTTCCAAAATAAACTTTCATGTAGATGCTTAACTAACCAGAATGCTCACTTGAAAAAGGGATAGTTCTCTGACAGTATCAGAAGCTGTGTAGATGTTTAAGATTTAGAGCTTCTTGCATGTGTATTGTTTCAGAAATTTAAATCAAGGTTGTTTTTATCTTTGAAAAAAAGGAAGTTTCCACATCTGACTCTGCCATTATGGTTGAAAGAATCATTCTTTGAATTTTTGCAAACATCAGTAATTTTTTTTTTTTTTTAATAAATACTGTTTGTAACAAAAATATAACTAAATCTCTTCCTGGACGAATAGGCATATTGTTACATTTGTATTATTTTCATGTTTTTGTTAGCCGCTGACTTTTATTTAAAGTTCATACTGGCATGATTTTGTATCTTCTTTAAGCAGACGCATGCTTCGGTCCAACCTTTGGCTTTTACACACTGATGCTTTTATAGAGCTGCTTTTATGATTGCTTCCCTTTGCTGCTCAAATTTTTTTTTTTTTCTTTCCTTGTGAAATTTGAGATTGTATTCACTTTGGTTTACAACTATAAATTCTTTACTAGCGAATGTTATCATATCCATTTATCTGCAGCTTATTATGAAATAGCTGCTTTAGCTTTTGTGTACATCTTCAGATAACAGTTTAGAAACATTGTGTTAGTGTTAACATATGCAGTATCTTTAGTTTTTCAGAACTTAACATATATGTTTAGTTTATAACATAAGCTCATAAGTTCTTTTAGTGTTATCAGGTTTTCTTTTCCACCAGCGTATGTGTTTAGCATATAAATTCTGTTAAATGGTTATACAGTATCAGAAGTTTATTGATCATAACAAAAGTAGTTCTGTTAGAATTAATATGTATCTCCCAAGTTTTTGTAAAGTGGCCATTTTAACATATTCATATGCTTTCAGTTTATAAATTTAATATTGGTTTCATACATACAAACACATACATACACATGTACACATGCATGTACTCACACACACACACACAAACACCCACAAACACACTATATATTCTGCAAATTCTGGGGGTAAAGATGCTGTCTAAGTTGGCAGTCAGCAACCCATAGCTGACATGCTAGTATCAGGGTTGGCAAGCCATAGCTGACATGCTAGTATCAAGGTTGGCAAGCTGTAGCTGACATGCTAGCATCAGGGTTGGCAAGAAATAGCAGATATGCTAGCATCAGGGTTGGCAACCCATAGCTGACATGCTATAGCATCAGGGTTGCCAAGCCATAGCTGATCAAGACCCTATCTCAGCTCTCTTTTGGTATTATCCCATAACAGGTCTAGCCTGGCTGATGGGACAGTGATTGCCATTGTTTCTATGGTGGTAAAGTCTTCTAAAGAACTGTTGCCGCACATTCATTCATTCATTTGCATGTCCCTTGTGGAACTTTGCCACCCTAATAGCACTCCTGTAGGCCTCTCGGTTGTGAGCAAGATGCCCTGCTGCTGATGCATCCATTTGCAGATCATCAGCAATGTCTTCCAGCCATCTTCGCTTTGGTCTTCCTCTCTTTCTTTTTGCCATTATGTACCCTTCCAAGATGGTCTTCTCAAGTTTTCTCTGTTTAATACTCTTTACTAGCCAGCCTTCTTCAATATTAAGTTCTTGTAGTATGGATATATTTGTTCTTTTTTGTGTCCATGATGTTTGAAGAACTCTTCTGTAGCATTTACATTCAAAGGCATTTATGTGTTTCTCAGCTGTTTTGTTAAGCGTCCACGTCTCACAGGCATATGTTGCGATGGGAAAAATGCATGCCCTTAAAAATCCTATTTTTGTAGTTCTGTCTGCTCCTCTCTACAGATTCCTTAGTTGTTTTACTTTCTGAAGAGCGATAGATGTCCTCCTTTTAATTTCCCTCATTTTGTCTCCATTATTAGTTAGCAGTGTTGCCACACAGGGACTGAAGAAATAGCCACACACTCCCTGTCCAGCACATGTTGTTCCTCGACATCTTTCCCCCATCATCAGCAAAAAAAAACAGCAACAACTCACAGTTCCAGGAAGACAGAAGGAGAAGAAGAAGCATATTCTGAGTTTACTGAACTTACCTTCAACCCCCTCCCTCCCCCAACATTTTTTTTATAAGAAGATTCAAATAATAATAATAATACAAGTTAACCTTGATCTACACCTGACTCATGCAGCCAGTTGTCTGGACTGTAATTTGTACTTACATACACTGTATCTAGCAGAGCACAGTAACATACACTGTATCTAGCAGAGCACAGTAACATACACTGTAGCTAGCTGGGTACAGAAACATACACTATATCTAGCAGAGCACAGTAACATACACTGTAGCTAGCTGGGTACAGAAACATACACTATATCTAGCAGAGCACAGTAACATACACTGTAGCTAGCTGGGTACAGAAACATACACTATATCTAGCAAAGCACAGTAACATACACTATAGCTAGCTGGGTACAGAAACATACACTATATCTAGCAGAGCACGGTAACATACACTATAGCTAGCTGGGTACAGTAACATAAACTATATCTAGCTGAGTATGGTAACATAAACTATATCTAGCTGAGTACAGTAACATAAACTATATCTAGCTGAGTATGATAACATACACTGTATCTAGCTGAGTATGGTAACATACACTATATCTAGCTGAGTACGGTAACATAAACTATATCTAGCTGAGTATGGTAACATACACTATATCTAGTTGAGTACAGTAATATAAACTATGTCTAGCTAAGTACAGTAGCATACACTATATCTAGCTGAGTACAGTAACATATACTTATCTAGCTGGGTACAGTAAAACATACACTATATCTAGCTGGATACAGTAACATAAACTATATCTAGCTGAGTATGGTAAAACTATTTTCTTTATGCATATATCTTCATTGTACAACCTGACTAATGATAGATGTAACACATTTACATGTGTGCTATGTACAGGCTACAGTAGATAGTTGGACTTATTATGCTAATTATTATAGTAAGAATATAACACTACATAATAAATGTGATGTACCGCTGTTACTGTTATGCATGTAATTAACTGTATGTAGCTTACTTGTTAGTCAAAAGAAAATTGCTTCTAATAAGATTTAAAATACTGACTGTTTTGTTTGTAGCATAAAAGATTTCTGAACAAAGCACATATAAAAAAAGATTATTGACCCATTATGTTGCTGTTCCCACATATGTTAGTGATCATGTCTCTTCATTTCGCGCTTACCTTGATAAGATTATTAATCTCATAAGATTTGTTGCCTTTTAGCTTTCATAACACTTGGTCATCCCATCCAGCGATTTTCCTCGTGATTTTTTTTTTTTCCCCTTTGAGATCACCAGTGATTGTCAGATTGCCTAAGGATGTCCAAAGGATATTGGTGGTCTGTTCTTTTAAAGATTTAATTAGCTTTTGATGTTTTGCAACCCTTCTGGGAACTTATTCATTTGCATTTCTGGCTGTCTTCAGTAAAAGGAAGGTAAAGCTAGCACTGTCAGGCCATGGGGGGGGGGGGGTATGGCATTAATGTCCATATGTTTCTTGACCAGTCAAAACTCTAGAGGGTTGTGCGGTCATCAGCACATCAGGACACACGTTGCATATTTCTCAAGAATGACATTTCTTTTAATGTTAATTAAAAGTTTCATGTGCTTATTTATAGTCCAAGTTAACAAACATGGATTAGTATTGGTTCTATATAGCACATATTTTATACTCTGTGATAAATTTATGCTTGTGTGTCTAGAAAAGTTTATACAGAGGACTATTCTTAAATCTTTTTTCTTTTTTTTTTATGTTTTTGTTATTGCTTTCAGTGCTTATTTTTTAAACATAAATTTTGTTAAGAGTTGGAAGAGAGATCATAGTAAGAATTCAGATTTTAATGAAAAATAGAATTTAAATGTTAATTGAGATTAGATGGAATGAAATGTTATTGAAGATTAGGTAGAATGAAATGCTAATGATGAAGAGTAGATGGAAGGAAATGTTAATGAAGAGTAGGTAGAATGATCTGTTAATGAAGATTAGGTAGAATGAAATGTTAATGAAGTGTAGGTAGAATGAAATGTTAATGAAGATTGGATGGAATGAAATGTTAATGAAGATTAAATGGAATGAAATGTTAATGAAGAGTAGATGGAATGAAATGTTAATAATGAAGAGTAGATGGAATGAAATGTTAATAATTAAGAGTAGATTGAAATGTTAATAATGAAGAGTAGATAGAATGAAATGTTAATAATGAAGAGTAGATAGAAATGGATAGATAGGTGGGCAAATAAATTGATAAGTAGATGGACAAATGGATAGATAGGTGGGCAAATAAATTGATAAGTAGATGGACAAATGGATAGATAGGTGGGCAAATAAATTGATAAGTAGATTGACAAATTTGAGCTGCTTTAGTTAATTAATCCAGATGTGTGTTGGATAGATCCATGGATGGATAACTGAGCAAATGAATTGTGCAGAGTGGGTGGTATAATGCTAGAAGGTGGGTACATTTTAATGCATTGATGGATGATTCACTGTAGTAATATATAGCTTGACACATACATGGGTTTCATGTAAGAATAGATAGCTCTGCACATGGGTTTTATATAAGATTAGATAGTGTGGCATATGGGCTTCATTTGAAAATAGTTTGATACATGAGTTTCATGCAAAAATAGATAGTTTGACACTGGGTTTTTGTGTAAGAGTAGATAGGTTGACATAAAGGTTTGTGTAAGAATAGATAGGTTGACATAAAGGTTTGTGCAAGAATGGATAGTTTGACACATGGGTTTTGTGTAGGAATGATAGTTTGACACTTTGGTTTTGTAAAAGAAGTGATAGTTTGACACATTGGCTTTGTTTAAGAATGGATAGTTTGACACATAGGTTTTCTGTAAGAATAGATAGTTTGGCATGTGGGTTTTGTGTAAGAATGCATAGTTTGACACATGGGTTTCATATAAGAATGGATAGTTTGACACATAGGTTTTGAGTAAGAAGTGATAGTTTGACATATGGGTTTTGTGTAAGAATAGATAGTTTGATACATGGGTTTTGTGTAAGAATTGATAGTTTGACATGTGGTTTTTTGTAAGAATGGATAGTTTGACATGTGGATTTCAGAATACATAGTTTTGACATGTGGATTTTGTAAAATAATAGTTTGATACATGGGTTTCTTGAAAGAATAGTTTTGACACATGGGTTTCAGTGTAAGAATATATAGTTTGATATATAGAGTTATGTGTAAAAATTAGATGAAGGTCAGAAGGTTGGGCAGATGTCAAAACAGGCAAATGGAGGTAGAATGGTGGATAGATTTCTTTTTTAACGCAGTATATGTAATATTAATAGTTTAAATACAAGTGATAATTTGTTTACTCTCAGTGTATGTGATCTATAGAACAGTTGTACCATTATGTAAAGTTCTATAATCAATATTTTTACAGGATTAGTGTATTAGAATTATAGATTTATCATTTTAATCCACAAATTTTTAAACTTTTCTTGTTTTTTTTGTTTTGTTTTAAATTCTGTCAACAGCTGGAATCATGTGCTAGACAGTCATTCCAGGGAACAGTCGTGGAAGGACATGAGAATCCCGCTGTGAGTTTGTCAGATGAGAATCCTCTCCTTCCTGGAGCATCTGAGAGATCTGCCTGACCGAGAGAGACTCGCAGTTCTTAAATGGGGGCCCTTAAAGAATGTCCAGGAAAAACATGGAGCACTTTCACAGAAGTTTATTTAGTGATGGTTGTCTGTTGATAGTTTATAAGGGCTGAACAAGAAAAAAAAAAAGAGAATGTATCACTTTTGAGCAATACAGTCACATTCTCTGGTTTAGATTCATTCATAAAAGTTAGACAATCCTTATTTTGTCCAGTCATCATTCATCATCATGTGCCTATTATCCTTGTGGAATAGCACAAAAATGAATCACCTGCAGGGTTCTGAAAGTGTTTTTTTATCTTTTTTTTTTTTTTTGTCAGCTGTGGATTGCTTACCATTTGATTTTATTTTTATTATATTTGTGCATGTACTTCAGTATTGCTCTCCCTTGTTCTACATGTGCTATATCAAGTTATGCAGTGCTTAACAAAAACTACACAGATTGATGATTTGTGTCAAAATGTCTTCTAGTCAGCCCTGGTTCCTTCTTTGATTAGACTGCCAACAGATTCTCATCCAGGTTTGATCTTTGATTCAGTCTATGAACAGGTCTTAGCCTGTCTTTCTTCTTTGGTTAAGCTGTCAGCAGGTTCATGTCCTATTTGTTTCTGGTTAGAATGTCAGCAGGTTCATGTCCTATTTGTTTCTGGTTAGAATGTCAGCAGGTTCATGTCCTATTTGTTTCTGGTTAGAATGTCAGCAGGCTCATATCCTATTTGTTTCTGGTTAGAATGTCAGCAGGTTCATGTCCTATTTGTTTCTGGTTAGAATGTCAGCAGGTTCATGTCCTATTTGTTTCTGGTTAGAATGTCAGCAGGCTCATGTCCTATTTGTTTCTGGTTAGAATGTCAGCAGGTTCATGTCCTATTTGTTTCTGGTTAGAATGTCAGCAGGCTCATGTCCTATTTGTTTCTGGTTAGAATGTCAGCAGGTTCATGTCCTATTTGTTTCTGGTTAGAATGTCAGCAGGCTCATGTCCTATTTGTTTCTGGTTAGAATGTCAGCAGGTTCATGTCCTATTTGCTTCTGGTTAGAATGTCAGCAGGTTCATGTCTTTGTTCTGTTTCTGGTTAGAATGTCAGCAGATTCATGTCCTTGTTCTGTTTCTGGTTAGTATGTCAGCAGATTCATGTCTTTGTTCTGTTTCTGGTTAGAATGTCAGCAGGTTCATGTCTTTGTTCTGTTTCTGGTTAGAATGTCAGCAGATTCATGTCCTTGTTCTGTTTCTGGTTAGAATGTCATCAGGTTCATGTCTTTGTTCTGTTTCTGGTTAGAATGTCAGCATATTCATGTCCTTGTTCTGTTTCTGGTTAGTATGTCAGCAGATTCATGTCCTTGTTCTGTTTCTGGTTAGAATGTCAGCAGATTCATGTCCTTGTTCTGTTTCTGGTTAGAATGTCACCAGGTTCCTGCCTAGCATTAATCAGAGTCAGCATGTTTTTTTCCCCTGTTTTCTTTTGTGATAGACAAAACATTGTCTTGCCCAGCACTTTTCTTTTGTAGTTAGACACGCTATGTTCATCTAACTTTTTTCACTGATTGGACTCGTATCAAGTTATTGCTTAGTTTTCATCCTCTCAGATAATGTTTGCAGTTCAAAACTTAGAGTGCCTTTCAACAGTCAACAACCAGCCAACTTTGCCTTGCTTTCTTTGGAGGTGTGGATCCATGATGTTTCCACTGCTTTGGCTGTTCTTTGGTTTCTGGTTGAAACTGATGAACCCAAGTCTCATCCATAGTCACAAACTGCAGAAAAATGGCCAAGATTGTCTCTTGACGTGTTGAGACGCTGTCGTTTGTGATCAGCTCCAAGACGTTTCGGGACCCATCGAGCAGAGACCTTTGTCATTTGAAGGTCATTGTGAATAATGGCATGAACACGTTCATGGGAGATGCCCAACACAATAACAATGTACTGCTCAGTTAGTCATCCATCTTCCATTATCATGTCATGGATTCTGCTGGTGGTTTCATCGGTGGTTACCGTTCTTGGTCTTCCAGACTCTCCCTTCCATGTTTGAACTGAGTTGCCCATTTCTTCACTGTGCTGTAAGAAGAGGCACTCTCCCCTAGAGTCTCTACCATATCCTCATGGATCTCCTTTGATGATAAGCCCTTGATGCAGAAATAATGAATGACTGCTCGATGAGAAATTTTATCCATTTTCATAATTTCTGCCATCCCTTACTACTTCAGTAGCCTGTAAAAAAAATTGGTTGCAATTAATTTCTTGAAACTTGGTGTTTAATCTTACATTAACCTGATCTACAAATGCACCTAATATCAGCTGTGTGTTTCAAGTATTTGTACCTTATGCCGAGAACTTATCAGTCACCCCTCGTATTTGTTTATTATGTGCCAAGGTAATAGGCATAGAATGGTATTAATATGTTGGATAAAGTTTGTGTTGATAGTAGTCCATATTACTTGTCATTTAGATTAACAATTATATATTGGCCATTACATAATTGTTAATAAGATTAACAATAAACAGTTATTGATGAGATTAACATTTATATGTTGGTAAATCCACAATTGTTGATAAGATTAACAATTATATGTTGGTCAATACATAATTGTTGATGAGATTAGCAGTTATATGTTGGCCAGTACACAGTTGTTGATGAGATTAACAATTATGTTTTGGTCAGTACATAATTGTTGGTGAGATAACGGTTACATGTTGGTCAGTACACAATTGTTGATGTGATTAGCAGTTAAATGCCGAGTAGAACACATTAATTGTTGGTGCAAAGCACATCTCATCTGTTAGTGAGAATACTACTGCTACATAACCCATACATGGGTTCCCGTGAGGTACGTAAATATTGCTCATAATGTTTACTTGCAGGACCTAGCACATTCCGAGTTTGCAGCTATGATTAGGGAGGTCTAGTTTTTTTTTTTTTTTTCTATCACAAAATTAAAATTTAAAAAAATATACATATTCTTCTTAGACTGTATACCACAGAGCTGTCCTCATTTGTTTATTGTTCTTTGGCATTCCTTGTTGCTGGTTGTTAATTGGTTGGGCTTCATTGTCACAGTATGGCAGCTCAGTTTATCATTGGTTACTTTTATGTTATTTTTGTGGCACTTGTGGCTGCCCAGCAAAAGTGTACAGTATTTAAACCCAAGGTTTTCATGTTATTAACATATTACATTTATCTTTAGTTGTAAGCATCATTTGTCCTTCTTCTCATTTTGTGTATTGTTTTTGCCTGATGCTTTGTGCCTAAATATTGCTTGTTGGTTTCTTTAATATGAAAAGCTTATTCCTACAGTTTTTACCTTTAGTATGTTCATTGTATGTGATCTTTTCAATTTTACATTGCATAATTTTTAGTCTTTGCTTATACATGTGAGACTGAACCAGTTCCATGGGTGAAGATAGTTATTTGAAAGTGCTGGGAAGTATGTGTTTGTGTTTAACAAGGAGACTTCAGGTGCATTTAGATTGTTCAGAGTGTGAGTAGTTTTAATAGGTGAGAGTAGATGGTTTGTCAGTTCTCCTCCTCCTCCTCCTCCCTGGAACAGCAGGTGAGATGTTCTTTGCAGCTGATGCAGTGAAGGTGTTGAGGTACAGCATCATGTCGGACTGGGGGGGGGCCGGGGTATGGCAGCTATTTTTTTTTTTCAGTCCCAGAGTGAAGCTAAGAAGCAAGGGGACATGTAGTACTTCTTTAGCAGACTCCATCACTATGAGGGCTTCGGCAGTCCCTACCCCGTTAGCCAGGCTAGGCCTGTTACTGGGAGTGCCAGTGGAGAGGTGGGGGTAGGGTCTTGGCCAGTTTTGATTGGCTAACCCTGATGCTAGCCTAGCATTTCAGATGTGGGTCACTGACTACCAAAGTGGACAGCATTTTCACTTCCTGTTTTGATTGGTTTGTCAGTAGAACAGTCCACTTTTGATGGTTTAGCAGTAGGACTGTGTACCTTTGATTGGTTTGTCAGTAGAACAGTCCACTTTTGATGGTTTAGCAGTAGGACAGTGTACCTTTGATTGTTTTGTCAGTAGGACAGTGCACTTTTGATTGTTTTGTCAGTAAAACAGTGCATTTTTGATTGTTTTGTCAGTAGAACAGTGCACTTTTGATTGTTTTGTCAGTAGAACAGTGTAGTTTTGACTGCTTTATCAGTAGAACAGTGCACTTTAGCTTTTAATTGATATGAGCCATTTAAGCAGCTTTTAAAAAAATGTAAAATAAAGTGGTTATAGTTATATGGTTTTGCTGTATGGTCAAGAGTTTATAGTCTTAAGCTACAAGTGCTTTCCTGTTAAAATATTGTGACAGTGATTTTGTTATTATCATGGAAGTTGTTTGGTAAGTTAAGAATTACATTGATTTTGTTATTATCATGGAAGTTGTTTGGTAAGTTAAGAGTTATATTGATTTTGTTATTATCATGGAAGGTGTTTGGTAAGTTAAGAGTTATATTGATTTTGTTATTATCATGGAAGGTGTTTGGTAAGTTAAGAGTTATATTGATTTTGTTATTATCATGGAAGTTGTTTGGTAAGTTAAGAGTTATATTGATTTTGTTATTATCATGGAAGTTGTTTGGTAAGTTAAGAGTTATATTGATTTTGTTATTATCATGGAAGTTGTTTGGTAAGTTAAGAGTTATATTGATTTTCAGCAGCAAATGGAACATTTTACTGGTTTGAATGGCTGTTCAGCACTTGTGAAGAAAATGTGAAGGAAAGTAAGAAGTGAATGGCTGTGATATGTAAGGCATTAGTTCCTGGAAGGTGCTATAATTCAGAAGCATTTTTTGTAATACTCTTTTTTATTTAGCTGTTGCATTTGTTGTTTTTTTTTGCTTGTTTTATATAGAGTGATATTTAATTTCTCAGTTTATTACATTTCTGTAATTGAATGTGGCAAAATAAGTGCTATCATTGTTTGATGTGTACTTACAGCTCACAAAAAAAGTTAAGCAACAAATGTTTCATGGTTAGTGAGATGTAGTTGATAAATCTAAACCAAGATTCACAATGTTTATTTAGCATTGACAAAGACAAGATGAAAAAATGGCGAATTTGATGGTTACATTATGTATCAGGGAAAAAAAATGTTTGGAAAATGAAACTGGTTAGAAACAACTTTGAAAAGTTCAGTCTGTTTCGATTTTAAAATGTTCCTTAACTTTTTTTTTTTTTTTTTTGGTGAGTGGTATATATTTCCTTCAGTATAGAAGGTCATTCATGAATCTTTACAGCGTGGTCTTGGTCTATGACCATTATGAAATCACATCCCGCTGTTTTTTTTTTTCCACAGTCTTCGTGGGCCTCTGTCATCTCTATTTAGCATCTTTTTGTCAATGTCACTAGCATGTACTCTGTAGCTGATCAGTTTATCTCTTGGAGTCGACATTTTTTTAAAAGTGCAGAGTCTGTATATCTACGTGTGAAGGAACAAGACATTTTTGTCCACATTTTTGCTGAAAAAGATGTAAAAATTGTAACCTAATATTTTTGTTGAAAAAAATTTCATAGATTTTAAGATAGTCTGCTTGAGAGATTCTTGCTTTGAGAGATTATGCTGAACTGGGGAGAGGGGAAGGGAGGGGTCAATGTTTCTGACAGGAGAACTGTCAAATAATGGATTAGTCAGCTCGTCTAGCAGATGTATGACACGTTATAGACAAATCATGCATTATGTCATCAAAGAATTTTTTTTTTTTTTAAAAAGCAATATTTTAGAATTTGTTACTATTTTTGTAACTTCATCATTTGATAGCAGAAGATTACAGTTTTTAGAAACCGATATCACAAATTGACATTTTCAAGTTATTTATCATTTTCTTTATTATTGAATCTGATAGTGACATGGCATTACTTTCTTCGGTAAGGTTATAAAATTTTAGTTTGAATACTATGATTTTCTTTCTGCACTAGAGCTGCTGGTGTTTTCAGCTTGATATTTCTGTCTTAACTTCATTTAAAAACATTCTTTTCCAACTGATATTTCTGTCTTAACTTCATTTAAAGACATGTTTTTCCAACTTGATATTTCTGTCTTAACTTCATTTAAAAACATGTTTTTTCCAACTTGATATTTCTGTCTTAACTTCATTTAAAAACATGTTTTTTCCAACTTGATATTTCTGTCTTAACGTCATTTAAAAACATGTTTTTTCCAACTTGATATTTATGTCTTAACTTCATTTAAAAACATGCTTTTCCAACTTGATATTTCTGTCTTAACTTCATTTAAAAACATGTTTTTCCACTTTTCTCCAGTGCTACCTATGAGATGCATATACCCTGTCCCTTTTCGTAAGCATGTTATTGTCTCTTATTTATGTTGAATGATATATGTGCCAGTTTGTAGTTTGAATGGGATTAAAATACTGAAGATATGTTTGAGAAATTGCACATTTATCATATTCAGTGATTCAGACCGGTTGAAAGTCTGATCTGATTCAATGATGATGATGTCTTCCTAGAAATAGGCAGCAAGATAGAGATTGATGTGTTCTACATTACAGGTCTTGCCTTTTTAAAATTTATTTTTAATCACTCGTTCTGGACTTGAGTGAAATGTTTGATTTGTGAGGATGAAATTAGTTGATATTATGTTTTCCCATCACTGACGGCTGTGTGTGCAGTTTGGTCAAGTGTGCCCTACCATTCAGGCAGATATTATCTGTTTTTGGAATCTGTTCCCCCTCTCCCCCCCTCCCAACACCAGTGTGCTATATATGTATCTCAAATGCAACAATTGTAAAGTTGGGTCAACTGAAAGGGTCACAAGTGCACAGTCTGTGGAGTGTTAGGACACTAACACATCAGTGCCCACTGTCATCTTTGTTTAGAAGCTGCTTGGATCTACACCGAGAAGAAACATCACGGAAACCCACACACAAATGGTCAGATACTCGTGTTTCAGGGTTTTCACCTTGGCCTTGACTTCCACAAACAGGAAATTCTCAGTTGTGGTAGGAAACATCTGCAATAGCATAATCATGTCAGTCTGTCAGTCAGTCTGTCATTTGCATATCCCTTGTGGAACTTTGCCTCCCTAACAGCTCTTCTGTAGGCTTCTTGGTTGTAAGCAAGATGCCCTGCTGCTGATGCATCCATCTGCAGATCATCAAAGATGTCTTGTAGCCATCTTCGCCTTGGTCTTCTTCTCTTTCTTTTTCCAATTATGTACCTTTCCAAGACTGCAGTTTTGAAATGCTACTTATCAAATAATACTTAAAATGATAGCATGCCATTTTTTTGTTGTTGCTATTTGTTCCTATTTCCCCACATGCTAATTCTAGTATTACTTGTTCTTCTGTCCTGTATTCAGGTTTTCTGTTGTAAGTTTACAGTAAATACACCAGAATGCAGTTGGCTGTTTTGTGTCTGTGAAAAAGTTTACTATTTTTTAGATGGTGGTTTATTGTTTCTATTGATTTATGACTTACTAATGATGTGATTTATGATGTGTGAAACTCTTTAATATGAAGCATAGGGTTCAGAATGCTGAAAAATTTTGGGTAGGTTCTTCTGTTATTTTGTTCCTCTGCGAAACTGGAGCATGAATTCTCTGGAGTTCGTTTTTCCCCACATTCTTACAGCTTTTTTCATGTGATGGCGGTTTCCTGGTTTACAGACCTCAGGAAAAGTTTCTCATTGCTGATGTCTGACAGAGTGACGAAACATTCAGTGTGAGAGAGACAATTTCTTACTGGTGGCCGCTTTCTTAGCTGAAAAAAAAAAAAAAAAATACACGATACTTTCTCCGCTGACAGAAAGGTATATAATTAATCCAGTTTGAGTGAACAAGCTTTATTTTCATTTCACAGGGTTTTCAGGCCTTTTGACATTCTGTCCTTCGTCTTGAAACTTTCATTTTTAGGTTCAGCTTTCTTACCTTGTAAAAAATATAAATAATGAAACAAGATTTGGTGAAGACTCTGAAATACATTAACACCACAATACCATTTTGTGCTTTCAGTATGGGTGAGCCAAAATTTGATTTTAAAACTTTAGTGGCACTGCATTTTACTTTTTTTTCATTTTGGCTCCAAAATCTGGAAAAACAAAAATATTTGCAGCGTGGCCACTGACAGCTCTGAGACTATTTTTAAACTCTGCAGCTTCAAGTTTTATTTACTTTATGTAAAAAGATAGTGTGTTTCCTGTCTGGTTTAAACAGTGTGATATTTGTTACTATTGTTGGCATATGCAGTTGTTCATATACTTTCTTCTTCTTAATGTTTTTACTGCTTGAATACTGTACCCGTTATGGTGCCTTTTGTTTAACAAGAAAATGTAAATCCAGTAGTTACTGTGATGTTGGAAGCATCACAAGTGGACACTACAGTGCCTATATTTCTGTGATAATTTTGAGAAAAATGTGCCTTGTGTTCTTTCTTTCTTTTTTTTTTTTTTTTTTTTTTAAGTTATTGAATTTTTGTATGCATTCCAGACCATGTTCATTCTCAAGGACTGGCCAGTTTTTGAGAGATTGTAAGTTAGAGTTCTGTTTGATGTACAGATATTTGATGCGGTAGCCCAGTTTAGTTATATAATTATATTAAAAACAAAAGGAGCACTGTGTTTTGAGATAACTGGCAGCTATGGTACATATTTTCCTAAGTGTGTCAGCGTGGTAGAAGGTTAACTGTTCTGAGACTTAAGGCCATGGGTTACTATATTTGTCTTGACTTGTCAGCATGCTGGTAAGGTGTAGGTGAGGTGAGATGAAATCCCTGTTTCCTTGCCATTAAAGCATATTGGCATAGGCCAATATTTGTAAGACTACCAGCACCTAAAAGTGTGATGTGGTCAGTATCATGCTGGCAGCTTTTATCTTCCCAGATTTCTCTGCTACCCAAGTTTTAGGGGCTGGGTGGACCCCAGTGCCTGCGTAAAAAAAAAAAATCTCCACTGCTGGGACTTAAACCCTGTACCGCTGGATTAATAGACTGAATGGCTAACCAGGTTGGCACTAGCAAGGTGAATTGGTCATTATTACACCTGGCACCTGTTGTTCCTTAATTATTTGAATCAACCAGGTACCTATTTTTACTGCATTGTTGACTGGAGTGTCTCAGACTGACACACACATCCCCTTTCCTGCTATCATTGTCAGATGCAAGTGCTATGGCAGTAAAGGTAATAACTGCAGATACCACATTTTTTTATAAAACTTCTTGACTGACCAAAGACTAGATGAATAAGTAGACAATAATTGTGATGTTTATATTCATGATTTGTTTTAAAATCAATACTTGTTTAAGGTAAATGAAGTAATAAGCCATTGGTTGTACATAATGTAGGTTTTTGGTGGTAATTGTAATGAAAATGTTACAAAGAAGATGAGAGAGAGAGAAGGATTTTCTGGCTAATTTTGTATGTTTGTTGATACGACCAATATTTATTCTCTTACTGTTACTTTTCATAAATATGAGAGTGAATCAAATGAAAATTAAAAAATAGGAATAACATTACTGAAAGAATGGATAGAAATCTCTTAGTATTATCATCTGTTAGTACCAGGGCAGTGGACTTGGTAAGTGGATAGCAACATATTGCTTACGCAGCATGTTGAGAACCACGTGTGTCAAGAAGGCAGCTACTTTGCAGATAATATACAGACACACTTCAAGGAAGATGTGTGTTATGTCATCCAGTTCTTCTCCACCAGAGGTCCGAAGCCCTTGGACAAGTGCCATGAAATGTCTGCGGTGTATGGTAATGAATGCATGTGCAAGGTTCAAGTCTACAAATCAACTGGGTAATGAAGTTTAAGACAGACATAGCAAGGTTACCCAGCGCTGACCATCCTGGGCAAACACACACAAGGGTGCAGGACATCACAGGCTGAGAAGTCAGGACAGAGGGGTTTTCTTCATACCGAAAAGCAGGTGCTGTTCATAGGTGGCACAGAAGCACTACAGAAAACAAGGGGACTGTTGGAACATAAGGTGTTATTTTTCCTGTACTAAAGAAAAGTTTTGTGCAAATTCCCATTTTCTAACTTTCACTTGATTCACTTTTATAATTCCAAAAACTGATGTTGAAAACAAGAAAAGAAAACATACTTGACACCAAATCTGAATTTGGCTGCATTGAATTTTGTTCCATATGGCTCTCTGTGATCATTTTCAGCTGTGTCAAATTCAGATTTATAAATGCTTTGTTTTTTTTTCTAAACTGCCATGTTGCTGATCATTAGCTTTAATTGTGTTATTTGTAATTTTCTAGATTATAATTGTTTCAGCTTGATTTGGAGATTAATTTTGTAAGGCTAGGATCATCTCCACCTGTGAACTCTGAACTTCCGATCTCCTCTCGAAAGGCTAGGATCATCTCCACCTGTGAACTCTGAACTTCCGATCTCCTCTCGATATATCCCTATGTGTGTAAAAACTGATGATACCTATTATATGTTGACTGACAGTTCTTTTTTTAATCTCCCTTTGTTCACACCTTCTAACTCTTTTTTCATCAGGCATGATGTCAAATGACAGTGTGTGTTAAAGTCTTCCGTTCTTCTTGATTTCGAGAAGCTGTTAATGACTGGTTCATCCGTTATCTTTTTATCTACCAGCAGTAGATGCAGCCAACTGATCTGTAACAATGTTTGATCAGTCTGTTATCTTTGTATCTGTTATCTGTAGATGTTAGCCAGTTGGTCTATAACAGTGTCTGGTCAATACATTATCTTTGTATCTACTAACTGAATGAATGAATGATCTTTATTTTTAAAGGGTGAAGAATTTGGCACGCAGACCCACCTTCTCCATCTTTTATTCTTCCCACACGCTTGATTTAATACAAATATACAAATTACATGAGGAAAAGACTTATCAGAGGAGTTCAGATTTAAACTGTTACATTCACAATACAAGAGAAGAATTAATTAACCTAACAAAATAGAGAGCGCGCACATTTTCAGTACATTTCTTTTAACACATATTCTTTAACATTCATTAAAATAATTTCTAACAATATCTAACAAGTTACTTTTAGAACTATGTCCTTTTAGAATTTGATGACTGGCGAGCCATGGGTTGAGAGAGATGTAGCCAGTTGGCCTGTTCTTCCATTTATGAAAACACGTGTGTGCCTTAGACTGAAGATAAAAAGTGATTTTGTAAACCACTGAAAGCAGTATTGCCACAAGCCATTCCCTTCACATCGAGCCTGCTGAATTTTTCTGTGTATTTTTCATGGCGTTGCTCAAAATGCAGGCATGAGTGTACTTTTATACGGTTAGTGTAGTATATTTGTAACATCTGTTATTTCTGTTGTTAGGCTGTTTGTAGCGATGGCAGAACCTCTGCTGGCATCTTTTACAGTTTTTACCGTAAGAACATACTGTAAATGTCCCTGCTTACTGCCTCTGACGAGCATAGCATCACTGCCCCTGAAGATATTGGTGTCATTACTTCAAAAATTCACAGTCGTACAGTTCTGCACGCGCTATTCTCTCTCTCTCTGAACCTTAAGTGCCCAACGCGCTATTCAGTACAACGATAAAACGAGAGATACTTGGCCTTTCCTCTCCAGGTTTCGGTGCCAGTAAGAAAGTACATCCACAAAACTTATAGAATAATGATGAAGTCATGAGGAAAAGTTAGTTTTACCAGTCTTTTTTTTTGGTTCTACTTTAAAAAAAAGAGTCATACAAGTTTTACATCATGAGTCATACATATGTTTTATATCATGATACATTTGTTTCTGTAATATGTCTGTGTATGAGAGCATTTGTGTAATAAATTTATTTAAAACATGTTGAAGTATGGCAAATAAAAATTGCCCTAAGAAGAGCTACTGAAATGAATAGTATGACCAAAAATCATAAACCATCACCTTTTTTTTGAAAAAAAATGAAATAAATAAAAGCTAACACAGCTGTTTGTATGAAATCTAATTTATGGTCTTTATACCAGCTGATCTTGTAGTTGTGAGAGGAAAATTTACTGCTGCGTAGAAGCACCAAGCAGGAAAAAATAGCAGTAAAATATAATAGTGATTTCTGTAAGTGTTGCTTTCTCATTCATTATTTCTTAGTGTTTGAGTGCATCCAGTTTTTAGTACTCTCATTCTTGAAGTGTTCAGTTACAACACTTTACTTCTAAATGTAGTATTTTCATGAACCAAATGTTTGTTGTGTCACATTCACCTTATAAGGCCACCATACATGCTGTATCAGGTCAACTGTTGTGTCACATTCACCTTATAAGGCCACCATACATGCTGTATCAGGTCAACTGTTGTGTCACATTCACCTTATAAGGCCAGCATACATGTTGTATCAGGTCAACTGTTGTGGGTTTATGACTTTGGTCCTATCCTTGGCTTGACCCAAGTGGTCTGAGCCCGCATGATACAGGCCTATCTGTGGCAAGAAGCAAAGGGAAACCACTGTTTAGTTTCAAAATTAGACGGCTTACAGTGTGTTGGTTAGTGGGCCGGATGGCTGAATGGTTAGATGCTTGGTCTACTAATCTGGAGGTACCAGGTTCAAATCCCAGCAGTGGGGATTTTTTCTAGTACCACCACACCAAAAAAAAAGGCCCTGGGGTCTACCCAGCCTCTAAAAATGGGTAGCAGAGAAATCTGGGAAGGTAAAGGCGGCCAGGCGTGACACATGAAACATGCCAAAGGTCTTGGAAATGCCTACCACCATATCCTCAACATGCCCTAATGACATAGAAATGTGGATTTTTACTTTTACCTTTTTTTTTTTTAATACAAGCCAATGAGCGGTGATAAATTTAGTTATATTTATAAAATAAATAATGTTAGGGTGTTGGCATCAGATAAGACTAGAATCCAATGCTCATTTACATTCTGAAGTCTTGATTTAAAAAAAAAAAATTTTTTTTTAAACTTTGACCCCCACAGTTTTCAAAGCTACCATGGACTTGGGCCTTGTTACAAAATCAGGCACTTGATTTCAGGTGACTGCGGGTTTGGCTATGGATTTATCATGCTCACTTTCAGTCTGCTGTGGGAGCCTGAATGTGTGTGACCTTCTTTAACAAAAGCTGAGTGTGGGCAAAAATTAAATTAATGGAAGCTCGTGCTCAGACAAAAAAATCAGGAGAATTAATGGGAGCTCATTGTGCTTGTACTAAAACATTGGGAGAATTAATGGGAGCTCACCGTGCTTGTACTAAAACATTGGGGGAATTAATGGGAGCTCATTGTGCTTGTTCTAAAATATTGGGAGAATTAATGGGAGCTCATTGTGCTTGTACTAAAACATTGGGAGAATTAATGGGAGCTCATTGTGCTTGTACTAAAACATTGGGAGAATTAATGGGAGCTCACTGTGCTTGTACTAAAACATTGGGAGAATTAATGGGAGCTCATTGTACTTGTAATAAAACATGGGGAGAATTAATGGGAGCTCATTGTGCTTGTACTAAAACATTGGGAGAATTAATGGGAGCTCATTGTGCTTGTACTAAAACATTGGGAGAATTAATGGGAGCTCATTGTGCTTGTACTAAAACATGGGGAGAATTAATGGGAGCTCATTGTGCTTGTACTAAAACATTGGGAGAATTAATGGGAGCTCATTGTGCTTGTACTAAAACACTGAGAGAATTAATGGGAGCTCATTGTGCTTGTACTAAAACATTGGGAGAATTAATGGGAGCTCATTGTGCTTGTACTAAAACATGGGGAGAATTAATGGGAGCTCGTGCTTGTACTAAAACACTGAGAGAATTAATGGGAGCTCATTGTGCTTGTACTAAAACACTGAAAGAATTAATGGGAGCTCATTGTGCTTGTATTAAAACACTGAGAGAATTAATAGAAACTCATTGTGCTTGTACTAAAACATTGGGAGAATTAATGGAAGCTCACTTGGCTTGTACATTGGGAGAATTAAGAGAATTTCTGAAGAAAAATAGAACTAAGGGAATTATTTAAAAGAATAAATTATCACCTTCAGACTAGAAGGTCCTAGGTTTGATTTCTCAATGAGGTGGAATTAATTCTCAGGCTGATTTGGGGTGGGGGGAGTGTCAACTCAGCTTCAAGACATGGGCCCTGGGGGGGTATTTCTTAGATAGTAAATCAGTAAGGACAAATGCTGGCCTCCCTACCTCACACTGCTGTGATTTGGAAATGTGAAGGCACTAACACTTCACACTTGTACAATAAGCCACGGACACACATTTGTGTAAATTAACAAAATATGCAGTCAAAAAGTTTCCCAACTTGTCCGTTAGTGGTCCCTCATTTGTATCAAAATTTTCTCTTAGCACTCACCCTCTTCTACCCTACAGAAAACGTAGAGGCCTCCTTAAATTTACTCTCCCCAGAGACCTCACAGCTCTATGTGAGAAAGCCCAATCTTAAGGGCACTGAAGGAAAATCATTTGGATAAAAGAAATGGCGGTGAAACAACAAGAAACTGAGGAACTTATTATAGTAAATGAATAAAATAACAAAACAAATAACAAGCAAAGATATACATTATAACTTCACCGATTTATTGCATATTTTTAAAATAGGGAAAAAAATTCCTGCATATTTCATGATTTACCTGGTCAAGTAACAGAAAAATAATGTTAAAAAAAAAATTAGCAGGAAATTATTCCAAGAATACAAAAGGCTTTAAACTTAACTTTAAAAGAAATTAAACTGACATAAAGAATTACATAAATTATCATAAAATTCTTCTATATGCTTATGTGAGGTAAGTCTAAATCAAGTACCTGATTATTATTTGTTTTAATGCAGGTTATTAATAGAAAAATGTTATGGACACCATACGGGTGGCTCTGGTAAAGCAGAGGCTGACTGCAGGTTGTGAGAAGTAGAGAGAATTTGTTGCTGCCTAGCAAGATGTCACAAGACATACTGGGCAGTGACTACTTGGTCAATCGCCAACCAAAGACACGAGCGGATGGAAAAACAGAAGCAATGGTGATTTGCAGAAAATTTACGGCAGTGGAGAAGATGGGGGAAGTTTCGATTAAACAATCATCACTTCTGGGCAGAATTCATTTTGTGTGAATTCTACCAGCACACGCAACTTTCTTCTCTGCTACAGTACACAAGGTCCTTCACTTCTGCTGTTCATTCTCCTCCACTGTCAGCTTGGAGATAATGGATTCTGCCTAGAAAACAAAGCCGGCAAGAGAAACCAAGACACTTTCCGTTCTAATTTTTCAATGGGTTACCCACGTACCTTTTCGTACAGTTTATATTAAAACAAAAACAAAAAATAACCAGGTACAAAATTTTGACTTTCTTCTATATTTTTAAAAATAAAATGAGCAATGATAACATTTCTGTAACAAAGTACAAAAGGTACACCCTTCCATACAATGATTCTATCACAGAATACAGTCACACCAAAAAATGATGACATGGTAATATTGCTTTCACAAAATAAATCATTTCTCATATCAAAATGAGAGGAAAGGGCAAAAAAAAAAAAAAAGGAATTTTTTTTCAAAGCAATCTATGCACCATCTTTTGTCTTCTACTTTTTTGATGTAAGCTGAACCAATGGGCTTTAAGTCAGAATCAATACTGGGTGGAGTCAAAATCTAGGTGGAATCAAGGTCTGGGTGGAGTCAAAGTCTGGGTGGAGTCAAATCTAGAAAAAATGCAGGAGCCTGAATGCAATTTTGAACTGAGTCAGAGAAATGTATCATTTACAGAGTCTAAACTGGACAGTTAGAAAAAAAAAAAAATGGATGTGCCAGATTCCATAGAAATATACCATTTATGAAAGAGTTTGAGTCAGAAACTCCTCAGTGTGCCCGGGTGATGTACAAAGAGTATGGTAATACTTATATTTCTATGGAAGGCCAGTTTGTTTAATATAATCAGGGAGCAAAGGGGCCTCTGTTATACGAGTAACATTCAGAGCTAGGGAGTCACAGGGCAGATAAAGACCATACCTCTCTTTTCTCACATCTGCCAGAATGGCCCGAGATGCAAGGAAGATTTGGATGAGAAGTACAATGACCTGGTCAAGCAACTGGGGCAGGGGGACAAGCAAGAGCAAGGGCAGTGAACCTATAAATCATGTCTAGGAAGAGGATTTAGGTGGATTGTGTTCATGTAAACTCCTTTTGGAGTTTACAAAGGAGCTTGTCAGTGTGGATTCTGGACAGTATGGACTGCGAGTGCTCCAGAACAAAGGGGAAAAAAGATAAAAGAGATAATGACTGCGGTAAAACTGGTTCTATTAATAAAGGTAGATAGAGATGTATGTTTCAGTTTTACAAAATGACAGAGGGAATGCAGAAAGTAGAAAAACACAAATGGCAGGAAGTATGAATGAATGAATGAATGGATAATCTTTATTTTTCAAGGGTAAAGAATTGGGCACGCAGGCCCGTCTTACATTCTGCCCTTACATTCTGAAAGTAAGATGAGAATGTATAAATGAAAAGCATACATTACCCATCCTCCTAATTTAACAGCAAATGTCTACGATCCAAAAACACCCAGAAATATTGAAAGAACCTATGCTGTTAGAACACACAAGGTACAGCTTTTTTTCCCCACAAAGATTATCACCCCAGATAGTGGACAACATGACATGGAAATTACTGTATTGGAAGAATATGGAAGACTATACTTCCAACAAAATAAATAACAAAATAATTAACAGTTCGAGTTCTCGAGTGCTATTTATATCAATTCTGTTCCGAAGCACAAAAGTGTAACCAGTAACAAGCATTCACATGAGGATCTATAGATACGGATATACAAAAGAAAATGGTGGTTTTTAACTGGATGGTTTAGATAAATAAAACAGTTTCTGAATAATGTAACAGTATAATTCATATCATCAGAATGATGTAGCCAAAGAAAGGCTTTACGACTCATCATCATCATCATCATCAGGTGCCGCGCCGACTGGCATCGGCTATTATGCTTCTCCAGAGTACACGATCCCTCATGCAGGCCATCAGTTCAGTTGGTGATCTCCTTCCACACTATCCCGTCAGACTGTCCAGTATCATTTCTCTTGATCTTCCTCTTCTTCCTTCTATGTTTCCTGTTGTTATAATATTTTCAATGCCCCCTCTTCTCATTGCATATCCTATGAAAGTACATTGTGTCTATCTTATCTTTTTTTGACAAGATTTTTTGTCTATCCAGCTCTTCTCACACATTCTTCTAGACTGCTTAAAGACTGCTCAAAATAAATAAACAAACAAATCAACATGGCGCAGGGAAAATTTAAAGGCAAAGATTATAGGTGGTGCATACAGGCAAGAAGATGACAGTGGTGCATGCAGGCAAGAAGACAATAGTGGTGCACGTAGGCAAGAAGGTGACAGTGGTGCACGTAGGCAAGAAGGTGACTGGTGCACGTAGGCAAGAAGGTGACAGTGGTGCACGTAGGCAAGAAGGTGACTGGTGCATGTAGGCAAGAAGGTGACAGTGGTGCACGTAGGCAAGAAGGTGACTGGTGCACGTAGGCAAGAAGGTGACTGGTGCACATAGGCAAGAAGGTGACAGTGGTGCACGTAGGCAAGAAGGTGACTGGTGCACGTAGGCAAGAAGGTGACAGTGGTGCACGTAGGCAAGAAGGTGACAGTGGTGCACGTAGGCAAGAAGGTGACAGTGGTGCACGTAGGCAAGAAGGTGACAGTGGTGTACGTAGGCAAGAAGATGACAGTGGTGCATGTAAGCAGAGACACCTGGTTCAAGTGTACAGTTAATGTAAGAGATCTACTGCCAGTCTGTCCACAATGCACTGCCAGAGGAAGATGATGCTGCAAAAGATATTTGTACCTGAATCAGGAAAGTCTCAGAAGCATGCCATAAAGTACCTGGATCAGGAAAATCTCAGAAGCATGCCATAAAGTACCTGAATTAGGAAAGTTTCAGAAGCATGTCATACAGTACCTGAATCAGGAAAGTCTCAGAAGCATGCCATAAAGTACCTGGATTGGGAAAGTCTCAGAAGCATGCCATAAAGTACCTGGATCAGGAAAGTCTCAGAAGCATGCCATAAAGTACCTGGATCAGGAAAGTCTCAGAAGCATGTCATACAGTACCTGAATCAGGAAAGTTTCAGAAGCTTGTCTCAAGCTGTGCACAGAGACTGATGATATGTGTGGCCTCACTTGTATCAAATCTAATCAATGGCTCCATTACCTTCATACACGGCATTAGTTGTGTACAGAGTCATCATCATCATCATCGCCTTTCACTCCCTTGAAAGCATAGGCCACAGATAAAGGCTCTTCGGTCATCCCTGTTCTTTGAATTATTCTCTACTTCCTTCCAGGTGTATCCCTTGTCTCTGAGCACAGTCATAATTTCTCTTCTTCAAGTAAGTCTAAGTCTTCCTCGTTTTCTATTTCCTTGAGGATTCCATGTCAGTGCCTGTCTTGCTATGTTGGTGTCGGGTTTCCTCAGAGTGTGGCCAATCCACCTCCACTTCCTAGACATGATGTGTAGGTTCATAGGTTCTTGTCCTGCCCTTTCCCAGACATACTCATTCCCGATACTGTCCTGCCATTTAATGTTTAAATCCTCCTCAAGCAGTAGTTCATGAATGTTTGTATCCTCTGTTGTACTGTCTTGGTCATAATCCATATCTCCGAGCCATATAATAGGACAGTCTTTACATTTGTACTGAAAACCCTAAGTCTGGTTCTTGTTCTGATGTTCTTTGATGACCATATTTTGTTACATTGGATAAATGCTGTCCTGGCCTTGGTTATTCTAGCTTTAGCATCCTTTTCCGTTCCCCCGTATTTATCCACTATGCTGCCTAAATTTGTGAAATATTCTACTTCCTCAACTGGCACTCCTTCAATTACCATGAGGCTATTGTTTGTACTATTACTTTTCATTATCTTTATTTTTTTGTCTGTTAATAAATAGTCCCAGTTTAGCTGAATCTTGCTTACGATCTGAAGTTTCTCTTGCATTTGTATGTGACTGTGTGCCAGAAGTGCCACATCATCTGCAAAGTCAAGATCATCCAATTAGTTCCACATTGTCCATTGTATCCCATTTCTTTTCCCTTGTATGGTGGTTTTCATGATCAAATCAAATGCTAGAAGAAACAGGAATGGTACAGAGCACATGATATTAATTCATGCATGTGTACAGAGCACATGATATTAATTCATGCATGTGTACAGAGCACATGATATTAATTCATGCATGTGTACAGAGCACATGATATTAATTCATGCATGCATACAGAGCACATGATATTAATTCATGCATGTGTACAGAGCATATGATATTAATCCATGCATGTATACAGAGACTTTTTCACTCACTTGATAACAGCAAATGGCAAATGTGGATCTATGTCCCAGGCAGTGAGTTGTACATGGGATATCACATCCAGGTCCAAATTGTCCTTGACCTGTTGGCACAGCAGCGAGTGGTGATGTTGTCAGTATCACACCTGGCCGTCTCTCCTCTCTTAACTTCAGGAGAAGCCTGGCACTATTTTATATGGCTAACTTAAGTACCGCACCTCCTATCAGGATCGAACCATCACCAAAGACAAACAAGTGCACTACCTTCTTCACCACCCAAGTTAGAATGAACATGATATTATACAATTATTTGCAATGGGATTTTAAAAACAGTAAACAAAAAATTTGGACATGGAATCTCCTTTAGCCATGGTCCATGCTGGCCCATATAAAAAAAAAAATAATAATAATAAGGCACTGTTATTTTAATCTGCAGAAGCTAAATCAATTTCTTTGGTGAGCTCAACAATTTTAGGCTTTTGCGACTAAAAAGCCCTGGCCAATGAAACAAGCCTAATGTGTAACAAAATAAAACAAAAAAAAAAAAGGGCATTCACAAAGAAATGCAGAGATTCAGTCTAGAAATGCATGTAGAAGACGAATTTTTTTGAAAATTTCACAGAGAAGAATTAATTAAATACTTGGTAGTCCAAAAAGAAACCCAAAAAAAAAAAAACTGATTTATAAACTGCAGTAAGAGACTAGAAACTGAAATAAGAACACAAAACTGGGAAAATGCAGGACCAGATTTATAGATTTTGTGGACAAAATGATGAACATTTTGGAAATTTCATGAAGAGTGATGGTTCACCAAAAAAAAAAAAAAAAATTTGTTCAAACTAAAAATGCCAGTCATGTGCCTTTCTGAAACACTCCACCACTGACCACTTTATCCGAGTAATAAACAAATGTTCCAAGATACAAAAGTAAAAAGTAAAGTAAAGGTAATCCTGTCATGCCTTAGAGGCACATAGGGATATGGTGTTAGTGCCCAAAAGGGTATATCTAACACATGAATGTACTTTTATATGACAGATCTAGCAGTCTAATTCACGAATATCCACCACAATGAACATTTTATATCAATGATTTTATATAATTATAATATCTACCACATGCTCATAAAATCTTACATCCTTCCCGTGGCATTAAACGTCACATAGGACTCGCATGGTAGTTTTCAAAGTTTCCTGTTTTCAGCAAGCTTTTAAACCTCATCAAGGTATGTTATGCCCACCAAACTAGCTTCTCTTAACAGTGTCTTCTTTAGAGTTTCACGTAGTCAACCTCTTTTTCTTCGGCCTGTTGTGTTCCACTTGATAGCTTGTTTTGGTATTCTCTGATTGTTTATTCTCATCACATGACTGACATATGTCCATCTTCTATTTCTGATCACCCATGAGACAGATTGTCTCTATAATCATAACAACATTAATGCTACACACATACAAGATCAAACGCAGCACTTCTATTTAGGTTTACAATCATGGAATATCACTCTTAAGAATTTAGAAATTAATAAAAAGAAAATTTTTTCACACAGAAATAAATTTTCTAAGAAAATCCTGACCTTTCCACCAGAAATAATGCATACAAGATGCACCATAATCACAGGTAAGACCAACAAGATGCACCATAATCACAGGTAAGACCAACAAGATGCACCATAATCACAGGTAAGACCAGACTCTGGAAGACTTCATTGCAGTCTCGACAAGAATTCACACCAGAACTCGCCTAAATAAGAATACAACTGCAGAACTTGTTTCAGCATGAATTCCCTGCAGAACATGCCTTGACAAGGATTCACTGCAGAACATGCCTAGACAAGAATTCCCTGCAGAACATGCCTTGACAAGAATTCCCTGCAGAACATGCCTAGACAAGAATTCCCTGCAGAACATGCCTTGACAAGAATTCCCTGCAGAACATGCCTTGACAAGGATTCACTGCAGAACATGCCTAGACAAGAATTCCCTGCAGAACATGCCTTGACAAGAATTCCCTGCAGAACATGCCTTGACAAGGATTCACTGCAGAACATGCCTAGACAAGGATTCCCTGCAGAACATGCCTAGACAAGAATTCCCTGCAGAACATGCCTTAACAAGAATTCCCTGCAGAACATGCCTTGACAAGGATTCACTGCAGAACATGCCTTAACAAGAATTCCCTGCAGAACATGCCTTGACAAGGATTCACTGTAGAACATGCCTTGACAAGGATTCACTGCAGAACATGTCTTAACAAGAATTCCCTGCAGAACATGCCTTAACAAGAATTCCCTGCAGAACATGCCTTGACAAGGATTCACTGTAGAACATGCCTTAACAAGAATTCCCTGCAGAACATGCCTTGACAAGGATTCACTGTAGAACATGCCTTGACAAGGATTCACTGCAGAACATGTCTTAACAAGAATTCCCTGCAGAACATGCCTTAACAAGAATTCCCTGCAGAACATGCCTTGACAAGGATTCACTGTAGAACATGCCTTAACAAGAATTCCCTGCAGAACATGCCTTAACAAGAATTCCCTGCAGAACATGCCTTGACAAGGATTCACTGTAGAACATGCCTTAACAAGAATTCCCTGCAGAACATGCCTTGACAAGGATTCACTGCAGAACATGTCTCGAAAAGAATTCACTGCAGAACTATTTAAAAAAAAAATAAAACAAAAAGAACCAAAAAAAACAAAACAGTGCAAAGTCATAAAAACCTTTGCTGATGGTGAACACAATGAAGTATGATAAATAAATATTAGAAACATCAATATTGTAGTATTTGACCTGTTAAGATGTGATGTAGGTAAAATCCTCACAATGGTTTACCTGCTGACTGAATATTTTTAAAAAATGGAATTTATTATTTATTTATTTCATTTCTTTGGGTTCCATTTAAAAAAAAAAAGGAACAACATAAAATCAAGAAGAAAAAGTGAAAAAGTATTAACAAGAGCTATCTACAGTCATCTGCACTGCTGACCACTGGAGAAGGAATGCTTTCAGCCTCGATGTTCTGTAACTTGCTGTGGTCTTCTGCATTTTCTCCCGAATCAGGGCTATCAGGTGACAATGGTTCTTGCAGAAGCTTTCGCCTACAAAGTCCAGAAAAAAAACAAAAAAAAAAACTGGTATAAGCTCAACATGCTAAAAAAAAAACAAGTACAGGGAATTTTTTCCAAATTCTCGTACGGATAAGTGCATATCACATTTTCTATTAACTCCTTGGAAGCTAAAGCATGACAGGATGTCTGAGTGGCGAAGTGGTTAGTGCACTGGTCTCTCAAGGTAAAGGTTGGTGGTTCAAATCCAGCCAGAGGCACCCCAATCACCCAGCTGTAGAAATGGGTACCCGACTTCTGAGTTGGGGAAGGAAAGGCGACCAGGCGTGATATTGACCACATCACCCTCTAGTGTGCTGACAGGTCAAGGAAAATATGAGCACTAACACCATATCCCCTACAGGCACACAGGGGATATGGTGTTACAAGGCATGACAGGATTACCTTTTAAAGCATGACAGACTGTTAATATTCCTGCACCTGAGGAACTAATTAGATCCATTTCAGCTTTTTAACCCATTTGAGACCAGAGATTAATCTGAAAGGTTTATGAAATCCACCATGTCATGGGGGAGTTGTTTAAATGGGTTAAAGACTCTCTGGTGAGTGGGGGGGGGGGGTAACATGCAGAAAATGAATTCTAGAATTTGTTTCTGAACCTGGGACACAACAAAAATTTCTGGATATTACAAGGAGAACATATCCAAAAATGTATGTACAGATGATATGGTACATTATGAACTTGTGCACATACAATCTGTGATTCGGGCAAGAAATGTGACAAAATGCCCGCAGGACTGTTACAGATTTCTCTGTATGCCACCCAGCCTCACAGGCTTGCCAGTTTGGGTGTGATAAGCTCGTAATCAGAGGATGCCACTTCAATTAATATTTTTCAACCGATCAAGTTAAAAAAAATTTTTTTTCCCTTATGGATCTCTGTTGCTTGACGAACATCTAGCTCTGCGATGTCTGGTCATATGCAAGAATGCTCAGTCAGACAAGCACAGATGGACATGCACGCAACAGCTTCAGCAAAAGGACTACTTTAAAGTATGCAGGGCGAGTAATGGAAGCTAATGGAGATAACTTCTGAAAATAAATTAAGACTGATTTCAGACATTTTCATATATTTTTTCAATGGTTACTATCCTTGACTTAGGGTTATTTCTTCGCTCATCCATGTATATAGTAAAGTTTCAGCACAAAAAAAAAACAAAAAAACTAGCTTGATAGTACTGCCCTGGTTATGTATTGAGCTGATAAACGAAATTTTAAATTAAAACTGCTATACTTTTTGTCTTAAGTTTCAAGACAATTTATAAAATAAAAACAGGAAACAGACCATATGAAAAGTGTTTAGAGTTACTCTGTTTACAGTAAATAATACAGAAACACAAGACAGCCTTAGAGGAAGAAAAAAATGATGATGACTGCATCATAAAGTTAAAACCAGAAGCAATGTGCAGATTCGTCTTGTAATTTTTTTTCTTTAAAAATCTGAAACAAATTTTTTAAATAAACAAATACAGAAAGATTAATATCAAAATTTAATTTTTTGCTTTTTTTTTTTTTGTAACGATCAAAAGAGATAGCAAGACATCTTAGTCTATATCTGGTACATGAAATTTTTTTCCACTTCATTTTTGCTTACTGTATATGTTTTATACACACACGCACACAAAAAAAAGGTCCGACAATTAAGTAATGAGACTAATTACATAAAAATAAAATAAACAACAGTTGAAGATATAACCTGTATTTTATTCAAAGTAAGCCCTTTGTGCAATGATACAGTGAGTGGCACAATCTAACAAACACTGGAATGACCTCTGCAGTTCTTCTGTTGGTATGGCCCTTAAACTCAATATTACGGCCCTTTGGATATCATCAGTACCATCAAAGAAGCATCCCTTCAATGGTAACTTTAATTTTGAGAATAGAAAATAATCGCAGGGAGGCAAATCTGGGAAACAGGGTGGATGGTTGAAACACACACTTGTTTTTGGGCCAAAAATACCTGTACAACTACCGCCCAGTGAGCCAGTGCATTATCATGAAGAAGGAAAAAACTGCCAGGTGTTGAATACTCGGGTCAGACTTGGAGAATCCTTTTCAATAGGCATTTCAAACTACTTAAATAAACTTTGGCAGTGACAGTCCATCTCTCTGGAATAAAATCTTTGTGGATAACTCCTTTGCTATCGTAGAACTACACCAACATTGTCTTCACTTTCGACTTTTGAAGACAAAATCTTTTGCCTTTTGGTGATGATGATGACTTCCACTGAGCACTCTGGCATTTAGTTGTGGGATCATAGCGGAAAATCCATGTTTCATCCTCTGCAACAATAAATTTAAGATATATTTATTTTTGTGACATGTTTTGTTGATGTCTTTTGCGTACTCAACATGCTGATGTTTTTGGTCATCAGACAACGAATGTGGTACAAACCGGCAAGCAACTTTTTTCTTGCCCAATTCTTCCACTAAAACTTTACGAATGATCTCTCGGTTAACATCAATTCATCTGCCATCATCCTCACAGTCAGACAATAATCTTCTTGTATCCGTTCTCTGATTTTTGTAATGAGTTCCTCATTACAAACAGAAACTAAGCGTCCATGTCTAGTTGCATTTGTAATCGTTTCCACATCATTTTTGAATCGTGAATACCACCTGAATATCTGTGCATGAGATAAACAGTTATCCCCATAAACTTGGCGCATCAATTCAACTGTCTCAATGGTACTTTTTCCGAGCTTTAAACAGAATTTAATGTTAGCTTTTTGCTCCATGCTGATTACATGACAATGCATCTCTAACTAAGTCAACAAAACGGCAGATTGTTTGTCATCTGCTTATCGGGCGGCGATGAAAAGTTGCCAGATCATAGATGAGGTTGTCTCTATGGATTCTGTGCTTAGCTTCATAGATGGTATTTTTGCCTTGGCCATAATAAAATCAGTTTCATTACTTAATTGTCAGACCTTGTATATATAATACATATTTTAAAATTTCATTTAACAACTATTTTATTTCTCATTTTTTTGTCAACTAATAATATATCTCAAAAATATTATTTCAATGACAGTTCATAACTCAAGTGGTTCAATTTATTTTTTAAAAGGCACAAAAGATTTATTCATTTATATGCCACACACAACTGTAATATGTTGACTTTTGCCCTACTCATACAAAAACATACATGACAGAAAAACCAGAAAAAAAAAAAATGAAAGGCTAAATCATGTGCCAATGTGCTGCAGTCAGCCCAGCTGTAAAAACAGGTACTTAGCATGCTGTGTTTGTATCTGCCCAGGAAAGATAGACTTCTGAATAGGCTCCACCACCCTTGAGAAAACATTAGTCCCTGGTATACAGATCAGACTGCAGCCTCACACCTTCCTGTTAATAGTACTGAGTGTTTTTAGATAGTTTAGCATTCTAACTAGCCTCAGCCTAATCTTCATCTATTTCCTTATCTCTTTGATGATCATGTCATCTCTAACACATTTATCTCCTTGCTAATCATGTCATCTCTAACACATTTATCTCTCTGATCATGTCATTTCTAATATATTTATCTCCCTGATGATTATATCATCTCTCTTAATGTCATCTCTAACACATTTATCGCCTTGATGATCATGTCATCCCTAACACATTTATCTACTTGATGGTAATGTCATATCTAGAAGACTCATCTCCTTGATGATCATGTGATCTGTAATACATTTACTGCTTTGATGATCATGCCATCTCTAACACATTTATCTCCTTGATGATCATGTCATCTCTAATAGAATGTCTCCTTGATGATGATGTCATATATAAATAGATTTTCTTTTCGTGATGAAAGTGTCATCTCTAACTGATTTATCTCCTTGATGATGGGTTCATCTAGTTATTTCTGGTAGATTTATCTCTTTGACAAAAGTGTCATCTCTGATTTATCTCCCTAGTGATGGTATTACTGCTATTAGATTGATATAAATGATGATTATCTCATATCTAACAGCTTTATCCCTTGATTACCATGTCTTGTCTAATGGATTTATCCCTTTATGATCATTTCATTTCTAACAGATTTATCTCCTTTATGATCATATCATGCTTTAATATATTTATTTCATTTATGATAGGTGCTATCTCTAACAGATTTATCTCCATGATGACAGTATCAACAGCAATGGATTTATATCCTTAACGATTTATGCCATCTCAAATAGGTTTATCTCCATTATCTCCCCTTCCTTCATACATAATTAGTTCTGTTCACCGAAACTGATCATAATTTAAACAGGGCTGAATCACTGTGAAAAAAAAAAAAGAGGGTATACCGAGTTTGTGCAGAATCACATGAACAAATCAGACCCACATGAATCATAAAAAGTGAAGAGATTTTTTAAAAAAAAATCAAACCACCATTTTTAATCTGCAAATAATCATACCACATAAACAAAAACAAACACAAAAAATCAGAATCAATAACAACCAACCCCATATGGCAGACAATGTGACAGGAGAGAATAAAGCTGTGCACTCTATATTTAATGCCAAAAATCTAAACAAACTATGAAAAAAAAACAACCCAAAAAAACATATTCAAGACATCCCACAATTCAAAATAGTAAATACTCTACTCCAAAACTGAACAAATGAAAGAAGATCAAGTTTGTTTTTTTTTTTAAATTTATTTACAGCATCAGTTGCCAGGAGTTTTTAGTTTACAGTAGTAAAGAGGATTAAACAAAGAAAACTTAAATATTTTGGACACATTAAACATCATAATAATCTAGAGAAAACCATCCTGGAAGGGTACATAATGGGAAAAAGAAAGAGAGGAAGACCAAGGTGAAGATGGCTGCAAGACATCGTTGATGATCTGCAGATGGATGCATCAGCAGCAGCCCATCTTGCTCACAACCGAGAGGCCTACAGGAGTGCTGTTAGGGAGGCAAAGTTCCACAAGGGGCATGCAGATGAATGAATGAATGAATGATAGTTAAGGTCTATTTATTCTTTGAAAAAAAAAAAAAAAAGAAAAAAATTTTTAAGATTCTGCAGAGACAGGGAAAGGATGCATATAATTTGGTGACATTCTGGAGAATGATACTATATATATTCTGGCTGACAGAAAAACAAACAGAAGAGGTCTTATAGAAAGGTAAAAAGATAAAATTCTTGTTTCCACGCCATTAAGGCATATTGGGGATACGGTATTAGGCCTATATTTCTAAGACCTTCGGCAAATGAAAGTGTGACGTGGTCAGTATCACGCCTGGCCGCATTTACCCTCCCAGATTTCTCTGGTGCCCATTTCTGTAGGGTGTGTGGACCTGAGGCCTTTTTGATGTGTACCAGAAAAAAAAACCACTGCTTGGACTTGAACTCAGTACCACCAGATTACTAAACCAAGTGTCTTACAGAAGTTGCAAGATATATATATATATATATTTTTTTTTTTTTTTAAAATGCAAAATTATAAGACAACAAAAACTCTTGTTAAATTCCTGACTTGTCATAGGAAGGAATAACAAAGAAACACATTTAGTGGAAAACTCAAGGGGAAAAAAAAGAAAGGCTGACAGAAATAAATCTGATCAAACTGCACTGAAGAGAGGCATTCCACATGAACGGAGAGGTCAAATGACAGCACAAACTGCTGAAGACTGATAATTAAACTTTTGGCACAGCATTTAATGAATACATTGAACGAACGCTGAAACAGGACATTGGAAAAATAAAAAATAGACAGGAGTAGTTTGGGTTGTGGAAATGTCAAAGCATGACACAAAACAAGTTGGAGGTTCAACACAGGCATCCTTCTCTGCGGAGACAGCACAAGTTTTTCATATACAAGGGCTGTTTAAAAAAAAAAAAAAAACAAGACCAAAAATTGCAAACAGTGCACCAATCAGAACAATGCAGCTACCGAACACCCCTAATAGCTGCCAAGCTTTCTGAGGCGCTATCAGCATTAGACGTGGAGCTACATCAGCCTGAAGGGAACATACCTTCAAGCCACTCACTGGATTTTTGACAGAGCAACAATTAAAGAGCTTAAAGAACAACATGTGTGTCCAAAACTTTGCTGTAAAACTTGTTCAGAGACATTTCAGCAGCTTTCTCAAACTAAAGGGGGAGACCTGTATTTTTTTTTAACCATGTGACCACGGGATATAAATTCGTAATGGACAATTCCTCTCCAATAAAAAAAAAAACAATCAATGGTACCTTCATCTCTGACCGACTCATCCATGCTTTTTTTTTTTTTTGGTTGCGCTGGTTGTGCTATTTACAAATGTCAGTGTTTTTCTGAAGAGCCCTCGTATATCTCTTTCGGAACTTATCAGCCCTCGTATATCTCTATTTCAGAACTTATCAGCCCTCGTATATCTCTCTTTCGGAACTTATCAGTGAAACTGGATTTAGTGCAACATAGTGAAGCACTTTCTCCAGATCAGCTGTGAGTTTCCCTCTCTCTCTCTTCCCTCTAATGCTTTTATGAGAGAAGCCACGCAAGAATTATGCTCAGAAGCTGATATTAGCCTGTCCTCACCCCACACTTTCACTTAAAAAAAAAAAATTTGTTATAAATGAAAACAAAAAAAGGAAATGAGTGATAAAAACAAGGAGTAAAACATGCAAAAATGATATGTTGCAAGCCCCCCCCCCAAACGAAACAAATTTAAAAGTGTACTGAGTTCACATTACAAAAAAAAAAAAAAAAAACTGTATTCACTTATAGGGTAAGAATCCACTTTTGTTGCTTCTGGTTTTTGACTGCTAGACTGTGCTGTCTACTAAGCTTTCGGGGCAACACCCCTAGCAACTTTCTCTTCAGTGCTTGCAGTTTACAGATCAAGGGACTTACGTTTGAAGCTAGTCTGTAGGTTAGCCTTACAAGACAACAACAGAAAACAAAAAAGATAAGAAAAATTGGAAGAAAAGAAAAACTGGAAGATAATACATATGACTAACTCTTGTATGAACTATAAAAAAGGATAAAAAAAATACTGCTGGCCCTTAAAAAACACAAAAAAACTTCTGCATCTTTCGGCTTATAATGTCTCACCCCTTTTGGATATCAATCTTCTTCTTCTCTTTTCCCACGTCTGAAATTATAACACTTTCGACAAAATTCTCTTGTTATCCACTTTCTAAAGTTGGAATCAAATTGCTGCTTTGTATACATTTTAAAATAAATAAAGTAATAATATATTCATCCATGTAACATATTTATTACGAGGGTTGACTGATAAGTTCTTTGCATCAAGGGCTTATTATGGAAGGAGAAACATGAGGATATGGCAGAGACTCTAGGGGAGAGTGGCTCTTCATACAGCACAGTGAAGAAATGGGCAGCTCAATTCAAACATGGAAGAGAAAGTCTGGAAAATGATCCCCATCCAGGAAGACCAAGAACGGTAACCACAGATGAAACCACAGGCAGCATCCATGACATGATAATGGAGGAAGGACGACTAACTGAGTGGTACATTGTTACTGAGTTGGGCATCTCCCAGGAACGTGTTCATGCCATTATTCACAGTGATCTTCAAATGACAAAGGTCTCTGCTCGATGGGTCCAGAAACTTCTTGGAGCTGATCACAAACGACAACATCTCAGCATGTCAAGAGACAATCTTGGCCATTTTTCTGCACATCCTGAAAAGTTTCTTCACCAAGTCGTGACTATGGGTGAGACTTGGGTTCATCATTTTCAACCAGAAACCGAAGAACAGTCGATGCTGTGGAAACATCATGGATCCCCAGCTCCAAAGAAAGCAAAGGTGGTTCTGTTTGCAGGCATAGTGATGGCTTCCATCTTTTGGGATTCAGAAAGTGTACTATTGGTAGACTATCTTCAAAAGGGCAGAATGGTCACCAGGGCCTATTACACTAATCTTGTGAAGCAGCTACGGGTCAAACTGAAGAAAAATCGTTGAGGCAAATTGACGAGAGGAGTCATCTTTCAGTAAGACAATGCTCCAGTTCACAAGTTGGCAGTGGCAATGACTGCCATTCATGAATGTGGCTTCCAGCTTCTTGAACATCCTCCTTATTCCCCAGATTTGGTCCCTTCAGACTATTACTTGTTTACCAAACTCAAAAAGGAGCTCAGTGGTCGCAAATTTGCTTCAGATGATGACGTCATTCACACTGTAGACCACATTCTACTGGCACAAGATGCTGACTTTTACAAAGAAGGGATCCGTATGCTCCAGGATTGCTGGAGGAAGTGCATAAACTTTGCAAGGGGACTATGGTGAGAAACAACCCCAAAAAAGTTTCCACAAATAATCATTGTACCTTATGCCGAGAACTTATCAATCAGCTTTCATAATTCTGAAACATTTCTAGCCAAGCCAATACAAGATAAAGTGGACGGACCACTACATGGGCTTTCACAATACAAGGTGAACCATCAGAGGGCAAGAAGGACAATCATAGAAAGTTGCCCAATACAGGGAAAATGTGAAAAAAATACCACACAGGGTATACCACCACAAGACAAGATGAACATACACAAGAGCAAAATGATGCAATGGGTTGTGCCACCAGATATGTACAACATACAGCATGCTATTGCTGCAACAAAAACACCGTAAATGGCTAAAAAAAAAATGCTGCCTTAAAAATGAAAACAAATAATTTCATCCTCATTCTTTTTTTTTCAGCAAAAAAAATATCAATTTAAAGGAAAAAAAAAATGCCACAATTTATAAAGCCACAAACACTATATATATATATATATTTCTTTTTTTTTTTATTTCAAATTCACAAAAAATACTCACTCTGATTCAATTTTTGCAATTATTTTTCCTATTTTAAAATTTTATCAGGATTTTTTAAAGTGAAAAAGAAAAAAAAAAACATTTCCATGACAGACAATTCAGTCTTTTAGACAGAAGAGTTAGGATAGAACCATATTTTGAGTACCAAATTTATTTCAAATGCCAGCACTCGATGCTATTTCAGTTTGGTTGTTCTCCCCATTCTGAAACAAAATTTTACACAATTCCACATCTTAAGAAAAAAAAAGATCTTCCTCGGCTATTCCAAAACATGAATGTATGGTCTACAGACTGCCTCTAGTAACCATTCCAAGCTATACTTACCTTGCTTCCAATCGTATACACTTGGGACATTTTCCAAGTATAAAGCACTCTTTATGGTAGCAAGCTTGACAGACTGAAACACAAAAGCATAAACAGCCACAAGAATTAGCTAAAAATATAAAAAGACAAAGTAAATAGTTAATCTCTTACTATTTTTTTTAATCAAAGATTTCTGAACATATTTAACCATTTCCTATCTTTTGTTAACTGTCAAAATTTCACAACCATACAATAATACTGGCTATATATAGCACTGTAATAGTCTTCCTTCACTTTTAGGGGACATTCTCCTATTCATTAGTATTGTCAGTCGTTAGTTACACATGTAGGTATAAGTACAGTGTATATAAAACTAAATATTTATAAATATACACAAAGCAACTGCAGTAAAGCTGTGATAGCAAAATGTAAGACATTTAAAACAAAAGTAGGAACAGCTTTATTAATTAACTGGCACACAACTGTGTGTGCTTGTTAATTAATAAAGCCGTTCCTACTTTTATTTCAAACAGTCTGACATTTTCTTATTCGTTAGCATCTTCTTAATGTCATGAAAAACTGTTTTCGCATTTCCCAATCTACGATTTTACTTCAACTGTTCTCTTCCCTTCAGTCTTTAATATTGCTTCGAGGTAAAATTACTTGTGCCAACGTTTTAATGTTTGAAAGAATGTTGCATTTTGGTAAATTTGCTCTATATGATGATACAGTTGTTCCTGCCATTGTTCGGCTCTTTTTCTTTTACCACGTTTGATAATATTGTTCACTGGCTTCCGCAAACTGCTTTCACTTTCTGCTACCAGCATTTGAGAGCAAGAAATTCAGGATAAATTAGCTCCTTATAACCAGTGACCCACTCTTACTTCTCTGCCCTTGTTTTACCTCCCCGCCCCTATTACCTGGGCATCTGATGACACTGTCCAGCTGGAATGGGAAGATAACCTGTGGATCTTGACACATGCCACAGATAAAACCAAGACCCTGGCATAACTGAAACAAGAGGCCAAAGATCATATTACTAGCACAAATAAGACAAAGTGGTACATGAAGATATACTATGACAAAGATAAACAGTATATTGTAAAGAGGACAAGTGGTAAACAATTGTGTAAATACGATTACATGAAAGGAAATAAAAAAATCTACTATTCATATCTGGCCATCTAGAAAAATGAACATGTATTCAATCAAACACTTAAAAACAATATTCAGTATGCCTCTAACAGTAATGTTACAAGCAAATAGTTCAAATAATCTGTAACAATTATAAATCAATGTAACTTTAAAATTTACAGGTACACAAGTGATAACAGTAACATACAAATGGTGATTATGAAATGGAAACAATGTTATTAAAGGTATGGCAGCGGACAATATTGGAGGAACTACTGACAAAACAAACACTTTCCGCACCTGGCAATCATTGACGTGTGCGACAGCAAGGGAAATAAAAGACCTGATGCGGTTTAACATTGTACCACTTCTCACCTGTGTAAACAAATGCACGGTGATTAGCTAAAATTTTACATTTCAAAAATATATGAATAAGACTGATTAAATATTGTGTACATAAAGAACAGCTTTAAAATGTGAAAAATGAAAAGCACAAAGAGAATGATGGAAAGACTAGAAGAAAAAAAGCATAAAGAGAATTATGGAAAGATCAGAAGAAAAAAGCATAAAGAGAAAATAATGTTGAATGTTGAATCTGCTGTTCCAGTGGCCTTCTTCCAATATCTGATAACGAGGTTTGCCGTGGTTTCTGCTAAATTGGAAGATAAAAGCATAAAGAGAATGATGGAAAGATCAGAAGAGAAATGCACAAATAGAATGATGGAAAGATCAAAAGAATAAAGCATAGAGAGAATGATGGAAAGATCAGCAGAAAAAAAGCATAAAGAGAATGATGGAATGATGAGAATATAAAAGCATAAAGAGAATGATGGAAAGACTGGAAGATAAAAGCATGAAGAGAATAATGTAAAAGATTGGAAGATAAAACCATAAAGAGAATAATGCAAAGATTGGAAGATAAAAGCATAATGATAATAATGCAAAGATGGAAGATAAAAGCATAATGATAATAATGCAAAGATTGGAAATTAAAAGCATAAAGAGAATAATGCAAAGATTAGAAGATAAAAGCATAAAGAGAATGATGGAAAGATTGGAAGATAAAAGCATAAAGAGAATAATGCAAAGATTGGAAGATAAAAGCATAAAAAGAATAATGCAAAGATTGGAAGATAAAAGCATAAAGAGAATAATGCAAAGATTGGAAGATAAAAGCATAAAGAGAATAATGCAAAGATTGAAAGATAAAAGCATAAAAAGAATAATACAAAGATTGGAGGATAAAAGCATAAAGAGAATAATGCAAAGATTGGAGGATAAAAGCATAAAGAGAATAATGCAAAGATTGTAGGATAAAAGCATAAAGAGAATAATACAAAGACTGGAGGATAAAAGCATAAAGAGAATAATGCAAAGATTGGAAGATAAAAGCATAAAGAGAATAATGAAAAGATTGAAAGATAAAAGCATAAAAAGAATAATACAAAGATTGGAGGATAAAAGCATAAAGAGAATAATACAAAGATTGGAAGACAAAAGCATAAAGAGAATAATGCAAAGATTGGAAGACAAAAGCATAAAGAGAATAATGCAAAGATTGGAGGATAAAAGCATAAAGAGAATAATGCAAAGATTGGAGGATAAAAGCATAAAGAGAATAATGCAAAGATTGTAGGATAAAAGCATAAAGAGAATAATGCAAAGACTGGAGGATAAAAGCATAAAGAGAATAATGCAAAGATTGGAGGATAAAAGCATAAAGAGAATAATGCAAAGATTGGAGGATAAAAGCATAAAGAGAATAATGCAAAGATTGGAAGATAAAAGCATAAAGAGAATAATGCAAAGATTGGAAGATAAAAGCATAAAAAGAATAATGCAAAGATTAGAGGATAAAAGCATAAAGAGAATAATGCAAAGATTGGAAGATAAATGCATAAAGAGAATGATGAAACGATCAGAAGAAAAATGGATAAAGAGAATGAAGGAAAGATCTGCATAAAAATGCATAAAGAGAATGATGGAAAGATCTGCAGAAAAAAGCATAAAGAGAATGATGGAAAGATCAGAAGAAAAATGGATAAAGAGAATGAAGGAAAGATCAGCAGAAAAAAGCATAAAGATAAAGATGGGAAGATAAAAGCATAAAGAGAATTATGGAAGGATTGGAAGATAAAAGCATAAAGAGAATAATGCAAAGATTGGAAGATAAAATCATAAAGAGAATGACGGAAAGATCAGAAGAAAAAAGGATAAAGAGAATAATGCAAAGATCAGAAGATAAAGAGAATAATGCAATGATCAGAAGATAAAGAGAATGATACAAAGACTGGAAGATAAAAGCATAAAGAGAATGGTACAATGTTATTTATTAATACCTTATTTAAATCATTAAAAGCTGTTTTCTATTTCCTGTTCCTGACTTGATTTCACCCAAGTTTTTGTTATATGCTGTCATTGTTCTGAAGTAACTGAAGTTATTCACTCATTTTAACACTTAACGTACCAAGCAACACCCATGGCACACCAACATTTTTTGTAGCAAAAGAATCATTGCTGTGATGTTTTACACTGAAATGATTCAGTGCCTATTTTTAGCACTGGCAGCACTCTAAAACTGTGAGCTGCTGACTACAGAACAAAATCATACGACTGTAGCTATTTTTAATTTTTTTAAAAAGCTGTGTAACCCTCTTAGCACTGTTTTTATAAAAAATTTATGCTGCTCTATCCATGACTAATTATTTTCACAAAAACAAGTGAAAAACATACACAGAACAGTTATAAAAATAATGCAATGATTTATTATGCCAGATATAAATCTCTGACAAAAGCTGATGATAATAGAGAAAGTAGTGTGATGATGATGATGATCATAGTAAAGATGGCAACATATGAAAATAATTATGGTGATGGTAATGATGATTAATGATGATTAAGAGGAAGACCAAGGCAAAGATGGCTGCAAGACGTTGATAATCTGCAAATGGATGCATCAGCAGCAGGTCATCTTGCTTACAATCGAGAGGCCTACAGGAGAGCTGTTAGGGAGGCAAAGTTCCGCAAGGGACATGAAAATGACTGACTGACTGAATGATGATTAAAATAATGATGATGATAATAATGATGGTGTAGTTGAATATGTCTGTTTCACTAACAGCCATATCAAGTATATCATCTGTAATCATTATACTGAAGCTTTGTATTAGGTCGCTGGCGTCAGTAACATTACCTTTCTTCCCAGTGTTTCAGTGAACGCTAGTCTGGAATGTGGGCACCAATCATTCTCTGACCACAAAAACTCAGGTGAAATGTCAACAGTTTCAGTACTGTCATCACTGTCATAAGTATCACTCTCACCTGATGTATCAAAATCACCACTGTTTACATAATTAGAACCACTGATACTATCCTCTTCTCCCTAGCCCACTCCCCATCCAGCTTTATGTCTACACATCAATGATCCTCATCATGACATTAGCTTCTATGAACTCAGGTTCACAACAGAATGGACTGGGGTGTGAAATGTTAGTTCCCTCACATTTACAGGCCATTACAGCATTTGAGGCAGGGAAGCCAGCGCCTACCAGAAGAATGCATTTGCTACAACCAGCCACTGTTCTCGCAGAGTACAGTATAACAAAAGCATGGCTATATTTAGCTTGACCTGCGTGTTCCATTTGCTGTTCCAGTGGCCTTCTTCCAATATCTGATAACGAGGTTTGTCATGGTTTCTGCTAGAGTGAGTAAACTCGTCGACAACACATGAAAATGCATCTCTGATTAACTGGCAAGTTAACTCAGGGCTAACACTGTAAAAGTGACAAGCCACCATGCAATAACTCAGGGAGAATGCTAAAGGGGTTAAACAGCTCATTGTAGGTTAAGAGTTAATGCCTTCCCATACCGAATATTGATGATTCTACTGCATGTGATGGTATAAATGTTTCTGCCTTGCTGCCACATAACACTAGTCTTCTTTCACTGCTCTCGCTAATAAATAACCTATTCCACTATCTTTCAGTTGCTAATTTCATTTTCTGCTATCAACGCTAACTAACCTGAGTAAAATCTTCCATGGAGTACGCATCATCGTTGCTGACCCAATGAGGCGGCATCTTCCTCACCTCCTTTAAAAGCCTACAAATATGAAAACAATGCAACAAATGATTCATAGTATCTCTGCATCATCACTGATGTAAAGCATATACAAGTTATAAAGTCTTCCTTACAATTAATAATAAATTATTATACATTTTGTTTCATCAGTAAATATATTCAAATATTTTTCACAGACTCTTCAACGCCATCAAATAAAATGATTTACAGAGGGAATAACTAATGCTCAACACATCAAGATCTTGTAACTTTGTGTTTTAATATTTTGGCTCATTTTTAGTCTGATTTGCTTGGATTTTTAATTTGATATAAACAGTCCCTATCCAGAAATGAATGTGCTGCATAAAAAAATCCAGGCAGGCAGGCAGAAACTACCCACTTGCTCTTACTGGCACGAACAAGGTTTATGTCTTAAATTGCCCTTGTCATTAGTGAACAGATCAAAATTTGGCCAAGGTGAACAATAAGGCTACTTCATAGGTTCATTCTAGGAAGTTGGAGAAGTCGTTACTGCCTGCTCCTTACGCAGGCTGATGTCTGTTCTCAAGATCTTCAAGTTGGCATGAGCTGCCACAAATAAAGGACACAGTCACACAGAGACCATCAGCCAGCTACCATGCCAGCCTTGCAACTTGTCAGTCAGTGAACCAACCAGCTAGCATGTCAGCCATGCAACTTGTCTGCCAGCCAACATGTCAGCCAATGCAACTTGTCAGCCAACCAGCCATGCAACTTGTCAGCCAGCCAACCAGCTAACATGCCAGCCATGCAACTTGTCAGCCAGCCAACCAACCAACCAGCCAACATGTCAGCCAGCCAGCCAACATGCCAGCCATGCAACTTGTCAGCCAGCCAACCAACATGTCAGCCATGCAACTTGTCAGCCAGCCAGCCAGCCAACCAACCAACCAACATGCCAGCCATGCAACTTGTCAGCCAGCCAACTAACAAACCAGCCAACATGTCAGCCATGCAACTTATCAGCCAACCAGCCAGCCAACCAACCAAAAATTATGGCCAGCTATGCAACCTCCCAGCCAGCCAATATGTCAGCCATGCAACCTGTCAGCCAGCCAACCAACCAACATGTCAGCCATGCAACTTGTCAGCCAGCTAGCCAACCAACCAGCCAACATGCCAGCCATGCAACCTGTCAACCAACATGTCAGCTATGCAACTTGTCAGCCAGCCAGTCAACCAACCAGCCAACATGTCAGCATGCAACTTGTCAGCCAATCAGCCAACATGTCAGCCATGCAACTTGTCAGCCTGTCAATTAACCAGCCAGCTAATATGCCAATAAAATAACTTCTCAGTCAATGAGTCTGCTATCTAGTCAAGCAACAAACCACCCAGCCAACCAACTAGAAAGCAAGCAAAAAACCAAAAAACTAGCCAATGAGCAAACCTGTCAACCAATCAATCAAAATGCACTGTCACAACAGTTGGTATTAAGTCCAAATACAGAAGCATTAATGAAAAAAAAAAGAACAAACAAAATCCAAATTCCTTCAAATTAATGTGACCAAATCTTACCAATAACACAAGAATGTCATAACATGACCTTAATATCACAACAACATCATCACAACATCACAAACATGACACTAAAACTTACACAGGATCCCTCTTACAGACAGCCAATAAGGAATGTAAATGAACAAGCTGCCGCCGACACTCTCTGATGTTCTCCAGTCCCCTGACCCGCTTGTATAATGAAGGATTTATTGTATCCACATGGAAGAGTGGTTCTGCCCACATCTTATCCAGCAGAGAGTAGGAAAAGTTCGCAATTGGATATCGGGAAAAATCCCACTTTTCTATCACCCGTCCAGGAATTACGGAAGTTTCTCCTGTGTGACAGCACTGACAGAAGTACTTTCCTAGATACTCGCAGTATCTGTATCTTTTCACGAAAGCTGAAAGGTTGAAAAAAACACTCATGAGCATTTATAAAGATTTAATATCACAGTATATCATTTTCTTGTGATTATAAAGTTAAGGTTGGCAATGAATCTCCATTTAAGTCTTTTGCCTTGATGATGGACAAAGGCAAGCTGTCTCTTACCTATTTCTTGCTACTGTTCAGCTCGGCAATGTCAAAGTGACTACTCTGACCTGAATTTTCCTATGCATATAAGCTTGCTTTTCAGGGTATTAATTTTGCATTCAAAAAGTCCAGTACACCCTATTATTTTTATCCTATTTTCCTTTCCAATTTTAGGCATTTCAATATTTCTTTTACTTGGTGTTCTTGTTGTCCATGAAATAAGTCCCTATTCTTTTAACTGCCATTTGTTTTGTCCATGAAATAAGTCCTTATTCTTTTAACTGCCATTTGTTCTGTCATGAAATAAGTCCCTATTCTTTTAACTGCCACTTGTTCTGTCCATGAAATAAGTCCCTAATCTTTTATTTGTCTTTTGTTCTATCCATGAAATAAACTCCATTCTTTTACATGCATGAAATGAGCCACAATTTTCTGCATTCTTCTTTCTAGGCCACCAAACTTCTTTTTATTTTTCTGTTTTACGCCCACATCAATATATCATGTCTGCTTATCTCTGGAGTTTCACTGACAAAAATAAGAGTGTATAAGGAACTTCATCTCATTTCTCCGATCCAGCAGCCATCTGACCTTGTGCTCCTTGGCTTGAAGCAATGGCAAAGCATATGCAGGTATTCTTTAACTGTATTCAGTTTGTATATAACATCTAGTGTATATGGAATAGTACCTCATTGTCCATCATCAGTTCTCTGGTGGGATTCTGGATCCTATTTGGTACCTCCACTCCTAACTTGCTCACTTAGGGCTCTATGAGTCTGCCTTTATACAGCAGTGTCAGACATAGTGATCATGCTAGAATTTTTTGAAACTGCTACAATTGTACTTGACTTTCATCTTGCATGAAGTACTTTCGGAAATACTAGTTTTCTCATCACTACATCGGGTACTTTTTTAAGCAAAATTAAACACACTTTATAAACATCAGCGGAAAGTAAATTTCCATGTGAAATTTTTTCTGCTTATCTCATTTGTGGAGACATTTAATCTTGACAAAATCCTCACATGCTGAAACCAGTCAAAACTGGCAGATTCTCCTTCATGCAAACTGAACATCATCCTACTGGCTTGATTATCCTCCAACTGATTTCACTGGTTGCTTTGCACTAGGTTTTTGATAACATAAACTGGCAACTGTAATCGATGACCTAAAAGTTTTGCTTCTCTTGTTTTTAATCGGCGATTTACCAGTAATTTGCTGGTTAAACCAATCACTGGTCAGACATCTGGGCAGTAGTTCTGGCTAGCCAGAAAAACTACATATGTGCAGTCTTTTATTACGCAGGATATCTCCTAATGCTGTACACATGGCTTTTGCAAGGATCAAGCTGATCCATATGTTTCAAAGGCTGGAACTGGCACAGCCTGGTACAGGATCAAGGCTGCACCAGAGATGATATGGATAACTATTCACAACTGTGAAGAAAGCAATGGCAAAACTACTGAATGCAACATGCAAAGAAATCATGACAGCCAGCACCGGAAAAAAAAAAAAAGAATTCAGAGCTCTGATGGTGAGACTCCCCCCCCCCCTCCAGACTTGGCAAACCACAAACAGCATTAGCAAACACATAAAGCACTAAGATCCTGCATCTTTTTAATAGCAATATATGGATGTGAATCATGAACACTGCCTAATCCCACAGGCAGATACTCCTCACTCAAGTCACAAATGCACCATGTTCCCATTTCTATACCCAAGTTTTCCAAAGAGCACTGACTCTCAAATCTTCGGTTTGTAGCCTTCACATGAAAAGACAATGCACTACTGATTATGCACTCTTTTAACCCCCTTCTCCCATGACACATACCTGGGTCAACCCTGTTTCCACAACCTGCACAACGAAAATTCTGACGACTCATAAGATTGGCTCTCCTGTTTAAAAAAAAAAAAAATTGACCATTGTAACAAAAACATTGATGCTGCACTATAAATGTTACAAAAAAAACCCCAATAATATACATCATAAATATGTAATTGTAAAAATTATAACAATGCAGACACTATACCACTGCATCAACAGACCGACGGCTGCATCGATGTGACAAAATAGTAACTGCCACATTCATCAACACTGTTACAGACATTGCACAAAGCCTGTGCTCTTTGCAACGACAGCTTGGCACTGATACAAGAAAAGGATGGTTACTACATCAAAACTGTCATTAAAAATGGCACAAACGCTGTGCCACTGTAACAATGTTGTGAGAATACTACTGTGATACCACTATATCAATACTGCAGTATTATTTTGATATTGTGATATGATACTGTTATTACAATGTTATGATAATACTGTGATACCATTATGGCAATACTGTGAAATACTATTGTTATGTGGTAATATTATAACAATGCTGTGATACAACAACCTTATGAAAAGAGCAGAGTGGAGGAGCATGCTGAGAAGTCTGCTTCTTAGTTATCGTTGGAGAGCAAGGAAAACTACCTAGCCCACTCCCTATCCAGCTTTATGTCCACACATCAATGATCCTCATCATGACATTAGCTGCTATGAACTCACGCATGATCACGGAGATATTCCACACAAAAGAACGGAAGCTACATCTCTACATTAACAACAACAGTAAATCTATGTCCCGCGGCATTTTCACAACGCTGGTATATGAAATGTTAGCGTCTTCACATTTACAGGCCACTTCAGCTTTTGAGGTAGGGATGCCAGCACCTATCCTCAATGATTTTGTTTTCCTAGAGAAATTCCAGGGATATTCTGAGGGTGGGTTGACCTCTAGTGTCAGCTGGTCTGAAAACTTCCACCCAAGTGCAAAAAAAATCAAACCAGGGACCTTCTGACCGGCAATCGAGTGCATTAACCACTACATGACCACAGCACCAACAATATTAAGGACACACTATTTCTACTGCTATAATGACAAATGGGACACTACAGCAATATGTAACAGAAGCCACGTGTCAATTGAATGCCACTCAACAATGACTTGTCTTCTCATTTGATGTTTGTTGATTTGTGACTCAATCCACTACCGGCAACTTCCAAGTGACACAAAAATGGACATCTGGGTAAACAGCCTCAGGAAACTGAAGAACACCTGTCTGTAGAGAAAGCCCAACAGACTGCACAGCACATATGGCTGTCAATGAATGAAGAGTAAAAAACAGAAATATCACACAAAGGTCATTCCTATGAATTGTGGAACTTCAGCCGAGTCCACAGTGGGTGAAAGAAAAAAAAAATGTAGATGTTACCATGTTGTAGCTACAAAACAAAATCACTGACAATACAGGGAAGAAAATGCCAGGAAAGGGGGGGGGGGAGAATTACTTACTTTTCTGGAGGATGTACACTGAAAATAATCTGTGCCCTTGGTGGCGCCCATTCTAGATTACCTCTCAGTCTAGTCTGTGGGGGAAAAAAACAAAAATTAACCAAAGAATAGACTCTCTGTAAAAGATGTTATCCATCTCATAAAACAGAACAAACACTGCCAGGAACAAAATTACAACTCTACAGAGGCCTATTCAAAACACTACCACAGAAAGAACTATAAAAATAAGACTTTAAGGGCATGCATCTTTCCCATGGCAACATATGCCTGTGAGACCTGGACACTTAACAAAACAGTTGAGAAACACATAAATGCCTTTGAATGTAAATCCTACAGAAGAGTTCTTCAAATATCATGGACACAAAAAAGAACAAATATATCCATACTACAAGAACTTAATATAGAAGAAGGCTGGCTAGTAAAGAGGATTAAACAGAGAAAAATATTTTGGACATATTAAACGTCATGATAATCTAGGGTACATAATGAGAAAAAGAAAGAGAGGAAGACCAAGGTGAAGATGGCTGCAAGACATCGTTGATGATCTGCAAATGGACGCATCAGCAGCAGGCCATCTTGCTCACAACCAAGAGGCCTACAGGAGTGCTGTTAGGGAGGCAAAGTTCCACAAGGGACATGCAAATGAATGAATGACCACAGTTTCATAAAACTTATCTTTTAATTATTATTACCATTACAGGCCAAATAAGGCAGTTAGAGGACAATTTTCCGTTCTAAAATATGAGATGTCATCATAAATTTTCTAGACCAGTCCTCTAAATAAAGACTCATCTTAGTTCCTATTGACCACTATCACCCTCAAAGTAGTTTCCCCGAGCACGGATACATCAGTTCCAGTGCTTCCTCCATTGCTGGAAAGCAACTAAGTCTGCTTCGACAAGACTGCCAAGTATCATCTGTGGGTTTTGTTTCAATGTCATTAAAATGACACCCTTTTAAGCTTCATCTTCAACTCTGGAACAGAAAAAATTTTCAGGGGACCAAACTCAGTGAATAAGGAGGGGGGGGGGGGGGGGGGAAATGATAGCCATATTCTTCTTGGCCAAAAGCTGCTGGGTGTTAGCACAGTGTGAGAGGTGTTGACATCATCATGATGCAGCCAATGTTTTTTTTCCTTGCTACAGGCTGAGGCATCTCATCATATTTTTATGCAGTTGCCACAAAACATCACAGCAGAAGCTGGAATTCACAATCTGGCCAGCAAGGACAAATTCTTGGTGCACAATTCCCTTGATGTCACAGAAAACATCACCATGCTCCTGATATTGCTTTACGACTGTCTGGCCTTCCCGAGCTTGCTGTCTCTCGCTGGGATGATTGCTGCTTGATCTCTGGATCTTAACCATAAACCCAGCTCTTATCATCAGTTATGACCACGGAAGGTTCCATCCTCTGAGGCAAGCTGTTGCAGCTCAGAGACATGTTGCTGCATTCAGTAGCCATGAGGATCCTGGAGACAAATTTGGCTGCGGGCCAGCACATGCCCAATTCTTCAGCGTGGGCCTTCCGACATCCCAAAACTAATTCCCACTGCTTCACAAAGATCTTGAATGGTCAGACATCGATTCTCTGCTGCTGTGACATTTTCAGGAGTTGCGCACAACAAGGGTTGCCCTGTATTGTCATTGTCATCAACCGATGTTTGATCAGCCTTGAATCATACATGCCACATAAATACTTGTGTACGGCCAAAAGACTGCACTTTTTGAATCTTTTCCAGGGCTTCTGTTGCAGTTTGTCCAAGATTCAGGCAAAATTTGATGCAAACTTGCTGCTGCTGCTTTTTTACATCCATCGTGAAAATTGCCAAAGCAAGCTAACATCATTTCTTCCCATGTAAGCCCAGCTCCGCACCACTTGGCATGCTGGTTCATGCTGCATGCTAGTACTGTCACTTGGTGCTGCACTGTGGCATTCCAACAGATTTAGGCATCATGGTCTCAGTCTGGAAAATTTCTGATCGTACCTCACACCCACAGGCTTCAATGCTTTAAATGCTCGAATAAGAAGTGTCAAAAGAAAAGAAAAAAACTGGACAAGGAAAAGATACAAGCTAACAAACAAAATACATGTTAAGTAAGAAAAAAATACAAGATAATACTAAAAAACTATGAAGAAAAAGTACAAAAGAATACACTAAAAAATACATGATAAGAAAGAAAAGGTGTAGGATAATATAAAAAAATGAAGAAAAAGTACAGAATAATACTCACATAAAAATATATGATAGGAAAGGAAAAATATAGAACAATATAAAAAAAGGGAAGAAAATGTGTATGGTACACAAGGAAACAAACAAGGAAAATGAAATACAGAATGCAATACACACACACAAAAAACACATGATAATAATAAAAATGCACAAAAATAACATATAGAATAATTCACACAAAAAAATATAAGGAAGAAAAGATAAAGAATTAAATGGTTAAAAATAAAAGATGACAGCGAATAAAAAGTGCAGAATTAGAAAATGAAGTAAAAAAGTAAAAAAAAAATTATACAGATCACGTAAGCACATGAAGACAGGTAAGAAAAAGATAAGGTACTGGTGAAGACAGAAAAAGGTACAGTACATACTCTATTGCTTGTTAACAAGTCTGCATATTCTGCATCATCTGGTGAGACTGGAGTGGACGCAGGCAGCGGCAGTAACTAGTGAAGAAAAATAAAGAGAGACAGGAATGTACACATGACAGCAAATTTACTCATTTCTCAGTGACTTCACAGGTAGGAGTGTACCTGAATAAAGGCAACAATCAGTCTTCGATGTATCTGTTTAACAGCCTTGAACTGCCGAGTTACTGCAGTGTCAGCTTCAGTTCCCTCAAATGCATTCCTAATCTCAAGTGTGAAGCGGTTGTTCCTCATTTGTTTTCATTGCGGAAAGTGGGAGTGAAGACACTCTCCAAGTTAGTGGTAGCAACCCATGGCTGACTGCCTGTGCCAGGGTTGGCCACAGCTGATCAAGACCCCGCCCTGCTTGTTCGTTGATGCCCCCAGTAACATGCTCAACATGAGTAGGGATCACTATAGTCCCCCTTGGCTGTGGAGTCTGTTAAAGAAGCACTACACCTTTTCCTGGTTTCTTTAGCTACACTCTAGATCTGCAAAAAAACAAATGTCTAACTTTTCCTGCTTTCTTTAGCTACACTTCAGGTCTGCAAAAAACAGACGTCATAACTTTTCCTGCTTTCTTTAGCTACACTTCAGGTCTGCAAAAAAACAGACACCATAACTTTTCCTGCTTTCTTTAGCTATACTTCAGGTCTGCAGAAAAACAGATGCCATAACCTGCTCCTCACTCCACACAATCCTGCACCTCACGTCACAAAATCCAGTACCTCAACACATATCACATCAGCTGCAAAGAACATAATTACTCACAATTTCAGAGAGATAAAACAACAGCTGCGTTTAAGTAACTTCTTGATTTTGTTATCATTATGTACACGTATTTTGGAATATGCTGATATCTAGCCAAAGTGAAGGAACATAATTCCTTCCAGGAACATCACATCCTTCCAGGAACATCAATGGGATGTAGGAAAGAGTCCAGGCAGCCTTTAGTTTGTTGAACCTGGTGACAGTATATAATAATAATACACATCTAAATTATAGCTGGTCCTTGTGGAACCAGGCTGCAGAAATGGGTACCTGACTTCCTCTGGAATTAGTGAAGGAAAGCCAGCCAAGTGTGATGCTGACCACATCACTCTCTATAGCGTGCTGACAGGTCAAGGAAAATATAGTTACTAATACCATACTCTCCATGTGCCTCTAAGGGATGACACAAGTTACCTTTATCTTTACCTACTTGTGGAAACAGTGGGGTTTTTTTTTCTCTGCATCACCTAATTTGGACTCAGAATGAAATACTTTATTTTCGTCACGTGACATCCACTTATCTTATATCTTATATCCCTCCCGTGCCGCTAAACGTCACATAGGGCTCGCAGAGTAGTTCGCCAATTTTTTCTGTCTTCGGCGAGTCTTTCGACCTCATCAAGGGATTTTAAGTGACATCCACTGGCAAACAATTTTTACACCGTAATTCCATGTGGGTCAACCTGAGGGCTGACGATCTAGATTTTCAAAGGCTGTTTCCAAGAACTCCAGTGTGTCAGGTACCCACTTCAGCAGCTTAGTTCACTGAAGACGGTGAATATTCAAACCCACAACCTTCAAGGTAGGAAGATATGACTCTTTCAACTAAACTATTCACAGACAGAAAGTAAAATTCTTTTAAAAATCTTACTCTTTGTGGAGCATCACATTCGGAGACTAGCCACTTCAGCTCGGAAGCTTTCGGTAGATGCTTCTCTGAGAACTTCCGCAGTAGAGAAATAGCAATGGACTCTGCCGATCCTGGGTTTGTTGATTCTTCATATGAGCTGAGGTCATTTTAAAAAATTAAATCAATATAACAAAACCTAAACAAAAATTAAGTTTATGGGTTAGATTTTGATTTTTAAAATTATTTTTGAAAACATAAACAAATTAATTTTTTTGGTGCATTTTTTTATTTTTGATAATCGAATCAAAAGATAATTTAACCCTATCAGTTTTTAACACTTTAATAACTTCAGCACAATTATTTACGATTTAAACAGCCCATTTTGTTTCATTTAGGTGGGTTTTTTTTAACTCTATTTATCCTTATTGCAATTTATTACTGGTGTTCTTTGTATATTACTTTTCTGCCCTTGTTGCAATAAGAAATACATTTAAAAGATGAATTTCAAAACACAAAACCTGAAATAAACTATTTTTTTTTCAGTTTATAATGATAATATTATACCACCTGTTTCTAAAATGAGGCATTTTGTCTACGAAAACTGAAGCTGGAATAACTGGCTTCTTATAATTAGGATGAAGGAGCTTGGAGTAAAATAAGCAAATGAAAGGCTTATTAACATCATGTTATGAGCATAAAATAAACTGTACACTGATATACAAATGGTGTCTTTAGTTGCTGTACACTGAACGATGTATAAAGGGATGACATCCAAGCACCTATGGAATTGTCCTGAAAGAAAAATGATGATTCTACCTACTTTTGCTATTAGTGATAAAGAAATCAAAGCTTGTTTTTGTTTTTTGTTTTTTAATCAACAACACAAAATATGTAACATTAAAGCCATATTTCTACTTAATCCCTACTTACCTATCAGTGAAACAGTTCACATCAGCAGGGGAGACAAGCTAAAAAAAACTTTATGCTTAATTCCCCTTGCTCTAGATAAGCATACACTTACAGACAACACTTGACTCACCTAGTCTTTTCAATCTGTTGATTGCTTCGCTGCAGCTCAGCATCTGTTACAAGAAAATGAGAAACATGGTAAGTCAGAAGTAAAAATGATTCAATATGCAACGTATCTAAAACCACAAAATGTTTTTCCACACACAGAAGACCTGCTACTTAACTACGTAAATCTGAATACGAGAAAATAATTTCCAGGTAAATTATATCGTTTTCTTTCAAAGGTCCTAAAAAAAAAACAACATAACTCCAGGTAAATTATACATGCTCTTTTAAAGTCCCTTAAATATAATTCCAAGCAAATAATATATATTAAACTGCTTCAAAGCTCATCAAATATAATTCCAGGTTAATTATAAATGCTCCTTCAAAAACTCTTGATAAATAATTTCAGGTAAATTATATGTGTTCTATCAAATCACATAAAAACATTTCAAGTAAATATGTCCTTTTCAAAGCTCCTCAAAATAACTTCACATAAATGATATTGTATCCCTTCAAAGTTCCTTAAATATTATTCCAGGTAAATTACATACATAGTGGCCTGGTTGGCTCAGTGGTTAGGCATTTGGTCCAATCATCTGGTGGTACTGGGTTCAAGTTTTTCTTGTGACACCACACCAAAAATATTAGGCTAAATGGTCCACCTAGCCTGTAAAAATGGGTACCATGGAAATCCGGAAAGGTAAATGCAGCCAGGGGTGATACTGACCACATCACACTTTCATGTGCCGAGGATCTTGAAAATATGGACCTACTTTCATGTGCTGAAGATCTTGAAAATATGGACCTACTTTCATGTGCTGAAGATCTTGAAAATATGGACCTACTTTCATGTGCTGAAGATCTTGAAAATATGGACCTACTTTCATGTGCTGAAGATCTTGAAAATATGGACCTACTTTCACGTGCTGAAGATCTTGAAAATATAGACCTAACACCATACTCTCAATATGCCTTAATGGCATAGAAACAGGGATTTTACCTACCTCTACCTATGTTACATATACATAAGAAAGCTCCTCAAGAAATTATTTCCAGGTAAAGAACATTTTCTTGCAGCATTCCTTACGTAAACAGTTTTTATTTTTGGTAAAATTTGCCTGTTAACAACTCAGCTGTAATCTCATATCCATAAGAATGATTTTAAGTGAATATTTTGTGGCCGCTTAATACACTTCCACAGGGCATTTTTCACAGACCATTGCTTAACACAGTGTCAGATGTCTTGTCTTCTACCTCCCTGTAACCGCGAGCTGGTGTTCTCTGCAGCTGATGCTGTGAAGATGTTGGGGCACAGCATCGTATATGCTTGGGAGTACCACTAAAAAGCAGGGAGTGTGCAATGCTTCTTTAGCAGACTCCACCACATGGGAACTATGGCGATCCCTGCCTTGTTAGCCAGGCTAGGCTTGTTACTGGGGGTACCACGAAGAGGTGGGACAGGGTCTTGGTCAGCTACGGTTCATTAACCCTGACGCTAGCATATCAGCTACGGGTCACTGATTTGCCTCATCGGACTGGCGTCTTCACACCCCACAGTGTCAGATAGCCATGTTTACAGCTTCTGCTTGCTTGTAACAGGAACCAGCATAACAGCATTCATAACACACCCAAATCTGCTCTCTTCTGGCAGCCACTTCTACTGCCATCAGGCTACAGCCTTTCAGCTATACTCTCCAGCAAGTCAGAGGTTGATTATAAAGCAGGTATTACTGGAGCATGCCACAAGCTGGGGCAGAACCTTCACTTTTGGGAATTGACATCACTGTGTTACTCCTACAATCTGTGAAGACCTCAACATACTGTTTTTTTTTTTGCTTCATATCATGTTTGTATAATCATGTTCATATCATGTTTGTATAATCATGTTCATATCATGTTTGTATACTCATGTCCATATAATTATGTTCATATCATGTTTGTATAATCATGTTCATATCATGTTTGTATAATCATGTTCATACCATGTTTGTATAATCATGTTCATATCATCTTTGTATATATGGCAAAGGTTAACAAGAAAACTGACCTACAGGGCAATAAAACCCAAAGACAAAAACCCTCTATCTCTCAAGGTCCCTGCTGACTGGCAAGGATATCATGCCCTTCCATAACCCTCAATCCCTAGTGCACCTCAACAAGCTTGTCACTGAGCACTTCCCGTGCTTCTTTTCTCTCTGTCCACCTCTGTCTCCTCTACCTTCAATCCTCCCTGTTGCCAGCATGTGCTCTAGCCCTCCTCTCCTCCAAAAATGCCCCACAAATTTACAGTGTCATTTTCTGATCTTTGTTATAATTTTCGTTCTTTCTCATGCCTCTTTCTGAACTTCCTCGTTCAATTTTCTCACCGTCCATGGTAAGTTCAGCATTCTTCTTAAGAACCAGATTTCAGCTGGTTCCAGCCTTCTTTGTGTCTCTTTACTGACCATCCAGGCTTTGCATCCTTAGAGCAGGACTGGTTCAGTGTAACACTGCAGCACTCTACTCACAGACACTGATTTATTGCAAAGTATGGATTTTAAAAACTAGATCACAAAAAAAAACAAAACATTGCAGCTAAACAACATCAACAAATGTACTAAAATATCAATATTACAAAGTTTCTACTAGATACAGAAACATGCAGCCATTAAATCCCACAAGTATACATCAGAAATTACAAATAAAAAGTGCCCAAATGCAAGAATAACCTGAAGCAAAACAGAACATGGTCCAAACCAAACACAAAAGAATCTAAAACAATAACTATCAATGTAAACAGCATGCATTACTATTAAAATCTTATAAACACAAGAAAGAACTGTGATGAAAATACTGCTCCTCACTGTCCTCTGACTCTTACATTATTAGATGCAGTACTCTGGCTAAAACATTAGTAGCTATGGTCAAAGTACTCTGGCTAAAACATTAGTAGCTATGGTCAAAGTACTCTGGCTAAAACATTAGTAGCTATGGTCAAAGTACTCTGGCTAAAACATTAGAAGCTATGGTCAAAGTACTCTGGCTAAAACATTAGAAGCTATGGTCAAAGTACTCTGGCTAAAACATTAGTAGCTATGGTCAAAGTACTCTGGTTAAAACACTATGAAAAGGAATAAAGTCATAACTGTTTCTCAACCAAACATCCTTTTGAGGGCGAATGATGAAGAAGATTACTTGCTCCTATACTACCACAGCCACTAAAATTATTAATTTAAAAATGAACATATTTTAATTTTTTTTAAAATTGACAATATATTTGAAATCGCATTAGCTCATACAAAATAAAATAATGCAACTTAGATTGTATTAGCTCATATATAACAAAATAATGCAACTGAAATAACATTACCACACATAAAACAAATGAAACTAAGTATAAAAGTAAAATAACATTTAAAAAAAAAAAAAAACCAACAGTCAGTCATTAAATACAAAAAAAAATGTCAGTTCACCGATTAATATGTGCAAAGAGCTCCAAGCAACACAAGAAGGATTGGAAAAACTAATTATGTCAGTCCGCAAGAACAGCGAAGAGCAGAACCTCTATCTTAATGCAAAGAAAACTAAAGTGATGACAACTGACAAAACAGACAAGGCAACTGCAGTATGTATCAGTGAGGAAAAACTGGAAGAAGTGGAGAGTTTTGAATATCTTGGATCACTACTAACTTATAATGGAGATACAATGCGGGAAATTAAAAGGAGGACATCTATTGCTCTTCAGAAAGTAAAACAAATAAAGAATCTGTGGAGAGGAGCAGACAGAACCACAAAAATAAGATTTTTACGGGCATGCATCTTTCCCATCGCAACATATGCCTGTGAGACCTGGACACTTAACAAAACAGCTGAGAAGCACATAAATGCCTTTGAATGTAAATGCTATAGAAGAGTTCTCCAAATATCGTGGACACAAAAAAGAACAAATATATCTATACTACAAGAGCTTAATATTGAAGAAGGCTGGCTAGTAAAGAGGATTAAAGAGAGAAAACTTAAATATTTTGGCCACATTAAACGTCATGATACTTTAGAGAAGACCGTATTGGAAGGATACATAATGGGAAAAAGAAAAAGAGGAAGACCGAAACGAAGATGGCTGCAGGACATCGTTGATGATTTGGAAATGGATGCAGCAGCAGCAGGCCATCTTGCTCACAACCGAGAGGCCTACAGGAGTGCTGTTTGGGAGGCAAAGTTCCGCAAGGGACAAGCAAAGGAATGAAAAGTATAGATATAAGAACCAGAATTCAGCTGGTTCCAGCCTTCTTTGTGTCTCTTTACTGACCATCCAGGCTTCGCATCCGTAGAACAGGACTGGTTCAGTGTAACACAGCAGCACTCTGACTCATAGACACTGATTTATTGCAAAGTATGGATTTTAAAAACTAGATCACAAAAAAAAAAAAAAACATTGCAGCTAAACAACATCAACAAATGTACTAAAATATCAATATTACAAAGTTTCTACCAGATACAGAAACATGCAGCCATTAAATCCCACAAGTATACATCAGAAATTACAAATAAAAAGTGCCCAAATGCAAGAATAACCTGAAGCAAAACAAAACATGGTCCAAACCAAACAAAAAAGAATCTAAAACAATAACTATCAATGTAAACAGCATGCATTACTATTAAAATCTTATAAACACAAGAAAGAACTGTGATGAAAATACTGCTCCTCACTGTCCTCTGACTCTTACATTATTAGATGCAGTACTCTGGCTAAAACATTAGTAGCTATGGTCAAAGTACTCTGGCTAAAACATTAGTAGCTATGGTCAAAGTACTCTGGCTAAAACATTAGTAGCTATGGTCAAAGTACTCTGGCTAAAACATTAGTAGCTATGGTCAAAGTACTCTGGCTAAAACATTAGTGGCTATGGTCAAAGTACTCTGGCTAAAACATTAGTAGCTATGGTCAAAGTACTCTGGTTAAAACACTATGAAAAGGAATAAAGTCATAACTGTTTCTCAACCAAACATCCTTTTGAGGGCGAATGATGAAGAAGATTACTTGCTCCTATACTACCACAGCCACTAAAATTATTAATTTAAAAATGAACATATTTTAATTACAAAAAAAAAATGACAATATATTTGAAATCGCATTAGCTCATACAAAATAAAATAACGCAACTTAGATTGTATTAGCTCATATATAACAAAATAATGCAAATGAAATAACATTACCACACATAAAACAAATGAAACTAAGTATAAAAGTAAAATAACATTTAAAAGAAAAAAAAAACCAACAGTCAGTCATTAAATACAAAAAAATTGCCAGTTCACCGATTAATATGTGCAAAGAGCTCCAAGCAAAAAAAAAAAAAGAAATAACTTATAAAGCAAGAAAAACAACCCATCCATTAAAAAAGCAACTTGAAAACAGAAACAAAGCAAGGGAGATAAATATTTCTATAAATGAGTTAGTGAAGCAAAGTGGGGAAAATGAAGAAACCTGAATAGAGGGAGGCCAGTGATAAAGTTAAACCACTGGACTTGACGACTGCCAAGTTACCGTGGCTGTCTGAGGACACTGTGGAGACGATGTCAAAAATTATAAACTGAGAAATATGTGTGGGGAAAACTAACTGCATTGTTTATGTCCAAGTCTTTCTGAATAAACATGTAGAATTTTTTAAAAAACCAAGATATGAGCAAGCATATAAAATACATACAGTGAACGCGTATCATCAAAATCATTATTAACAGAGCTTATTCTTCTTCTTCTGCATTTGAGGTTACTTATCATGTTAGATCCTGATCCCTGTTGATCCTGATAGGGGCCCCAAAGTTTTTGCCCTACACTAATGTCCTCAGGCCACGTCTCATGCCCAAGGTCTGTCCTCAGGCCACGTCTCATGCCCAAGGTCTGTCCTCAGGCCACGTCTCATGCCCAAGGTCTGTCCTCAGGCCACGTCTCATGCCCAAGGTCTGTCCTCAGGCCATGTCTCATGCCCACGGTCTGTCCTCAGGCCACGTCTCATGCCCAAGGTCTGTCCTCAGGCCACGTCTCATGATCAAGGTCTGTCCTCAGGCCATGTCTCATGCCCACGGTCTGTCCTCAGGCGATGTCTCATGCCCAAGGTTTGCATGGTATGGGCACTTTTAAGGATATGTTCAGGAGAGTGGACTCTAAAAGAGGATGGTTTGCTGATGTCTTTGTAGCTGGTGTATTGGATCTGGTTCATTGTTGGATTTCAGTTGTTGCTTCCATTCAGATCTGCACTGGTTACAAATTATAGTTTTTGCCTCTTGGTATTTACTGGGTGATTTGTTGTTGTTGTTGACTGTTGCCAGCCTTGAATAGGGTGTTCATATTAGTTTCCCATGAGAGAAGCTGTTAAGCAAAATAACGCTTGGCAAAATTCACTACAGCTAATATGTACCTGTTTTAAAACAGGTTTCTAAGACAAAAAGTCTTATTACATGTTTTTTTTTTTTCTTTTTGGTCCTTTTTCTTGTACAGATAAATATCAGTTTACATTTCTATCCTACTATCTTCATAATAAAAACCTGCATGTCCATTCATCATCTACACAAAATAATGATATATCCAATTACTGTTCACCATACTGAATAAAAATATGTAAATGAATTATATCAGATTCTATTTATGTATTCCTTCACTTGTCTTATCATGTCTTGCCTTGACTCCTTCCAACCTTTCTGCACTGAGGAGACAAAAAGTAGTCTTGATAGGGCTAGGCGATCTGTTTCATATGATGGAATGTTTAAGGTTTCTGCTATTTCCTTCCTTCATCTCTTGCATGGGCAGCCTCCTTTTCCTACAATTCTTATCGTGAATGCTTTTAGCATCAAACTGTCGAGTCATGTTATGCACCCAGATCATTCAATCCGATCTTTCTGGATATATTGTAGTACTGATGTTACTCCAACCCTTGTCCTGATGGTACCATTTCTGATTTGGTCTCTTCTTGTTGCATTTCATTTTGTATTCTACTTAAACATCTCATTTCTTCGCTCCTTCACATGTCCTCTCTTTTCTTCTGTCATTACATTACAAGCAGCTGGCTTAACACACTTTTCCTAGAACAATTTTTCCATGGTCAACATGTTCAGATATCTTTCTCTCAGTCTTCATCTCTCTTTTTTTTTTTTTGTGAGTTTTCTAGAGCTTAGCTCTAAATGTGATGATGTCATTCATTCATTTGCATGTCCCTTGCGGAACTTTGCCTCCCTAACAGCACTCCTGTTGGCCTCTTGGTTGTGAGCAAGATGGCCTGCTGCTGATGCATCCATTTGCAGATCATCAATGATGTCTTGCAGCCATCTTCGCCTTGGTCTTCCTCTCTTTCTTTTTCTCATTATGTACCCTTCCAAGATGGTCTTCTCTGGATTATAATGACATTTAATGTGTCTAAAATATTTGTTTTCTCTGTTTAATCCTCTTTACTAGCCAGCCTTCTTCAACATTAAGTTCTTGTAGTATGGATATATTTGTTCTTTTTTGTGTCCATGATATCTGAAGAACTCTTCTGTAGCATTTACATTCAAAGGCATTGTTTCTCAGCTGTTTTGTTAAGTGTCCAGGTCTCACAGGCATATGTTGCGATGGGAAAGATGCATGGCCTTAAAAATCTTATTTTGTAGTCTGTCTGTTCCTCTCCACAGATTCTGTAGTTGTTTTACTTTCTGAAGAGCGAAAGATGTCCTCCTTTTAATTTCCCTCATTGTGATGATAAATGCTAACATAATTAGATCCTGTTTATGTTCTGCTTTACATTTATACCACTACATTCTGTGATGGCCAGTAACAATAGCAGAATTAACATAAGAACAGTTTTCAGAAAACTCCAATGAAGAGCTCAAGATACTGGCAAATTATGCTCATGGTTTTTCACAGTCCTATACACATCAACTACTGACTGAGACAACCTACACCAAAACACTAACAAAAAACTGAGAAAAGAAAAGGAAGCCACTCTTCCTTTAAACTCTGCTTGCTAAAAAACAATCTACATAGAACATTTGGTGTCATGTGAAAAGTATGAATAATGAGCATCTTGATATTTGTTTCATAGTTGACCTGAAATTTCACTCATGGTCTTCTTGTTATTTCTCTCATGATTGCCCTGTTATTTCTCTCATGATTGCCCTGTTATTTCTCTCATGATTGCCCTGGTATTTCTCTCATGATTGCCCTGTTATTTCTCTCATGACTGTCCTGGTATTTCTCTCATGACTGTCCTGGTATTTCTCTCATGATTGCCCTGTTATTTCTCTCATGACTGTCCTGGTATTTCTCTCATGACTGTCCTGGTATTTCTCTCATGATTGCCCTGTTATTTCTCTCATGACTGTCCTGGTATTTCTCTCATGACTGTCCTGGTATTTCTCTCATGACTGTCCTGGTATTTCTCTCATGATTGCCCTGTTATTTCTCTCATGATTGCCATGTTATTTCTCTCATGACTGCCCTGTTATTTCTCTCATGATTGCCCTGTTATTTCTCTCATAGATGCCTGGTATTTCTCTCATGATTGCCCCATTATTTCTCTCCTGGTCTTCTTGGTATTTCTTTCACGATTGCCCTGATATTCCTCTCATGACTGCCCTGTCATTACTCTCCTGGTCTTCTTGATATGTCTCTCATGATTACCCTGGTATTTCTCCCATGGTCTTCATGGTATTTCTCTCATGCTCTTCTTGGTATTTCTCTAATGGTTGCCTGGTATTCCCCTCATGGTCAACCTGGTATTTCTCTCATCTTATCTTATATCTTATATCCTTCCCGTGCCGTTAAACATCACATAGGGCTCGCAAAGTAGTTCGCCAATTTTTCCTGTCTTCGGCGAGTCTTTCAACCTCATCAAAGGATTTTATGCCTGTTAACTTGGCCTCTCATGGCCTCCCTCATTTTCTTGAGTTTTCCTGTGTTTGTCTGGGTCTTTGCCATCTTCTACTGACATGAAGAAAATGACTTTCTACTGTCTCTTCCTCACGGTTCTTAGTAGTTTGCAATGTCCAGCAGCTTCCTAGGCACGCAATGTAGTCAAGTTAATAGTGCACTGCCCTCTTCTGGCTAAGCTGTTGCTCACCCTGCCACATACTACAATTTGGCTCAAAGTCTCTTTCTATGTTTATTTCTCTCAAATGAAGTGCTGTGTCTACCATTTTTTTTTTTAATTAGACTAACCATATACGTGTATACTTTTGCTCTAACACTTTACTGTGTGCGAGCCTTATTGTTCTCCGCTTTCTAAAATTGTACCTGTAACTTCCTAGAAAACTTCTTTTTTGCTGGCCATCTAGGGAAATCCCAGGTATGGCAGTGATCTTTTATATATTCTGTCAGTCTATGTACTTTCTCTTAACTCTTCCCATGCCCAGAAAAAAAAAACCGGACGTTCCCGTCCGTGCCACACAAAAAAACACGGGTCTTGATATGTTTAGGGGGTATAGTTGTAAAATGGAATGAAAAACAGTATTTACATGTACTTCCGTGTACTTATTATATTTCAAAGTATAACTAAATGTATGAAAATTTCATAAATGCAGAGTTTTTTAGGAAAAAAGAAGTAATGTGATGTTTTTAGACAATGATTGTGCCCAGCTCACCATCGGCTAGGTCTAGATATGCACTACTTACCATCTGAGATGTCTAGATCTACTTGTCGATCTCGTATTGTGATTCTATGTTGCATTCTAGCTAAATTAATGTCTGAAATAACCTCCTACCTACTTGTCCAGTCGTCTAATATGTCTAGATCTACTTGGGATACATTCAAGAGTAGTGGGGTGGTCACAGGCCATGTCCATACCCCTATCTACATCATCAAAAATTGAAAATTTTCGATGTTTCTCTTCCTTTTTCTCACTCGGCATCACTCGTAACTAAGGACTCTTTCACCATTTTGAAAAGTGTCACCGGAAATGCAGACGAAATATGTACAATCTAAATGTTACACCGGTTGTTTTATTGAAACAAATGAATTGTCACTATAACGACTATGGCACGCAACTCAGTAACCGGAAGTTTATCACTATAGCAACTATGGCACGGGAAGAGTTAAGAGCCTAATCCACAAGCTTGTGGGGGAAGATATCAGAGTGGCTTTAGCTTAATCACAGTCATATCTTTGTCTTATGGAAGTGTCCTACGGAACAGTGATACCCAATCTCTTTTTTCTTTTTTTAGGTCATGAAATTCCTGATGCCAATGATAAATTACTGCTGCACATAGTCTGTAACTGAAAGGAGTGTGCTACTCACTTGTGAGGTCTATGTTCCTTCCATCTGAACTGTCCTCATCAGATTCTGATTCACCTGTGGATTGAAAAGGTCAGTATCTCACATGATTAAATAACATTAAATAAAACAAACCAAAGCTCATGCATAATAAATCTGATCAGAAGATGAGCAAGGATCATCAGGACTTTGGATCTTTGGTATTACTGTTGCTTTATTGCCCGTTTCTTTGTAGCTGATGCTGTGAAGATATTTAAAATACAGATACTGCATCAAACTGGATTATGATGGCTTGCTGGAAGATTCAGAGTGGACACAAACAAAAAAAAAAAAAAAAGGTAAGCTTCTTTGCAGGCTCTACCATCATAGCAACAAAGAGAAGCCTTATTCTCTTACACAGTCTGAACTTGTTACTAGGATCGCCAATGGTGAGGTGGGATAGGGGGCTTCCTGAGCATTAATTCACCAGCTCTAATGGCCATGCCATCACTCTAGAACATAGTTTTTCAAATGGCGTGCCACAGCACAGTGGTATGCCCGTAAGAAAACTTGAAGTGTGCCGGCAAAGTTTTAGAGTAAACATTTTTTTTTTTCATCAAATTACAGTGCTTGTTTTAGAATTTAATCATTTAGTTAAAAGAATTCCAAAAACTTCAACGCCACATAAACATAAGTTTTAACTTGTTTTTCAGCTGGATAAAGAATGGTCGAAATATTTCATCAAATTATCCCTTCACAATAACAATTATCTTGGACTGACCTGAGAAAGAAGAAGAAAATTCATGCTGTGATGAAAAGGGGGATGACGCAGTTTGGCTGGTTGTGGCAGCTGTCAGATATAACATAAGATTATACACTTGCTTTAGTGCAAAACAACAGAAGTATTTCATAATAAATCTGCAACTTATAAGCTGTACAAAACGATGAGAAAAGAAACGACAATATTATTTTAACTTAAAAATATGCAATTTTCACATAACCGAAATAAAAAAGAAGTTCCTCCTATCTGAGACCTGACCTGCAAACTTTTGCTCGATTCTCAGTTAATACGCCATGTTTTGTTTGTCTATGTAATCCTCGAAAAAGGCTCACGCCAAAATACTGGATGTTGTATGTTTTCCTATTTGCATATCTCGGCAGCTACATGGACCAGGATGGTAACACCAGAAAGGAAGTTAGAATTAGAATTGCAAAAGCAGCACTGACCTTCAAGAATCTTGAAAACGTATGGCATTTAAAAGTTATAAGCACAAAATCCAAGTTAAGATTATTCAATTCAAATGTAATATCCACCCTCATTTATGCATGTGAAAGCTGGAAAACAACTAAAGAAATAAACAAATTAGACAATTTAGAAAACAAATGCCTCAGGAAAATACTTGGTATAAAGTGGAATGAATTTAAGAACAACGCAGAGATAAGACAGATGAGCAAACAACTTGTCTCATGGGTGATCAGAAAAAAGATGATGGACATATGTTGGTCATGTGATAAGAAGAAACAATCAGCGGATCCCCAAACAAGCTATGAGGTGGAACACAACAGGCCGAAGAAAAAGAGGTCGACCACATGAAACTCTAAAAAGGACATTGTTAAGATAGGCTAGTTCAGTGAGCATAACATCCCTTGATGTGACTGAAAAACTTGGTGACGACAGGAAATCTTGGCGAACTATCACGTGGGCCTTAAGTGATGTTTAGCGGCATGAGAAGAATACAAGATACAAGATGTTTTTTTATTTATACATTCTCATCTTACACACATACTTTATATTCATTTTTTTCTCACTTACCACTCCCTCTGCCGCCTTGTAAAACTGCACCATACACCTCTATCTACCTTTATTTTTCACACACTTTACCACTGCAACAAGTCCTTCACACAATTTTTCTTAGTGTACAGACAAGTCTAAATTGGAATTTTAAGAAGAAAAACCCAAATCATTCAACGAGTACCAGGTGAATGAAAAACTGCTTTCATCCAGAATCAGAAAACACTGAACATCTGTTTGATTAAGGGCACTTTAAAGGGTTTTTAAAACATTTAAGTACAATGATTTTACATCTGTTTTCCTTACATGAGTAAGCCTCACATATGTGCATGGATAAAGTAAAATTATGTAGTACTATGACAACATTTATAACAATCCTCTCAATTTTCCCTTATTTTAAACATACATAACTTCATAATAAAGTATACAAGCAGATGGAAACATTGCAGTCTATGTTGAACAAAGAACGAAACAAAAGCAAGCAGGGGGGATCCAACGGAATCAGAGAAGACAGATACGAGGAAAAGATGAAAGGTTAGAATGAAATCAATCAGATCACAAACTCTTTCTGGCACAAAATTCTGCTCATACCATTTTGTTGTAGTCAATCACCGAGGTCACAGCCCACAGTTTTGGAGCTACTGAAATACACCCCATAATCTGATTAAGTACTTTAGGCCTGGATAAAATTTGCTTTATAAACTGGAAAAATGCTTCCCAGCAAGCGAACACCACAACGAACACAAGGAGTCAGGTACTCACTGTCAGTTTGTCCATCACTTAAGGAAGGAAATGGACGCCCTTTCTGGAAAAGGCAGTAAAATTAATATCATGCACAGAAAAAGCAACATATTAAATTACCTGCACAGATGCTTATTGTACAGTACATAGTTATAATAATGTAGTTGAATTTCACATCAGTTAAGAAGTATAAATCAAACATAAAACTGATATCATCAGTTGCTGTACGCTTTACAGGATGTTCCAAATGTTCCTTTACACTTTCCAGAGGCTGTTGCAGGAAGATAAATGCAATGCTACATGAAGACAGTGTGTCTTATTTTGTAAAGAAATTCTCTGTTTTGGACAAACCTTACAGTGACTCGTCTGTTATCTTGGTGACTTGGCACACATCAATATGACAATCAAGCTCCTCTCAGGTTTTAGTCAGCATACCTGGAGTAGTAGATGTGATGACATCCATTATTTGCTACTTCAGAACATTCAGATCCTGTGGAAATGGGGGTAGGTAAATACTGTCCTGTAATGCACCCCCACAAAAGAAAAAGCCACAGAGGATCTAAGGGGTCACTGCAGCACTGATTCATTTTCATTAGCTTTTCCAATGCATCAACTGAGCAGATTAGCATTTATAAAGGCAAACATGTCTCGGTGCCAATGAGGCAGTGTCCCATCTCGCTGAAAAATGAAGCTATGACTGTCTTCCTGAATCTGATGCATCAACCAATCAAGATGTTGGATAGGACATACCAGTTACAGAATCTTCCTTGAAGAAGAAAGGCCCATAAATCTTCTTCGAAATGCCACAAAAGACAAATCACCTCTGGTGAATCCTGTTGATGTTTGATGACCTGGTGGCAGTTTTCCGTGCCCCAAACATAAGCATAAATGGAACATTGATTCATCACTGAAAATACTATCTCAGCAAAGGAGTCATCCTCTTCAACCTTGCTTTGAAAGTCAATTCAGAACTGATGTCTGGTGAATATGTTATTGCTTGTAAAAGAATTCACTTGCTGCAGCTTATTCAGGGGCATGCATATGTGCTTTTGTATCAAACACCACAGTCTTCAATATCTGCAACTCATGACTACCTAGCTGAAGTGATTTTCATGAACTGCATTGATATACCTTCTGAATTTCCTCTACTTTCTCATATGACACAGATGGATGCCCAATGCACTTCATAGGACATAGGCAACCAATCTTTTCAGAGCGGTGATACTATTAATAGACTATGGGTCCAGAAAGTGGTTCATTGTGTACGGGGATTCCACTGTAGAGCAGCAACACTGCTGGTTTTCACAAATTCCAACACGCAAAATGACTTGCCTGCTCCTGACTCCACCATCCTGCATAGAGCCCTCTAGTTGCCTGGAATGACACTTGGTGCATGATTTAAAACTTTAAAAAGTTTCTCTATATGAATGTTTTATTACAGTTAACACACATTTTCTCCACCTAGCTACATTTGCAAATCTTTAGACAGTGGCATTCACAAAGTGTAAAGTCACTTTTGGAAAACCCTGTAATGATCGGGTGACAAAGTAACTATAGTGTACCTATGGTCTTGCCCAAATCCAAGGATAATGACCCTAATTAAATATTACAGATGTGTATGATAAATATGAACCAATATATTTACAAAGCCTACTACTTAAAAAGAAAAAGTATTTAACAGGACTTCAAACAGTAACTAAAACAAGGATTAAGATGAAAGTATATTCTAACATTTATAATAACTGAACTTGACAAAAAACCATTAATTAAAATCTCTATTGGCTATTTAAAAAATGCTCATTTTATTATTCTACAGAATCACTTCCAGACGATTCAAATGTCAAAAGAGTTCCTGTCATGAGTGCTCTCTCGTGAATCAAAGAATTTCTTCTCCTATTTTTAGAAAGTCTCTGTACTGCAGCATCTCGCACTTTACTGGAGTTCCATTCCATATTTTAGTGGGTTTTTTTTTTAATTAAATACTTTTGTTTCACTTAATGATAATTATTTACAATTATAAAAACAGACATAATGTTTTCTTTTTTTTTAAATTCATGGACAAAGTATGACTCTCAGACATTATGATATTTTAAAATTTCGATAAAAAGAAGACAGGGGTCATGGCCATATCCAAGAAACACCAGAAAAATGCAGCATCAAAGTAAAAGGCACGGAATAAAAGCAAGTGGACACATTCAAGTACTTGGGAACAGTAATAAGACGGAAGATGCGAAACTGAAATCAGGTGCAGAACAGCCCAGTCCAAGTCAGCATTTATGAAAATGACAAACATACTGTGCAATAAAGCTCTGTCGATGAACACCAGAAAGAGAATTATTCAAAGTTATATCAAACCCATTTTATTATATTGATGCGAAGCATGCATGGTAACAAAGAGCACTCAAGATCTACCGGAAGCAGCGGAGATGAGGTTCCTAAGAAAAATGATGAGAATACCATGGACAGCCAAGAAAACAAATGAAGAGGTTCTAACGGAGGCTGGGCAAAAGAGAGAAATTATGGGAAAATTTAGAACACGACAGTCCAGATTTGAAGGACATGTTTTAAGAAGAGGCAAACTGGAACACCTAGTGACAACAGGAAAACTGGAAGGAAGAAGGGGACAAAGGAAGACAAATAAACAAGATACTTGGCAGATTAAAAGAGTGGCATGGAGAATGGTCCACAACACATCTCATAGAAAGAGCAAAGGAAAGATGGATGTGGAAATCTATGATGACCACAGCCTGACTGGCATGGACCAGAGAAAGATTTTAAAATGATCCCAGCAGCCAAAGTTCCAATTTTAAGTTTTTAAAAATATGAATGTCAAGAATGCTTCCATATCAGCACTTACTGCCATCATTTTTTCTCTTTTCCGTATCCGAATCCGCTGTCTGAGTTCCTGGATTTCTTCATCAGATGAAGAGTCTGTGGAAGACCCTGACTTTCCCGTCTCCTGCCTCTTCATCATACGATTAAACTTCATGGATTCAAAGGCTTCGATCAATGCTTCACATATTCGAAAATGTGCATTTTCCTGCAAGAAAGTTAAAAAGAAGGATTTTCTCCCATATAAAATTCAAAGAATGGAGGAACTATTTTTATTGTGAAGTCAACAAAATTTCTACGTCATCATGTGCAGAAGTGTCATCTTTTCTCTGAGACTACCCCCCCCCCCACCCATTCTTTCATGGGAAGGCTCATTCACAAGAAAAATTAATGTTATCAGAGGCAAGAAGACAAACAAAAAGCAGATCTGACTGACAAACAAAAAGCAGATCTGACGGACAAACATGTTCACTTCTATGGCTGAATAAAAAATTAAAAATTAAAAAACTGCATAAATATGGTTTTGTTCCACAGTTCTGAGAGTGAAATTTTCAGCTGCTGTGGAAGTTCAAAACAGTCAGTGTGTTATTAAAAGGTAAAACTATGCAGCCATGATTACTGTGAATTTGGCTTTGGGATTTTGGATTAATGCACAGATAAAAATATTTTTAAAATTTGTAACATAAAAATTTTTTTTTAAAAAACGTGAAAACACAGAAGACATATTATGTTTCTTTTTCTTCTTCTCATATGCCTATGCATCTAGAAAAAGAGATGAGTTACCCCTCATGAATCCCACCATCAGTAGTTCACATGTGCCCAGCAGTTTTCCATTCATTGTTTTGTATGTGTGGCTATGTGTGTGTGCCACGTTTGGGCTCTTATATCTCTGTAGAAATGATATACTGTGGGATATACTAAAGTGTCAGCAGACCATTTTGGCATGTGCAGAGTCAAGTCTGGCCAGTCTACAGTTTGCGCAGCTGGGCTTGTAGTCTAATATTATGTTTAATAACGAAAATATGAAACTCACAGTCTAGTCTTACAGCCTCCTCCTGCAACCTCTTTTTTTTTTCTTGCAGGTCTTCTTCTTCTTCAGTCTCCTTGGAACTGTGAGCAAGTGTATTTTGCAGCCGATGCTGTGAAAGTGTTGAAGCACACCATCGTGCTGGCTTGGGAGTGTGGTATGGCAGCTTTTTTTCCAATTCCTGACTGAAGCTAAAAAAAAACGGGGGTGGGGGGGGGGGGTCCAGTACTTCTTTGGCAGACTCCACCACCATGGGGACTCTGGCATTCCCTGCCCCATTAGCCAGGCTATGACTGTTGCTGGCGGGGGTACCAACAGAGAGGTGGGACAGGATCTTAGTTAGTTATGGCTCACCAACCCTGATGCTGGCATGTCAGATAATGGGTTGCTGATTGCCAAAATGGACAACATCTTCATCCCCCTTTCTTATTTTGCATTTATCATTTAGGCAAATATTAAGTTACCTTTTCCAGGTTGGCACAGGTGTTAAAGTCTGCGATGTCAGATAACTCATCAAACTCTGACCTTTCACAGGCTTTGTCAGCGTGCCCTGGTAACTCTGAGGTTCGAACTCTGAGGCTGCGGAGAGGAAATTTAACAGCATGTGATTATTTCTGCTGCAAGAAAATTAATAACGTGATTTACTTCTGTTCTGGGGAAATCAGCCACATGTGATAATCTCAACTCTGAGGAAATTAATCATGTATGAATACTTTTGTTGTGAGGAAGTTATTCATGCTTGATTACGATCGTACTCAGCTTGATTATGATTGTACTTAGACTGAAAGGATAAAAAAATAAATAAAGTGAAATTACTTTTGCAGTAAAGAAATTAATCAACTGCGACTACTTCTGCTGTAATAAATTTCATCAAAGAACATTTCTGAAGTTTTCAGTATTCTTAAGGGATAGTGACCCTACAAATCTGTAAAAGTGTGAAAACCACAGTTACTTAGTTAATAGTACATATTACTTTTTCTAAGAGGAAACCAGTGTGTGATTTCTGGAAACCAGGGGTTCACAAACTTTTTCAGGCTGTTGCTCCTTATCTTTCAGCAACTCCAGGCAGTGCAATGCTCTAGAGGTCCAGAGGGTTTCCTCTGTTGTAATGGGGGGGGGGGGGGGGGGGGGGGGCACCCACAGTGGATGAAAACAGAATGCTTAATCCACAGATGGGGGAAAGAGTCTCTGCACAAGCTTACTCTTAGAGACCCTGTCTCTCAGACAAACATCTCTAGCACCCCACTAACAGCCTTCTTCACACAGGTAATTTTGCTGTTAGCTCCCTCTTCAACCCTTCTTTTACCACCCCCTTAGGTCCTCCCACTGCCCCTCCCCTGGATGAGGCAGTACTGCCCACTTTGGGAACACTGCTATAAATGTATTACATCATTCTGTTGGTTTTCAGTTACACACCTGATCCATGCATATCTTCAACACCCAAAAGAAACCAAAAACATCCAATGAGAACCCTCAAAAAAAAAAAAAAATGCAAAAATATGCATTTGCACACAGCGGATTCAGAACACAGTTTGGAACCCTGTGAGTAAATGAATGTACCAAATAGGAAGTAACAGAAGCAAATTTGCATTATGGGAAAGTGATATTGGCCAGCTATGATTTGTTCGTCATAAACCAATGCACATCACTCCTACCACATGGTTTCATGTCTACACAAGAGTCTGCGCCCACTTCCCTTACCAAACTGACCCATTGTTTTATTTACTGAAACGGTAATGGGTAAAAGAATACAAAGCAACCAGTGAAAGTGGTTGGGGGGTAACTCTTTGTATCTTTTGTGACGCGTCCTGCGTGGTGTTTTACCCCTCAGAAGGCCATTCACCGCCCAGCGCGATGAAAATTTGTAGCTCTCTAATTTTGAAGATAATCAAAGTATACTTAAAACCAGCAGTTGGACTTCCTTCTGGAATCCATTTGTCGACACGAGGCACATGTTTCAGTTGAATTCAGAGTGGTTGTGTGTTAAATTAATGAGTTTATTGTCGAAGTTTATCATCCCTAGGTTTTTGTTTATCAACAAATATGGCTTCCAGTGGTAGTTTATTTCGTCCAGAGAAGCGTATTTCTGCATCAAAAGCTCAAAATTTAATTCAAAAATGTCTAGACTGCAGTGAAGAGAATGAAGTAGCAGAGATTTTGAATTTTCAGATCCTCGTGGTGCTGACTCAAAGGATGAGGATTTTTTTTTTTTTTTTGGTCCAGCAGCAAAACATGCTAGAAGGGTAGCTGGTGATACTACTTCTCAGCTTTTTCCAGTACTAGCTGTATATCACAGTAAGTAATGCTGGAGATCATGTAATTTAAAAAATTAAATGTAGAATGCTTCAAATTAAAAAAAAACACAATGGCCTGTTTTCTGGTAAATATTAGTCGCCGCCCACCACTTGTTTTCACATAAATATTACCTACGCACTTGGTGTTTTTAGTTTACTGTAAATGCATAATTAGTGTATGTTTTCTTGTAAATTCTGGAGGATATGTGAAGGTGTTTGTGTACATTGTGATTCATTTCAGAAATACTGGACTAACTACAGTGGATTAACTTGATGGGTAAGTGAAAAAAAATATTGTTCCAACTTCTTCATTTTCCATTCTTTCTTCTCAGTTCTTAGCTCTTTTTTTCTGTTGTATTCTTACAACATACTAACAGTTTTATTAAAAAACAAAATACATTTTTTTTTCTTGTTTAAACTAATGTATAATATATCATACTACAAATCAGATTATGCCTTTGTCATTCTTTTAAATGTGACAACCATCCCAATCCACATTAGTATTTTGAGGGAAAAAAACCCCCAGTATACAAAGAGTTAACCAGGTCAGTGGGTTGATGATGCTCAGTTTGCATGGAGGAGAGTCAGCCAGTTTTGACTTTGGTTCAGGATGTGAGCATTTTGTCAAGATTAAATCTTGCCGCAAATAAAATAAGAAAAAAAGTTCAAACGAACGTTCACTTTCTGTAAATATGTTTAATTTTACAATACCATATGCTGACTTTAGAAAACCAGCATATCTGAAAGTACTTCATGCAAGGTGAAAGACTGGTTTAAAAAACTCCTAGCACTATCACTGATCATGCTGCTACATATTATCAAGCTGATAACTTACTTGCCAGTTTAGGTTACATCCCCAACATCCCCTTTCACACTGCACCCCCTCGACAGTCATACCTGATTTAATCTCTAAACAGATGGTGATTGCATCTCATGTATACGCTGTGAAAAGTGATATGTTTGTGTGTTACAGAAATGTCAGGTGCTGATGGCATACATATGTGACAAAATGAGATGAAAGAGAGCAGACAATGAAAGGAATAAGAAAACATATTAGAACAAGAGACTAAAGAACCAAAAACAAGAAACAAGGAACCAGAAATGAACCAAAGAGTGATAAACACAGAAAAACTAAACAAATAACTGAAATAAAAAAAGCAAATTAATATTACGCAAAAAATGTAAAACTAGGTCACAGGAGCAGTGAAGCATTCATCTCATTCGTCTCTTACTTTACTAACCGATGGTTAATTTTGGCTGGAAGTGGCTTATTCACCACAGATGTAAAAATGGATGCTTTGCATCTCCGGTAGTTGCAGAAGGAAGGACTGACAGACAAGATACTGACAACATCACCCTCTAGCATGCCAACAAGTAAAGGAATTTGGACACTTAACCCCTCATCCCTTGTATGCTATAATGGTTCGGAACATAAGAAGGAAAATATGACCACTCACATCATATAAATGTCACAAATTCCTTTTTGTGCATGTTCCAGAAATTATAGTAAGAAAGTGAGATGTCTGGGCAGGATTTACACCAAATTTCAAGGTTCAAAATTCAGACTCTGGCTTCACTGCATTCAGGACAATCCCATATATGCTCTGCCACATACCACAGCATCCATCCAAGAGTATGTTTGCTGATAGTTCCTGTCAAATGCTGGTTGTTTACAATGCATTCTATGCCACACAGTTCAGATGTCCTGCCAGCACCTTTAATTTGTCCTAGCTCTGCATCTACATTGTTCTTCCATTCCTTCTCTTCATTTTCCCAGTCTGTCAAATACAGCTTTAGAAATGTCCTCCTTGTCCATTGTCAGTCTGCCATTTATTTTAGCCTGTCCAGCAAGTCTATCTGCCACATCACTGCCATGTACTCCCACATGGCCTGGATAGTAAAGTCACGTTAGCCTTGTTGCAGTTGACTGGCTTAATAGATGAACCCATCCTTTTCAAAGCAATTTCTTCTCAATCTTATGAAGCATTATCCGGTGAATGTGAATCTGTCACAATAACACCATTAACCACACCATGAGCAACTAGCCATTCCATTGCTGCTAACACAGCCTCAGTTTCCATTCATATGCTCGATGTGGTGACTCTAAAGGCTCCCGAACCCTGTGCCACTACTCTTCCATTTTGGTAAACACCAAAACCCCAACCACTTCTGCTGTTCCAAGTCACTGAATTATCTGTATATATTACCCAGACCAACGGTGATGCTGGATGAGATCTTGAACCCAAAGTTCAACTGCTCTCTATTCCCAATTTTGACATTTACAGCTGTATAATAACCTCTGTCAGCTGAGGTCGGTCCTGTACCCGTCACCAATCATCACCTTTAGGCACCTCATCTAGATTGCAAATTGTATCCTTGGCCTCAGCCATTCAAGATCTGCGTTGTTTGATGCGTCTTCTCTTTATCAACCCCATCTTCTTATGCAGAGAATGGTCCTTCATGCCAGCAACCCTGATGTATGCCTTTACCTGAGCTTGTGTTTAGACTTCACACTCGGCATATCAAGCAGAAAGCGCATGGCTGCCACCGGAGCATCCCTGGTGCAACCCAAGGCCACTCTCACTGCCTCATTCTGTACATGCTCTAGTCTGTTCAGCTGTGCACTGGACTGGGTGAGCAGGCCAAGACCATACTCCAATGGTGACACCACCAGCGCATACATCATTACACCAAAGATGATCTAAAACACACAGAACCAAAAAAAAGAAAACATAACTGTACTTGACTGAAACAAAAAAACAGCAGAGAAATACATGGACTGAAAACTTGTCAGAAAGCAATGATAGCAAACCATTATTAAGATCAAAATGCTCAAACACTGGACAAATTACTTCTCGTGGGACAATTTTCTCTCTTTTTTTTTTTTGCATTTTTAAACCCACATAATTTAAAGCTTCTTAATCAGAAACCTGCATGTATACACATCAACTGTCAATCAAAACTTAAACTGAAACTGAGTGCGTGCTTAATCAATCGTAAAAATCTCTACAGGGAGTAGATACTTACAAAAGCCAATGAAAAGAGTCCAAAAACAATTGCCCATGGCTGAAGACTGCAAAAGGGAAACATAACCCAGGGGGTACAAGTGGTTTACCGGATGCTAATACCAACAGCAAACCACAAAACAAAAAAAATATTCAACTGCCTGTCCGAAAGCGAAATCCAGAAAATGAACAATGACCACAGTAGTTCTGTGAGTAAGTTTATATACACCAGTGTGTCTCAAGCTGTAATGATCATATCCATTATGGTAGCCAACATCTTGGGTGATACCTCCGAAGTATTTTGTAACATTTTTACCCTTGGCCAGAATTTAAAATTCGAGATGTAATTCTTCAAACCTGTACAATATCACACTGAAATTACAGATATTTCCTTATAAATATGTTGCTTTCATTAAAAATTATTGAAATATTTATTTCCAGTTTTTTTTTTTGCTTGTTCTTCAAATTATCTACATTAAAATCCTACAATGATGGCACTTGGCCATTAATCAACCACATCCAATAAGCGAGAGACATTGAAAGGCCTATAAATGCTGCAACTGTATTATTGAGATGGGGAGGAAAAAAGTTTGAGAACTGCGGCCGAACAGCAATCAATTTCTAGCCAAACGCTAACGTACGTGTCCTCCATCTTCACATTTGTAAAAGCTTCATGCCTGTGTATGTGTATGTGGTATGCAACAGAGGAAAAAAAAAACATTAAACTGTAAATGTGCTGCACCGATCAATTCTCACCAGCTGTGCATCAAAATCAATAAAACGCCAATAAGTCCAAATCTAATTTTATCTGTAAGTGCAGCATGAGAAGACAACCTTGATTTTTTGTTTGTTTGTAAATCACTAGTAGAGAGCAGCCACAGATTCTCGATAATATGAAAAGTTGGAAGGGAGAATAAATGTCAGTGTTGAATCTGTTGCTGTTGTTTCTAGGTGCTGTTTAAATGGTGTGCTAAGGTGTCCAGACGGTGATGATAGGTACTGATAAGAGCCAGCCATCATGGTTTTCTTCATATCTCGGGTCACACTACTATTTTATCTTCCCAAAACTATAAGAAGAATGTCCTTCGCAGCTGATGCTGTAAGGATGCTGGAACACAGCACCATGCTAAATTGAAGAGGGTTACAATGGCTACTAACATGAAGACCTGGATTTGACAGAAAAAAAAAGGATCTTAGCTAACTCCATCACCACGGTAACCACAGAAATCCCCCCCCCCCAAATTAGCACGTCAGACTGTGACTAAAAACACAAAGAAGTAATGGTCTTGACCTGTTCTAATCACCAGCCCTGCCAACTATACCATCATTCAAGCACAATCATCTTTGCTTCACTTCTGGACAATATACAAGAATGGGGTACTGCTCCTACGTATAGCTGCAATGCAAGGCTTCTAAGTAAGCTCCTTCACCATAACTTTTTTGCCAAGTTGTTGTGATACAGCCTGTTTTCATGAAAGTGTCTGGGGAAATGGCCTACTGCATGGCAGTGGTTCACAAGTATCTGAGCTGACACTGAGAACACGGAAAAAAAAACCACAAAAAATGGCAAATGGAAGAAAATTATCGCAGTAAGATTAACAATTTGTCATCACAGAAACTGCACAAATCAAGAACTTATTAAAGTGCCAAAACAAGCTCTGCTTTTACCTTTAGCAAATTTATGGTAGCATGACTTTGAAAAGAGTAATTAGGGTTTAATAAAAAAAAAAAAAAATCAGTTTAATTCTAGTGCAGATAGGACACCTGTCAAATGAAAAACTGTGTTCACAGTTCAACTGCACTGCCTCTGAAAATGAAGAGGTGTGTTCCTATTTTTGACTCACACCAAAGAACACATGCACAACTTGGGGGGGGGGGTTGTAAATGCATTTGAGATTAACTGATGTTTACATTAAATAAGCCCTATAATTATGATACTACATAGCAACAAAACACAGAAACAAATAAAAACTCAATAACTTTGGTATTATAATCAATATATAGCCATGTATATATAGCCATAAAGATTCCTTTGACTCATACATACAGTAACTGTTCATCAATTTACATAAATCTATGCTACATACTGTCAGTACTGTCAGAGTGTACATGGACTCTTAATCAGAAGGAAAAAACATGTCCCCTAATAAATCAATATTTTTAAGACTATATGGAACCATCTAAAATTGTCAACATCATTAATGATCTCTACAGCAGATATGTTTGTGCAGTCAACACAGAAGAATGAATGAGAGAATGGTTCCAGACTGAAAAAGGCATGAAACAAGGATGTATACTATCTCCTTTGCTTTTTGGAACTGCCATAAACTTCACAATGAAAAAATGTTGCACAGGTAAAAAGGACATTTATTGACTGCATGGGACCCAACCAGAAGATCTTAATTTGCAGATGACATAACTCTTATCAGTGACAATGTGAATTCGATCCAGGAAAAAATAGATACCCTGTCTTCACTGGCTAGCAAAATAGGACTTGAAATATACAAGGAAAAAAACAAAAATAATGAAACTTCCCATTAATCAAAACAGAAAAAATATAAGTAGAAGGAACAGCTGTTGAAGCCAATTAGCATAGCTCAGCAGCTACACAGACCAGGATGGTGACACCAGAAAGGAAGTTAGAATTAGAACTGCAAAAGTAGCATTGGCCTTCATGAATCTTGAGAACATATGGCATTTAAAACTTAAGAATATTCAATTCAAATGTAAATCCACCCTCATTTATGCATGTGAAAGCTGGAAAACAACTAAAGAAATAGACAACAAATTAGACACTTTTAAAAACAAATGCCTAAAGAATACCTTTTGGTATAAAGTGGAACGAATTCAAGAACAACGCAGAGATAAGACAGATGAGTGAACAACAACCTGTCTCATGAGTGATCAGAAAAAGGAGATGGACATATGTGGGCCACGTGATGAGGAGAAACAATCAGAGAATCCCAAAACAAGCTATCAAGTGGAACACAACAGGCCAAAGACAAAAGAGATCGACCACGTGAAACTCTAAAGAGGACATTGTTAAGAGAGGCCAAATTAGTAGGCATAAAACGCCTTATGAGGATGAAAAGCTCACCGAAAACAGGAAAACTTGGCAAACTACCATGCATGCCCTACATGACATTTAACGGCATGGAAAGGATGTAAGAAGATAGATAATTAGAATAACTTTTCACTGATTTACATAAATCTATATGCATACCATGAGAGCATACCTGACCTCCAATCGGAAAAACCCGTCTCCTGATTCATACGTACTGTAATTACTCACTTATTTACAAACACATATACAGCATATGTAACAGTCCTGGGTATGGGCAAGAGAGACTGATCGATGCAGCTCAGTGGTTAGAGTACTAAACAATGATTCTGATGTCCTTGGTTCTCAGACTAAACTTACCTCACAAAGCTACCTAACATCACACTGGGTTAGCTAACGAGACAAGCAATCAATTTAAAGAAACCTTCTCAACGATTAGTCATTCTCTTTGACTAATTACACTCAGCCAAGATGCGGGAAGTTGTTAATCAGAACTCAAAGTTTGTGAGAAATAGGAGTTTATGGCAAGGAGTTGAGGAAATAACAGAGAAGCCACCAAACATAGTAACAAATATATGTGAACTTAAACAAACGTTAACAAAAGCTCTCTTGACCAGATCGTCTTATTATTTTCCTTCAGCGTTCAATTCAGCGAGTTCTGTTTCGACCTGAATCAGTATATGAAAGTAAGGAATTACATTCTACACAGCATGCTGAGTAAAGTTCTTTGAGACCTGATGAAACAAAGAATAGATAAACTTGATTCTAGAGATATCATCAAGATCTTACCAGTTGTTATTAACACAGACGTTAAAATAAGTAGTTTTACACTAAATAAGTACTGCTTTTTTTTTAAGAAGCAGTTTTACACTAAATAAGTACTGTATTTTTTTTAAATAAGTAGTTTTACACTAAATAAGTACTGTATTTTTTAAATAAGTAGTTTTACACTAAATAAGTACTGTATTTTTAAAAATAAGTAGTTTTACACTAAATAATTTTTTTAAATAAGTAACTTTACACTAAATAAGTACTTTTAAGTAGTTTTACACTAAATAAGTACTGTTTTTTTTTAATAGGTAGTTTTACACTAAATAAGTACTGTTTTTTTAAATAAGTAGTTTTACAGTAAATAAGTACTGTATTTTTTTTAAATAAGTAGTTTTACACTAAATAAGTACTGTATTTTTTAAATAAGTAGTTTTACACTAAATAAGTACTGTATTTTTAAAAATAAGTAGTTTTACACTAAATAATTTTTTTAAATAAGTAACTTTACACTAAATAAGTACTTTTAAGTAGTTTTACACTAAATAAGTACTGTTTTTTTTAATAGGTAGTTTTACACTAAATAAGTACTGTTTTTTTTAAATAAGTAGTTTTACAGTAAATAAGTACTGTTTTTTTTTTAAATAAGTAGTTTTACACTAAATAAGCACTGTGTATTCTGAAAAACATTTGTAAATTTACAATATGAAGTAACTTGGTTGATGGTCAGAAAAATGAATGGTCATAAAGTGGGATGTCAGTGAGCTGTGACTATCTATGCATTTCAACCAGCATAAAATCAGAATAAAACTTTAATTTTTTTTTTTCCCTAATAACATTACAAATTCTCGAAGATTATCTAACAGAAGGAAAAAACCAGCCCATATTGAGGACAATGAGTTATAACATTCAACCTTAAAAAAAAATAATAATAATAATAACTTGATCCAAGACAAGCATCATTTCCTCTTAGAAACACGATGTAACAAAGATCTTAGGCACATGGTTTCATTTAGAAATAGACTAATGAAAGAAAAGCTTATGGCGTTAAAATATGCAATGATTGCCTGACAACTGTCCGTTTTCAAAACTGATGCTTAAGAAGCTATGAAAACATCAGAATCTGGAAGAATGTAATAAAGAAATATTTTGGTATTTCAACATCCAAGGACCTTCTGATTGGCAAGAAAGTGCACTTCCCCCTTCACCACCATGGCATGTCATATTATATCATATCACACTATACGAGTTTTGTATTGCAGTGTATCATGATGTCCTATACTGCCTTGTGCTTTATTATATAATATTACATACCATTGTATTCTATGAAGTACTTCTGGCACTTCATATTACTCAAAGGATAAGAAAATTTAATGTAAAGATAATTTTTAATTATCCTCATTATGTATGCAGCGAATTAGTACTGATATATTGTCAAATTCTGTATGACAAGGCAAGAGTTTAGTGACACAGCAGAATTACCAACCACCTGTATGCCTGATTCTTTGCCAACTTGACAATAAAATTCATTATAAACATAGATTTAACAGGCTCTACGTCAGAACTTCTCAAGAATAGCATAAAAGATTTCGTCTTGGCAGAAACAAGTTCATCAACATTACCTGTTTGTTCTGACAGAAACACAAGAAGAAAATTGTGTTATCACAAAAATATCTCCTTCAAACAAAAATAAGTAAATAAATTTTGTAAAAAAAGCTTACCCGAATAAACTTCCATTTATAAATTGTATCATTTGTTCCAATCTATTCTTTGTGTTGGTTATTTCCCTTTGTAGTAAACATTTTATGCTTTTTGCTCAAGAGAATCTCTCAAATTACTTCAAACATAATGATCAGAAGATTTCTGGATGATTAGCAAAATAAATTTCACTTTCTGTAAGGCTTCACTGCCAACTCTACTTCAGAGAAGCCAGCAGTAGCACTTTTCATATTCACACTGCCCATACAGGACAAAACATGTGCAAAGAGGTCAGCCGATGTGGCTACGCAAGAGCAAATGCTTATAGTAAACCTCCATCATTAACTTGAAACATAAAATTTAGCATGCCTGATGAATGAGGTGGTTAAATTGTGGCTGCTGGCACCAATTTACAGCCCAGCAACCACCTATATTTTGTCCTGTTCTCAAACATTTCCTTTTCAGCAGCTTGGACCACCCCAGCTATCTTGTCAAACAAAACTAAATCTCTGTCAAATATTACCTCTGGGGAGATAATGTACATTTTTTTAAAAAACTATCACTTATCACATAAGCACAACAGGGTAATGAAGTATTAACAGAGTCAGTTTTTCGAAGGTTGGTCGGGCACTTTCTGTCGTTCTTTTTCAAACACAAGCGTTAGATGCCCTCTTTCAGATGAGTTATCTATGTGTTATTGTATGTTATCTGTGACTGAGCTAATAATAGGTGTATTCTTCAATGGTGTCCAAGTAAACCAAATTCAGAAAAGTCCCGGTATTTCACAACTTAAAGGGTCAAAAAACACCTGACACAAAGCGTGAAAAACACCTGACAAAAAAGTGAAGAACACCTGACAAAAAGGTAAAAAACCACCTGAGAAAAAGTTAAAAAACACCTGACAAAAAGGTAAAAAAAAAACACCTGACAAAAAAGTCAAAAAACATCAGACAAAAAGGTTGAAAAACACCTGACAAATAGGTAAAAAAACACCTGACAAAAAGGTAAAAAAGCACCTGACACAAAGGTTGAAAAACACCTGACAAAAAGGTTGAAAAACACCTGACAAAAAGGTTAAAAAAAAAACACCTGACAAAAAGGTAAAAAAGCACCTGACACAAAGCGTGAAAAACACCTGACAAAAAGATAAAAAAACATCTGACAAAAAGCATGAAAAACATTTGACCAAAAAAAGTAAAAAAATACCTGACATAAAGGTAAAAAACACCTGACAAAAAGCGTGAAAAACACCCAGTAAAAAGGCTGAAAAACACCTGGCAAAAAAGGTTGAAAAACACCTGACAATAGAGGATATTCAGAACATGGTTATGGCTGATTTCTATTTTTCTATCTGATCTGATCTGATCTTATCTTATATCTTATATCCTTCCCGTGCCGTTAGACGTCACATAGGGCTCGCAAAGTAGTTCGCCAATTTTTCCTGTCTTCAGCGAGTCTTTCAACCTCATCAAAGGATTTTATGCCTGTTAACTTGGCCTCTCTTAATAATGTCCTCTTCAGAGTTTCACGCGGTCTGCCTCTTTTTCTTCGGCCTGTTGTGTTCCACTTGATAGCTTGTTTTGGGATTCTCTGATCGTTTCTTCTCATCAAGTGACCAACATATGTCCATCTCCTTTTCCTGATCACCCATGAGACTGGTTGTTGTTCAGTCATCTGTCTTATCTCTGCATTGTTCTTGAATTCATTCCACTTGATGCCGAGTATTTTCCTTAGGCATTTGTTTTCAAAAGAGTCTAATTTCTTTTCTATTTCTTTAGTTGTTTTCTAGCTTTCGCATGCATAAATGAGGGTGGATATTACATTTGAGTTGAATAGTCTTAACTTGGTTTTTGTGCTTATAACTTTTGAATTCCATATGTTCTCAAGATTCTTGAAGATTGATGCTGCTTTTGCAATTCTGATCCTAACTTCCTTTCTAGTGTCACCATCCTGGTCGATGTAGCTGCCAAGGTATGCAAATTGATTGACTTCTTCAATATCTGTCCCTTCTATGTGTATTTTTCCATTTTGATTGATGGGAATTTTCATTATTTTTGTTTTGTCCTTGTTAATTTCAAGTCCTATTTTGCTAGCCAGTGAAGATAGGCTATCTGTTTTTTCTTGCATGGAATTCACATTATTACTGATAAGAGTTATGTCATCAGCAAAATCAAGATCTTCTAGTTGGGTCCCATGTACCCAGTCAATACCTGTGTTACCTGTGCAGCATTTTGTCATTATGAAGTCTATTGTAATCCCAAAAAGTAAAGGAGACAGTATACATCCTTGTTTCACGCCTGTTTCAATCTGGAACCATTCACTCATCCCTTCTTCTGTCTTGACTGCACAACCATATCCATTGTATAAGTCCTTAATGATGTTGACAATTTTAGATGGTATTCCATATAGACATAAAATTCTCCATAATGAATCTCTGTGTATGCTATCAAATGCCTTCTTAAAATCTATGAAATTCAGTATTAATGGTTTCTGCTTTTCAATATGTTCTTCAAGTATTATTCTGAGAGTAAAGATCTGGTCGAGACAGCTTCTCCCTTTTCGAAATCCTGCTCGTTCTTCTCTCATTGCAGTATCCACTATATCTTTGAGTCTATTCAAAATGACCTTGCAAAATACTTTTGACACAACTGATATTAAGGTTACTCCTCTCCAGTTGTTACAGTCACTAAGGTTGCCCTTTTTTGGTATTTTAACAATGATTCCCTTCTTCCAATTAGAAGGGACCTTTTCTTCTTTCCAAATCTTGTTAAACATTCTCTGTAGTTGTCTCATGTTGTCACTATTGATAGCTTTTAGCATCTCGGCTGTTATTTCATCTTCACCTGCAGCTTTGTTGTTAGCCATTAAATTCACTGCTGCTTCAATTTCATGCAATTTAATTTCATCTAGATTGACATTTAGTTGTGGGGCTGATAAGTCAGTTTCAAGGTTTAACAATTCTTTTGGGTGTGGTCGATTGAGTATTTCTTGGAAGTGTTCAGCCCATCTTTGCTTTTGGTCTTTATTTGATGTTAATAGTTTCCAGTTTTGCTAAGGATTGGTCTTTCTTTAGATGTAATAGTACCTGTTAGCCTCTTTTGTATGTTATATAAAGTTTTGCTGTCTCCTGTTTTTGCTGCTTTTTCTGCCTCTTTCGCCATATTGTCTATGTATTCTCTTTTATCCCTTCTAGCTGAACTTTTACTTTCTTGTCTATGTCTTTGTATTTTGCTTTTGACGAATCTCTTTCATGATCTGCTTTTGCATTCAACATGTTTAATTTGGCTGCTCGTCTGTCATGTATATACTTCCATGTTTTATCTGATATCCATGCTTTTCTATTTGGTTTTTCCAATCCAGCGCTTACTTTTGCTGCTGTGATTATGGCTGTGCTGTAAGAATTCCATAACTCATCTATACCTATCTCCTCAACTTCACTGGGTGTTTTGGAATGATTGGCAAGTTCCTGATTGAAATTAATGTTAGTATTTTCTTCTTGTAGGCTGTGGATGTTTATCTTTCTGTGTACTGATTTCTTGTGTTGACTTTTCAATTTTAGTTTTATTTTCCCTATGCACAGGTTGTGATCACTGTTGACATCTGCACCCCTATAAGCCCTTACATCCATGAGAGATGTTCTGTATTGCTTTCTAATACAAAAATGGTCTATCTGGTTTCTAGTTCTATCATCTGGAGATATCCATGTTGTTTTATGTATCTCTTTGTGTGGGAATATTGTGCCTCCAATGACCATGCCCTCTGTTAGACATATTTCAATTAATCTTTCTCCATTCTGATTAACCATGTCAATTCCTTCTTTCCCCATCACTTTTTCAACGTCGGTATTATCCTTCCCTACCTTAGCATTGAAGTCCCCCATAGCAATTAGGATGTCGTGTTTAGGGACTCTGTTGATGATTTGTTGTAGTTGGTGATAGAAGTCGTCTTTTACATCATCATCTGCATCATTCGTGGGTGCATAACACTGTATTATTGTCATTCGTCCGTGTCGTAGGTTGTATCGTGCTCTTATTATACGACTGTTCACTGGTTCCCATTCTACAAGGCTCTTTGCAGCTACATTTGACATAATAATGCCCACTCCGTCTCGGAATTTATTGTCATTTCTGCCTGAATGTATAATTAACTTACCGTTTTCCGCCGATCTTTTACCTGCTTCTGGCCATCGCATTTCGCTGATGCCAAGTATGTCTAGATGGTATATTATTTTTTATTAATTTTTTATTAATTATATTTTAACTCCATTATTAAATATTACATTACAACTGATCTGATACTTGGGCAGAAATATATTTCCAAGGGACTTACCTTTATTTTATTGTCCCTTTTGAGTGAAAATATTGTACACACAACGTAATACTGTATAGTCTTGCCTTGTAGACAGATACTCTTTATTTACTGTAGCAGTTTTCCTCGACACTTCAGTCGGATACCCATTCAATGCCAATTCACACATCTAGGACTCCAACCAGAAAACAGATCATTAACGACCGTACTACTCACACTAGCAGGACACTACTGATATTTGTGCCGAGCATCCCACTGATGGCCACATGAACATTCTCTCAGAGAAATTCCAAAACATGGAAAGCTAATTAAAACCAAGAGAAAATAAACAATCAAAACTCTCTGGACACGTCATTGCAAAACGAAAAGTCAGAGAACCTGACAATCACTGACAAAACTAAAGAGAGAAAAGAAAGATGGAGACCATCAGAAAAAGAGAAAAAAAATATCAGAACGGGCTTGTCAAGTGGTAAAAACAAAGAAAGGCCACTGATCTTTTTTTTTTTTTTTTAGAAATAAGGACTGACTCAACTGGAAAAGCATCACCACAAATGCTTAATGACTTACTGAATGCATATGCACTGGATGTTTTGTTGTGACACAGAAAATGAGAAACAAAATATAAACCAGTCACTGCCTTAGGATTTTTTTAAAGCCAGCAAAACTGTACCAGTCTTTCACCTTTAATGAAGTACTTACCTTTAATGAGGTACTTTCCGAAATACCAGTTTTACAACATTCTGTATTTCATTTTTTTAATGTAAAATTAAACACATTTTATGACGGAAATTAAGTGCTCACATAAAATGTTGTTGTTATCATATCTGCTGTGAGATTTAACCTTTACAAAATGCTTACATGCTGAATCATAGTCAAAACTGGCCGATTTTTGTCTACGTAATTTGAACATCGTTAGCCTGCTGGTCCAATTACTCTCGAACTGGTTGCTTTTTACTTTTTTTTTTTGATAATATAAACTGGTTACAATAACCAGCAACCTCCATAAGTTTCAGTTTTTCTTTTTTTTTAAACTGGTAATTTACCAGTAACTGCTGGTTAACAATTAAACATTAAAACTGGTGGACTTGGTGAATATAAACCCAAAAGTTTAGCCCATAGGTTGCCATCCTGTTTCATACTGCCATCCCACTGCCTTCCAAGCAACATATCTAGTGCTCCCAACAATTGACTTCATTCAATTGGTTCCTATGTCTTGTGTCTCCCTATTCCCTTAATTCCCTTGAGCTTCCAACAGCCCCATAAAAGTAGTATTATTCACTTTGGAAACTACTGGCATTGCCTTACCTCTTCGCCGAGTTCGACCATTTGACTGACTGACTTGATTTACCGCTCCCTGCTGCTCGGAGCCAGCCTTCCTATTTGGGAACGATGGCTCGGAACTGTCTGTCTGCTGAAAATGATCAACAACACGGATGGTGCTAGTATCAGACACCCATCGTTTGTGACCCATCTTTCTAGTGGCTGCAACTGAAGGTGGATGAACATGTTTGCCACCTGAACCATTATGTGTACTTCCAGACAAAGCTGAAGGACTTGGATCTAAGGAAGTTCCTTGAACAAGTGTGTGAGGAATATACATGCCGCCAGATGACTTCTGAACGTTCGGCAGGTTCCTGTTGACAGGTGATGAACCAGGACTGACCATAGATTCTATGTACAAATCTGTATCAGCCCAAGGTTGTGCTGGGCCATACGAATGAGAACCAGGGCTTGTGCTTTCAGTGAAAGAAAGCTGGAGTTCTGAGGAAACTTTTTTGACCTTTGGGGACTGCAAAGGATAAGATATGCTCAGAGCAGGGTCTGACTTGACAGAGACAATCTGAGGCCTGGTTCTTTTTGACGCGTCGGTGATGGTTGTGCTGGAATGTAGCTCTGGATTGGAGGAACACCCAGTGCTTACGCTCAACGCAGAAGTCTCTTGGACCGGCTCGGTGCTCCCTCTCTCAATTTGGACAAATGGATCTGACAAATTGTGAGGTAGATCAGGCGTCTGCGGGATAATTTTGATAGTTATTCCATTTTCTGGTGAAGAAATGGAAGAAGGCACGGAATGAGTGCTGGCAAGGGAGTCAATCACAACGGAGCTGCCATCAACAACATTACGATTACTGTTATCACTAATGTTATAGGCGGCAATACTAGGTATCACAAAACCATCTGAGTGTTCACAAGTGTTCACTTCCGCTGCAGCAGCTCCGATACTCCTTGAGACAGGAGACTCACAAATAATGTTTTTCTCAAGCAGAGGCCCCTCTTTGGAAAGGCCTCCTGGTCCACTCAACATGATGTCCATAGGATTTTCAGTCCCTTTTACAGAATGCACTGAATTCAAACTTGTATGACCAGATGTATCAGAAAACTGTATATGAGCTACTCTATTCCCAAAGCTTAAATGTGGATGCATATTCTGGTCTAGTGGAAAATTATGAGTCTTAACCTCTGTTGTCTCCACATTTTGATTTATAAAAGGATTGGTGGGTGAGCCAGTAGTAGCATTATGAAGAGAATAACCAGCTACCGAGACATCCTTTACGCTTGTCTGAGTGGTAGTCCTTGGGTCAGATGAGAAAGATGAATAAGGCCTCAAGACAGTTCCAGGGTTCTTATGCCCTTCACGCTCAACGGAAGTGATCACAAGAGTCTGTAGATTGGCAGGGTTACTACTGGAAGAAGATACAACAATTTCAGTTGGATGATTTGTCTGATCTGAAAGAAGTGAATCACATGTGCCTGTAATGGCAGCATCTGCAGGCAGGTTGTCCAGACGGCCATGTTCCTGCATGAACTGATGCTGGATGTGGGATCTGCCAAGTGGATGGCTGTTCTGCTGCAGAGCTGACAACTGGTTCCTCTGGCTGTTTCTGAGAGGTTCTGACGCTGCATCCCTTCTGAGACTTTCAAGAACCATAGGTGAGTCAATGGATGATACAAAATATGGGTCAGACAGTGTCTTTTGATACAGTAAACTTGAGGCTCCCAAAGAAGGATCCACCGTTAGCGATAAATTGGAGTTACTCAGATGGCTGGAGTAAGCCACTGAAAGTAAATTTACAAAATAATATTAAATAAATTATTATCGAAAAAAAAAATGTACGAAATGTTTCCATATGTTTAAAATTTTGCAAAATATTTTCAATCCAAAATCAACAATAAGAAAAGGAAGACTTGAAAATGTCATAACAACGGTAAAAATAATTGGGAAGAGAGGGTTTTATATATATACATACATATCATGGACAGTTTAGCATGACTGCATGATAAAAATTTACCAAATGAGCTGATGGAAAATTAACTGTCAATCTTCTTCGTACGCAATTAACTGTCAGTGAATGCTGGCATGGCATCCAATGACAATCAATATCAGCAAAATTAAATGAGTCCATAAATGGAAATGAAAAAAAAAAATCTTTGCAATGTCAGACATGAACAGATGCTGGAACAAGATAAGAAAAACAGGTCATGGCTTTCCTCTGAAATGAAAAGTTTTGGAAGTGCAGAGCTAGAAGCCATTTACAAACGGGAAAAATGTTGCAGAGTTAGAAGCCACTTAACAGGATACTGTGGCATAGCCAGAAGTCACTTACAAAGCAGGAAACTGTAGCAGAGTCAGGACCCACTTAGTACAATACTGCGGTAGAGCTAGAATCCACTAACAAAGTGGAAAACTGTACCAGAGTTAGAAGCCACTTGTAAAGTAAAATACTGTGGCAGAGCTAGAAGCCACTCAGAAAGTATGATACTACAACAGAGATAGAAGCCACTTATAAAGTAGAATACTATGCAGAGATAGAAGCCACTTACCTTGTAGGATACTGCACCAGAGCTAGAAGTCACTTAAATAGTAGGATACTGCAGCAGAGCTAGAAGTCACTTAAATAGTAGGATACTGCACCAGAGCTAGAAGCCACTTTCATAGTAGGATACTGCAGCAGAGCTAGAAGTCACTTAAATAGTAGGATACTGTAAGACACTGTAGAGGGAAATCATAGAGGAACACAGAGATACACTTTTCACAGAGGTTTCCAAAGTACAAGAAAAGAAAAACTGGGAAACAGAGAGGTAAAAGGGTCAAGACAAAGTTAGGTGGAAAGAATTCATCTCTGCCTAATGTTGTGGAAAGGTAAAGATGATGATAAAATGATAACCAAATGTATCTTCTTCTTTATAAACTTTTATATAACCAAATATTTCTTCCATAAAGGTGGAAATTTAGGTATATCTCATTTAAATACAGTTTCTCTCTGGGAGGGGAGAATCTGTATAGTGGAGCTGATCTTCATTCAGAATGAAGGACATATGCTTCTACTTGCTTGCCTTCCCCTTACATACATTTTTTTAGCAGTTTTGTTTTCTTCCCCACTGATAGAAAAAGTCAAGAACTTCTGTGGGCACCATCAAAGAAGAATGACTGAATCATGAATAAGAGGAAATACTAGTTACATGTGAGCAAACCAGACCCTCACGCCGCCTGGCACTTGAGAACCGCTGCATTCAAAATTATGGGACGCTGGAACCACATGGGTTAAACTTGCTGTTTAGTTACACGTAACATCATCTTCTTCAATCATTATAGTACCTCTCCAATAAATGCACCCCTTCTTACTTTTCAAATTTCCTCACAGCATCACTCTGCAACCCCGCTATTTTCTCTGCAACACCTCTTCCCCAATCACCTGTTTCAAATTCTCCTAGCTAGGCCAGTAGTGCATCACTCTCTCTCCCCTCCCCGGTTCCCCATCCACCACCCCCAGTTACAACCCACCGACCACATGTCACAGGTCTCTATTTAAACAATTTCCACGTCCTACCAGATCCATTCCTGACACACACCGCCAGACAAGCCACACCTTGCAATTTACAGCTAAGTACTCCTTTAAAAAACTTTTTTTTTTTTTTTTAACAGTATTCATGTAAATCTATACTTTATCTCCTCTCCCTATTTCTTCGTCCTGTATGTTTTTGTATGATTAAGGCTCACGTCGAAACGTCACAACTTTGTAATCGTTAAGTAATAAAGCTGCTCCTACTTTTTTCCAATTTTATACATTCTAGTATCACAGCTTTACTGCAGTGTTCAGTGTATAGTTGTATACTTATACACCAATTATTGTGTTTTAGACCCTCACACGATGCATTTAACAATCTTAACAAACAAAAGCTGAACCATCATATTTAAGCTGTGAATAAAACATAGTACCTTAAATACATGAACAGAACCCAAAATGATAAGATGCTGTACAGGTAAAACTGGCATTGATTGGGTACATAGTACCCAAACAGAAGATCTTGATTTTGCAGATGACATAACTCTTAACAGTGACAATGTGAAATCGATGATTCCCTGTCTTCCTTGGCTAGAAAAATAGGTCTTTAAATTAACAAAGACAAAATAAAAATTAGGAAATTGTTCATTAATCAAGAAGGAAAAATGTACGTAGAATGAACAGCTGTTGATGAAGTAAACCATTCTGCATACCCTGGCAGCCACACAGACCAGGATGATGACACCATGAAGAAAGTTAGAATTAGAATTGCAAAAGCACCATTGTCCTTTAAATCTTGAGAACATATGGAATTCAAAAGTTATAAGCACAAAAACCAAGCTAAGATTATTCAATTCAAATGTGATATCTATTCTCATTTATGCATGTGAAAGCTGGAAATCAACTAAAGAAATAGACAAGAAATTAGACCACTTTTGAAAACAAATGCCTAAGGAAAATATCTGGTATAAAGTGGAATGAATTTAAGAATAACACAGAGATAAGACAGATGAGCAAACAACAACCAGTCTCATGGGTGATCAGAAAAAGAAGATGGACATATGTAGGCCATGTGAGGAGAAGAAACAGAATACCAAAACAAGCTATCAAGTGGAGCACAACAGAAAAAGAGGTCAACCACATGAAACTCTAAAGAGAATGTTGTTAAGAGAAGCCAGTTTAGTGGGCATAACATCCCTTGATGAAGTTGAAAAAGTCACAGAAAAGAGGAAAACTTGGTAAACAATTATGTGAGCCCTATGTTATGTTTAACGGCACGGGAAGGATGTAAGATGTAAGAAAATGCAGACACCACAACAAAGAACAGGAAACACTTGAACATCTCCAACTAACATGCCCCAGAAATAAAAGACAAGTGTACCTACCGTTCAAATGTGGATGCTTGTTTCCCATATCAGCAGACCTGTACATGCCACTAGGAAGAGAGCATCCTTGAGGTTGATGGCCAGAAGTGGCCAATCGGAATGCTCTGCTGACAGGTAGCGATGAGCTTCGTGAATGAGAGAACTCCGTTTGGCCAGACCTCAGCTGTCAAATAATTACAGTTTTTCATTCACATCTTCTTGTTATTGACTTAACACATTACAGTGTTTACTGGTGGGTGACTGTATAAATGTGAATTCAGTTCTTTGTGATCAACACTTGAAACTCAGACATCAAGTCAGACTGGAAGGAGGTCATGATGGCCTGCTACAATTCTAAGTGCGGACCTAAATAAAACCCTCCTTTTCTTTGGCACAGACTTTATTAAATCCAAGAAAATGTTGACCCCTAGCCTGCTAACTCAGCCAATGAAGAAGCACAGTCTATTTACAGGAATATCATGAAGGCATACGAAGAGATCCAGACCAAATTAGGCTTCTAGTACAGTCATCTTTGTTCCCAGTGCTGGCAGTTGCAGGGTTCATAATTTTACAGCAAAAACTTTAAAAACAAATGTAACTGAAAATGAATTCTAATGTCTTTTAGCAGTTGGGGGGGGGGGGTGTGGGTGTGGGGTCGAAGATGCTGTCCAGTTGGCAGCAGTGGCCCATATGTGACATGCTTTTAGGAAACCATAGCTGACCAAGACCCTGTCCTACCTCTCCTTTGGTACCTCCAGTAACAGGCTTAGCTTGGCTCATGGATTGCCACAGTCCCCCATGGCAGTGGAGTCTGCTAAGGAAGCATTGAACACCCCCCCCCCTTGCTTTCTAGCTCCACTCAGGGCGTGAAAAAAAACTGCCACTGTAACTCACTCCCATTCTGACACTAAGCTGTGCCTCAACATCTTCTTCACATTGGCTGCAAAGAACATCACACTCACAGTACCAAGGTACTGGAGGAGGAGGAGGAGTTCTAAGACCTTTCTTCTATGATATACTGTAATACTGAATCTCAAAAAAAGACATGTTCTGTAAATCTGCCTGTTTGAGTGTCTGCATACAGATACAAATATTCTATGGAGAACGCAGCATACAATGTAACTTACAAGATGTGGGCTTATCTCTGAAAGAAGCGCCTGTTTGCCGAGTTCTATTGCTTTGAAACAGATTCTCATGGCCTGAACATAGTCAGACTGGCACAAGAAGGCATGCTCTGGAATTTAATTTTAAAAAAAAAAAAAAGAAGTAAATCACTGCAACAAGTTTAAAAAAAAAAAATAATAAGAAAGACTTTAAATCTACCAAAAGCCAGTTTTAATCTTTTTGCAACCCCCACTGATTATGCTGATCTGGTGTAGTGTTTAGTGTATTAGCCCACTGATCAGAAAGTCCTTGGTTTCATTTTGCACTTAGGTGGAATTTTTTTTGACCAACTGGCACCAGGGTCAACCTAGCCTCAAAATATGGGTACCTGGAGCTTTCCTAGGAAAACAAAGGACAGGTGCTGGCATCTCTACCTCAAATACTGTAGTGGGCTAGGAATGTGGAGGCACCAACACTTCACAACCGTACAGCATGCAAATGCTATGGGGCAGAGGTGGATTATTTGGTTGCCATTAAACTGAATGCTAATGGACTTGGTGCTTCACTCTAATCCCCTACAGTGCTGATAAAGGATGGTAATTATAACAAGCTGTAATGGTGATAACTAAGATGATTATAGCAAGCTATAATGGTGGTAACCAAAGGTAAATACAGGGCCTCATTAGCTGAGTGGTTAGGCACTCGGTTTGCTAATCCGGTGGTACCAGGTTCAGTCCCAGCAGTGGGATTTTTTCTGATACACACCAAAAAGGCCCCGGGGTTGACCCAGCCTCTAAAAATGGGGGCCAGAGAAATCTGGGAAGGTAAAGCGGCCAGGCATGATACTGATCACATCACACTTTCATGTGCCGAAGGTCATGGAAAATACAGGCCTAACACCGTATTCCCCAATATGCCATAATGGTATGGAAAATGGAATTTTAACTTCTTTTTTTTCTCTATAATAAAAGAAGGTGATTATAGCAAGTGGTAATGGTGACAACAGAAGATAATTATAACAAGCTGTAATGATGATAACAGAAGGTGATTATAGCAAGTTGTAATATTGATAACAGATGATGATTATAGCAACTTGTAATACTGATAACCGAAGGTGATTATAGCAAGCTATAATAACAGAAGGTGGTTATAGCAAGTTGTAATGGTGATAACCGAAGGTAACTACAGCAAGCTGGAATTGTGAAAAAAAAAGGTGATTACAGCAAGCTGTAATGGTGATAAAAGAAGATGACAGTAGGCTGTTTTGGTTTTATTCATGTCCCTGAGCATACACAAGAAGATGGAACCGCATAATATGACCAGCCAAATCGATAGCCATGTGGTCTCTTGGTCAGCCTCACAGTTAGGATGCAGAATCAAATCCCATCCGCCACTTCTGAACCATCAGGGTTCTTGCCAGTACAACAAAGTATGTGCACCACCAAACTGAGATCCTCTTTCATAGGAGACTGGAGCACTTACGTAGTTGTCCAATATGTGCTGATGACAACCCTTTAGCATTTCAACACTTTTTTTTTCGCTTTTTAATATGCCCTGATGCTAAGGAGGACCTAAAAAATTCAAAACCTCTTATGCCAGGTGGCTGCACACATCCTGAAAAACCTGCACTCGCTTTAAAGAGACTTTGAAGCTCGCATCTGGCCACAGGAACAGATGGGAAACTGTTGGGGGTTTGGGCAAGCATGAAGAACTCATGTTGGCAATGGGGCTCATGGAGGTCAGGCACCCTTTTCTCTGGATGAATGAGCATAAGGAATCTCCTTGGAACTGCAGGCTAGTGTTCTTTGCTGGCTGATGCTGAGGAGATGTTGAGATACTGCATCATGTTGGACTGGAAGCGGGTCATGCCAGCTATTTTTTCTCAGTCCCTTAGTGCAATTTTTAAAAAAAGCAAAGGGGCTGTGCAATACTTTCTTCTAGCAGGCTACACCTCAATAGGGACTATAATGATCCCTGCCCCATTAGCAAAGCTAGGTCTTTTACTGGGGGTACCAACGGAGGGGTACGACAGGGTTTTGGTCAGCTACATTAACTATAGTTCACCAACCCTGACACCAGCATGTCAGCTATGGGATACCGATTGCCAAAACGGACAGTGTCTTCATTTCCCTCCAGCCCCCACCAAAGAAGGTGGCAGAAAAGGTATTAAAAGCACTTCAATAAGGAAAAGGTTAGCAAGTTGAATGATTCAAATAAAACTAAATAAAATCAATTCATAGTGAATATCATATATCAATAACAATATTTTATGACAAATCATAAATAATGGTAAAAATTACAAGGCAGATATTGTTTATGGATAAACAATTAACTCTAGTTATTATTGAACTTACAGAATAATATCCAAAATGAAACAATATATAAAATACTAAAAAAAAAAATTATCCAAAATAACAGCGATTAAAAAAAAGAAAAGAAAATGTTCCAGTGACTGCTAAAAGCTCCAAATAATTCTCACCTTCTTAATATAAAAGGATCAAATTCCTTCAAAGAATATGAGGGTAACATTTTAAAGGCAAAAAGACGATCAAAAAATCTTCACATGTGTACTGGATTAATCATTTCACTGTCTGCTGTTCACACTCCTCCGCTGTGATGTAAACTATCGCAAACTATCCACCGATAAACTCTGAACCTCAAACACCAACAACATAAGCAAGCAATTGCTTGTGAACAGATGCCGATTTTCATTTTAAAAAAAAAAACCCAATAGGTGAATGCCCTCGAGTGTGTATGCAACAGGTGACACTTCTCATTACTAAAGCATTACGCAGACCACTCAAACAGGTGGTAATAAGTTCTCTAGCTGAACCCACCTGTTTCAACCTGGAGACCAGAATGAAATCTTCTGCTGAACTATGATTCAGGACCATGAAAGCTTTAACCAGACACTGATCAGATGATAAGACAGACAACAGATTTAGTTCCATGAATGCACTGAGTAGGTCAAAGTAGTTCCATGAGTGCACTGAGCAGGTCAAGGTAGTTCCATGAGTGCACTGAACAGGTCAAGGTAGTTCCATGAGTGCACTGAACAGGTCAAGGTAGCCACACAGGGTACATGGAGTTGAACTTTTTCAGAAAGGTCTCCAAATCACGAGAAAGAGAAAATGGGAAATGTGAAAGGAAGCTCAGATGGACAGGATTCATAACTGCTTAATGTCTTGTTTTGCTTGATGAGGAATAACCATGATAGTGAATGAATGATTGCCAAATGTATCTTTTTTCATAAACTGTATGTAATCGAATCTTTCTTTCTCAGCGGTGGATACTCAACTTAGGTTTATCTCTTTTGAATGCTGTTTCTCTCCTAGTGGATCTGTATTGCAAAGCTAGTCTTCTTCATTCACAATGAAGGACATAATATGTATGTGTGCTTGTCTTCCCCTTTGTGTGTATATATATATATATATATATATATATATATATATATATATATATACATATATATATACATATATATATATATATATATATATATATGAATGTGAGGAAATACTAGTTACATATCAGCAAACCAGGCCCTGCACAAAGTGTTTAACAATTTGAACAGACCAAAAAAAAAAACCATTGTGTTTATATGCTTTGAACAAACCATACTATCTTAAACACATAAACAGAACCAACAATAACCACAACCCAAACTGCAGACACTGCAACAGAGAAAAAGGCCGAACATCTCTTACTAACAAGATCTGTAATGAAACAAAATAAACTGAACAACTTTCCCAAAACTACACACCCACCCCACACCACAACAAATACTCAAAAAAAAAAAAAGACACAGAAACGGCAGCATACTTTTCAAACCAGCACTAAATATCAAGGACACTTAAATTATGACTACAGGCAGACTAACCTCATCATCAGCTGAAGATGAAGAGCTGTCGACTGATACATGTACTTAAACTTCAGCAGTGCAGACATAGAGACATTATTAAACATGAAAAATAAAAAAAAAACTGGAGCTACTGAAATGTAGATACACAGAAGAACTGGACAGAAATGAAGACAAAGAGAAAAACAACAGACCACCTGAAACTGGACAGAAATGAAGACAAAGAGAAAAATAACAGACCACCTGAAACTGGACAGAAATGAAGACAAAGAGAAAAATAACAGACCACCTGAAACTGGACAGAAATGAAGACAAAGAGAAAAATAACAGACCACCTGAAACTGGACAGAAATGAAGACAAAGAGAAAAATAACATACCACCTGAAACTGCAAGAATAAATAATGAAAGACCAAAAAAAAGCATATGGTAAATGAAATATTTTGGCCACATAAATGAGATGTGATACTACAATGAAAACAAAACTTGGGGAAAAAAAAAACACACATGAGGAAGACAATGTTATAGATTGATGGACAATATCAAAAGATGGACAGAAATCAGCTTGAGTGGGCGATTACTGCAGAAGCAAGAAATATGGCATGCTAGAGAGTCACTGCAGCCAACTTTCCCTGTGGAAATGACACATGATGATGATGACAATGATATCATATCAACTTGCCCTTTCAATCAACCTTTTTTTTTTTCTAGCAGTTATATAGCTCCACCGGCAGTAATCAGGCTTCACACTCACAATATAACCTGAATCTAACATTAAAATGGAGAATTGATCCAACACGCCAAAAATAGCTCGTAACCACAACATGACTCAACAAGCTACTACTCACTGACACAGCAGGTGGAACACAGACAATAAATGGGACTTGCAAAGTTGTAAGCCAACACTGAAACAGAACATCACTCAGTATGCATAACCCACACACTAATGCCCAATAAATTTTAATAACCACATATCAAAATTTCTTTTTAGTCCTCATACAACACATAATTTTTCAATTTATTCTCATAAGCCTAGCCCTGTGAATCATTTATTTATGATACTTTCACATCTTTTTTTTTTTTTTCTCTATTTATGCTGCCCAACTCTCTATGTAGTTTTCTAATGATGTGTGCATGATCTATATTTGCTCCATTAATCAAACATACTAACAACTGCTCGTCTCTTAGTTTTAAACTCAAAATAAAACAAGTTTTGCTCAATATGGAGGCCAAGAGAAAAATATCTTGGTGGATTCATCAAGTGATATGAAGAAGAAAAAAATGAAAGCGTTGAAACTTACAAGAAACACCAAGAATCACACAAGATGGACAGCCAGTGCTATCAGGCAAGGCATGTAATGAATGAATGAACAAATTTGCTAAAAATGTCAAAAATTCTCATATTCTCTAGTCCTCAGCTACACCCAATTTAAGCCCCTTACTTGTGGTTAGGCAGAATTCAGTGGGACAAATGTTATCAGATGGACTTAATAAAGCTGAGCGATTAAACAGTTATCAGATGGTCAACTAATCCTTCACCTGAGATTAAGGTTAAGCCTAATCCAGATGATTGTTATCAAGTAGCATGAACCATACAGGTGCCAGTTAAGCACTAATGGTCAGCAGGGAAAAAGACGCACTCAAGCTGAATGAGATTTGGGGGGGGGGGTGTCAGCGACCCATAGCTTACTACTTGTGTCAGGGTTGGCAAACCATAGCTGGCCAAGACCCTATTCTACCTCCCAGTGGCGGCCCTAGAAACAGACAGCAGTCCTGCCAACTGATTAAGGATCACAGTGGCAAGACGAACCCAGTCTTAAAATGCATCAAGCTGAAGTTAGATGTGTTGGGCCAATAAGTGCACAACTGCAACACAATGCAACCACTGCCCTGTTGAAGGTAAATGCTGAAGAAGAAGAAGAAGAAGAAGAAAATGGTCAGCAAACCACTTCCTATTATTATATCTGGCTACTTTGCAGTCCTACTTCAAACTGACAGTTATCAGTAATCTGACTGAAACAGCCACTCTGATAACTACCAATCAGAAAACTGACTGATATGCTTTGTGCCGATTTTTAAAATATTTTTCGTTAACCCTTTGTGGACCTGGACAAAGATGTCTATTTGTGGGACAGAACTTCCCTCACTCTCAGCTGTGTGCACAGTGTGAACAGGTATGCCTTGCCCTGTTAGAAGATATGTTGCACTTTTGAAGACTGTTTTTTTCCCCAGCATAACGTACTGAGCACTGTTTTTATATCAAGGATAGTGCTAATGGTGGGCCACAGCTCACTAACTTTTGGTGATAAAGGAGGTCGCTACTGACTTGACTATGCACTCAACTCAAGTATGGTAATTTCTTAGAGCCACATTCCAGCAAAACAATGTTTGCATTCCAAGTTCACACATAATGCACTATGCTTCCATCTGTGACCACAATGCTCAGCAGCTGAGAAATAAGATGGCTGAGATATGCAGCAAATGAAGATAACAGCCACATCCCCAAGCAAATGCTATATGAAGGAGGTGGTGTAAAACAGCTAAAAGATCTCCTTGTTAAGTCATACATGAGAGAATGTTCCTCAGCCACAAGGACTTGTAATGGCCATTAGCCACAAGGACTTGAAACACCCATTAGTTGCAAGGACCTGTAATGGCCATTAGCTGCAAGGATCTGTAAAACCCATTAGTTGCAAGGACCTGGAACACCCATTAGCCACAAAGACTGGGAACACCAACTGGCCACAAGGACTGGGAACATCCATTAGCCACAAGGACTGGGAAAAACCATTTGTCACAAGGACTAGAAATAACCATTAGCCAAAAGGACTGAGAAAAAACATTAGCCACAATGGCCAGGAACAACCATTAGCCACAATGGCCAGGGACAACCATTAGCCACAATGACCAGGGACAACCATTAGCCAGAAGGACCAGGAACAACCATTAGCCACAGCAGCCAGGAACAACCATTAGCCACAAGGACCAGGAAAACCATTAGCCACAATGACCAGGAAAACCATTATCCACAATGACCAGGAACAACAATTAGCCACAATGACTGGGAACAACCATTAGCCACAAGGACCAGGAACAACCATTAGCCACAAGGACCAGGAACAACCATTAGCCACACGGATCAGGAACAACCATTAGCCACAAGGACCAGGAACAACCATTAGCCACAAGGACCAGGAACAACCATTAGTCACAAGGATCAGGAACAACCATTAGCCACAAGGACTAGGAACAACCATTAGTCACAAGGACTAGGAACACCCATCAGCCACAAGGACTGGGAACAACCATTAGTCACAAGGACTAGGAACACCCATCAGCCACAAGGACTGGGAACACCCATTAGCCACAAGGACTGGGAACACCCAAGAGTCACAAGGACTGGGAACACCCATCAGCCACACGGACTGGGAACACCCATTAGTCACAAGGACCGGGAACAACCATTAACCACAAGGACCGGGAACAACCATTAACCACAAGGACCAGGAACAACCATTAGCCACAAGGAATGGGAACACCCATCAGTCACAAGGACTGGAAACAACCATTAGCCACAAAGACTAGAAAAAACCATTAGTCACAAAAACTCCATAAAAAACTAACATAGTTTAACCACCATTACACAAAAAAAAAACCTTAAATAAGGCTTAATAACAATAAAAACACAAATATATATATATATATATATATACCATGGTAAAAACTGTGCATGTATTTTTCATCAGCGATCAGAATATCCAGCTGGGTCATCAGTGAGTGGTCCTGCACTGAATTCCTCAGCCACACTTGCCCCAGCTCAGCATCACCAAGATTTTGGGACTGACCAAGTAAAGTCAGACTGTCAAATGCTGGAGCCAGGCTCGGACTCAGGCGCCTCAGGCCCTGGACAAACTGCCAAAAGCTTCCACCTGACTCTGAGCTTGCCTGGAATTGAAGAGAAAAACAGAAAGCAATTAATCAATGAACAACTTAAAATCTACTATTTTTGTATCTTTCAGGGTTTTTTTTTTTTTGGCGGGTGGTGGGGGGGTGGAATTTAAACAAAAGACTGCACATTCTCACTGATGACAGATTTGACTGAAAACGAATGTCAGCATGTATGAGATGTTGATAACTAAAGTCACCATGAGTTATACTGGAGTTACGAGGGGAAGTCGCTAAGTAACTCGCAAATTGAAATACTTTATCAGTGGCAGTTATCAGGTAGTATTTAAATATATCCTTAGATAGTACCATCATCCAACTTTATAATAGTTGTATGTATGGGGTGCTGCATGCGCAGAGCAATAACAAAATGGCTTCCCAACTTTTAGTGTGTACCAAAAAAGAACAGGGAAGTGTAGTGCGATTTTTATTGGCTAAAGGACATTCAGTTGAGGAAATTCATAAGGAAATGATTACAGTTTATGCTGAAAAGTGTTTATCACATAAAGCGGTCTATAACTGGGTAAAATAATTTTCTCAAGGAAATTGTTGACAAAGTCCGACTTGGCCCTCCTGTTCAGATTGCAACAGAAGCAACTGTGCAACATGTGAATGAGATTATCAGAGCTGATAGAAGCATAACGATAGACAGTGTAGCAAGTGCAATCGAATGTTCACGTGGCTTAGCCTACAGAATAATGCATGAGCAATTGAATTTTCGGAAAGTTTGCTCACGTTGTGTACCCAGAGATCTGAATGATGAACACAAAATGAACCGATTTGGTTTGTCATTGCAGCATCTCTGTCATTACGCATATGAAGGTGAAGACATGCTCCAAAGGATTATTACTGGAGACGAATCTTGGGTGCACCACTACCAACCTGAATCAAAACGTGCCTCAATGCAACATCCATCATCGCCATGCGCAAAAAAAAATTCAAGACTACACCTTCTGCAGGGAAAGTTATGCTGACAGTGTTCTGGGATTATCAAGGAGTGTTGTTAACCAAGCTCCAGAAGTATGGTGACAGTGTGAATTCTGTATCGTACTGTGAAGTTCTGTCAATGCTACAGGATGCAATTCAAAGAAAACGTCCTGATCTGCTGACTAGAGTTGTGCTTCTCCTTCATGACAATGCCAGACCACATACGGCTCGGATAACCCAAGAAAAAATTTGCCAACTGGGTTGGGAAGCTCTTAAACATCCACTTTATGGTCCTGACTTAGCTTCAAGTGATTTTCACCTGTTTGGTCCATTGAAAAACCACCCTGGCGGGAGAAGATTCTCGAGTGACGAAGAGGTGGAAACAGAAGTAAAAAAAACGGTTCAGAAATTGGACTCCCAATATTTACGTCATGGGTACTGCATCACTGATTACACAATGGGACAAATGTATCAATGTTGGTGGTGATTACGTTGAGAAATAGGGGAATAATGTAGGTTCAAAAATTTAAAGTTTTCAAATTACTGTCGCTTTTAGTTTTTTTTTAACAGGCATTTGCGAGTTACTTAGTGACTTCCCCTCGTATGAATGAATATATTAAAGTACTGCAATCTGGAATGAGGAAAACAGGCAATGCAGATTCAGTTTTACAAAAGAATAAAAGGATCAAGGGAGTGAAGAAATGGCAACAAAAGATAACAAGAAAAACACACAGTAATGAAAATAACATGAACAAATCAATATTTCAGCAATATGCCTTTATTAAAAGACAGAAGAGGACTAAACAACAAATAAAAATGCACAAAAAAACGAACCACTTATTTGGCACGGATCAGACTGATTTGAGAGGATATGTATTCATTACATTCATTACACCAGTCTTCCACTATTTACCTTTATGAATGAACAAATATATCACATGAAGGATAAGGTCAAATTCCCATTTCCATGCCATAAAAGCATATTGGGGATAAGGTGTTAGGCCCATATTTCCCATGACCTCCAGCACATGAAAGTGTGATGTATTCAGTATCACGCCTGGCCACTTTACCTTTCCAGATTACTCTGGTACTCATTTTTAGGTTGGGTGGACACCAGGGCCTTTTTTTTTGTGTCTACTAGAAAAAAAATGAACCTGGTACCACCAGATTAGTAAACTGAGCGCCTAACCACTCAGCTAACCAACCAGGCCATATACACATATGTCTTACATCCTTCCCATGGCATTAAACGTCACATAGAGCTTGCATAGTTGTTTGCCAAGTTTTCCTGTCTTCGGCGAGTTTTTCATCTTCATCAAGGCATGTTAAGCCTGGTAAACTGGCTTCTCTTAACAATGGTGCTTTTGCATTGTAATTCTAACTTTCTTCCTGGTATCACCAACCTGGTCTATGTAGCTGCCAAGGTATGCAAATAGGTTTACATATATATTGATTATATATATATATATATATATATATATATAAAGGCATAACAAGGATATGCAGAAATACGTGCTTCTCTGAATCTTAAGTGCCCAGGGCACATGGGGCTTCCACAAGGGTTTTCCACAAATGCCTGTCCTTTGCCTTTTTTTTCTGCTCTTGCCCAGGTGAGCCCTCTATTGCTCATATATATATATATATATATATAGGGTCATAGGGTCAACAGAACAGCACAACCAACACAGTTCAATATCAGTGGCTTTGCTCCCCTGGGAACAACTGTGTTAAGAGCACACTTATCTTAACACAGTGTTTGTGAGACAGGGAACATAGATCTGTTTGCTTAAAAACTCTGACCTACCTCTGTAGCCCAGAAACTTGTAGCAATCAACACTAATTGTAATTGTTATTTTTGCAAAATGTATTGTCAGGTTGGTGGACGGATGGGGACATGGAGATCTCTGGCGGGGATGAGGGAAGTCTGGTGTGAAACCAATGAATCCAGGACGTGACAAGCCTATGGGTCTTTACAACAATGGCTATCAGAATGATGTGAACAAAACAGAGCCAGTAGACTATAGGTGGCGGGGAATGGATATCGTTGAAGCACTCATCAGATTCCTCATCTCAGAGTCAGAGTGTCTTTGTGGAACTGTCTCAAACCATCTGACATGGAGAAGGGGTTTAAGTACAGCCACCAGAGGCTGGAAAACAAAGTTTTGGCCAGGCCAGCCACACTGTCTTCATGGCAGTCCGAGCAAGACCACAGTCTGCCCTAGCAAGGAAAGGTGCTGAAGTCGGAGTTACCCAGCCAAAAGGCGCATCGCAAAAATCAGGGTACACGCATTATCGCTAATGAAATGTCTATATCTACAGTTTTCAAACATGGTGCTCGCCCTGTGAAGACTAACCAGGCAGGTGCAGTGCCGGGCCCCCTGCCTCGAAAGGGTCCACCCAATGCTACTGGAGGTCCTCTCAGTTCGTCTTGTGGAGTCAGGAGACATGAGAGTAGAGCTACTGGCCAAAAAATACAACAGAAGAAAACAGCCAAAAAGCAAGAACTTAAAATAATGCAGTGGAATGCTGAGGGTGTCAGCAGTGTTAGAGATGGCTATAGCAAAAAGGTTGAACTAGAGAACATACTTTTTGCAGAGCAGGTAAGTATATGCTGCATACAGGAGACACACCTAACCAAAGATGCCGCCTTTAAAATCAGAGGCTACCAGTGTTTTAGATCAGACCGACAGGACAGAAGAAAAGGAGGAGTACTCACACTTGTTAAGAATAACATCAGCGCATGTCAGGTGGGAGTGTACATGGAAGGAGCCGAATACCAGATGATCCATCTAAAAAGTAGTAATACAGATTTCCACCTCCTTAACTATTACTGTCCTAATGACCGCCCACTTGCTTTAGGAACAATCCCACACAAAGAGAGACTGATGGTCTGTGGTGATTTTAACAGTCATTCCCAGAGCTGGGGCTATGACCACATAGACAAGAGAGGAGAGGAAGTTGAGAGCTGGCAGGATGATAATGGACTTCTCCTGATCAACCAGCCAATGGATGCCCCAACATTTTACTCAAGGGCTTGGCATACAAAATCAACACCAGATCTGGCATTCCACTCTCCAGATCTGAAGTGGAACATTACACGTGAAGTTGGAAAACAACTTGGAGGTAGCGACCATCGACCAGTCTTCCTGACAATAGAAAATGAACTCCTTAACACCAGTAACCCTCTCCCCAGATGGAACTATAAAAAAGCAAACTGGACAATGTACAGACATCGTACAGGTATCCTGGTGGGACAGCTGTCCATAGAAGGTAAGGATATTAACAGCATAGTGAAGGAATTCAATGCTTGTATCCTTCAGGCCGCTCGTGAAACCATTCCCAGAGGAGCTCGCAGGGACTATAAACCATACTGGTCTAGTGAGCTGGGAAAACTCCATGATGACGTGGAAGCAGCTCGAAAGCAAGCAGAAAATAGACCATGCCAAGAACACCACAATAATTACCAACATTCTAAGGCCAAATTTCAGAGAGCAAAGCTGCAAGCCAGACGGGAAAGTTGGAGAGAGAAAACAGAGTCCCTAAACTTTGAAAAGGATGGAAGGAAACTGTGGAAACTAATCAAACAGTTAAATGATAGAGTACTGGAAGAAGTACAAAGATTACACTAATAGAGGATGGGAAAACTCTTACAGGTAAGCAGGTAGCAGATCACTTTGCTCGCATGTTTGCACAGGACTGCAACATTGATATCCATCCAGAGAAGGAGCGTACAGTGCGCATCGAGCCACAGAAAGAGGAGGAACAAGTCAGAAAAGTGGAGGTCATGGATGCACCAATCACACGCAGTGAGTTAGACCTAGCAGTTAGTAAACTGAAACCAAGGAAATCACCAGGACCAGATGGAGTGTCCAATGAAATGATCAAGAACCTGGGAATGGCAGCAATGGGAAAGCTGTTGGATATTTTCAATATGTGCTGGAGCACAGGTAAGTTACCTCAAATCTGGAAGGAAGCAAGCATGGTACCACTGCTAAAACCAGGGAAAAACAGTGATACTGCCTCCAGCTACAGGCCAATCAGTCTCACTAGCTGCCTATGCAAAACGATGGAACGCATCATTGACCTGAGGCTAAAATGGTACCTAGAAAGTGAAAACCTTCTCGTTCCACAACAAGCAGGATTTAGGCAGTACTACAGTACGGAAGATCAAGTGACCTATCTCTCTCAAGAGATTGAGGATGCATTCCAAGAGAAAAACCTTGTACTAGCAGCGTGGATAGACCTGAAGAAAGCCTTTGATAAAGTATGGAAAAAAGGTCTGTTGTGGAAACTAAGGAACTGCAATGTGAATGGAAGACTGTACAACTGGATAAAGTCCTATTTACACAATAGAAGAGCTAGAGTAGTAATGGATGGACACAAAAGCCAGAAAGTACTTCTGCGACACGGTGTACCACAAGGAGGAGTCCTTTCGCCTACACTATTCCTTGTATTCATTAATGACCTGGTCAAGGAACTTCCCTATGGAATCAAAGCAGCACTGTATGCAGATGATCTGGTCATGTGGTGTACAGATGAATATGCGACAGTTGCTACACAGAGACTCCAAAGAGCAGCAGACATCTTGACATCATGGACAAACAAATGGTGTGTAAGTATCAACACAGAGAAATCAAGTACCACTCTGTTCACCCTCTCATCTAAACAGAAAGCAGGTAAGATCTTTGTAAATGAAATACCCTTAAGGATGGACAACCAACCCACTTACTTAGGAGTGACTCTTGACTCAAAACTGACTTGGAAGCAACACATCAACAGTGCAGAAGCAAAAGCCAGAAGAAAACTAGCCATATTAAGAAAATTAAGTGGGACTACATGGGGAGCTAGTGAAAGAATCCTCAAGAATGTATATCAGCAAAGTATTCTACCACATTTAGAATATGGCTCAACATCTTGGTGCACAGCATCAAACACTACGCTGCATAATCTAGACAAGGTTCAAAATCAGTCACTACGGATTATCACAGGTGCCATGAGGTCCACACCAATAGTAGAAATGCAGAAAATAGTTGGTGTTCAACCGCTAAAGGAACGTAGAGACACAAAGGTCATGACCATGGGAGAAAAATTCCTTAGCTCTGTAAGCCATCCCCTGAAGGAGAGATTCAATAACTTGGCATTAGGACGGCTTAAAAGAAGCAGCTTCATTCATCAGGCCAAGCGTATGCGTAAGCTGATACCTGACCTTCCAACTGTAGTCACTCCATTATCATCTGTACCAGAGCATACACCATGGAAAGAAGCAGATTATACACAAATAACTATTCAGACTGAAGTGAAAGGTGTGCAGAATGGTGAGATGCAGAGCAGTCTTGTAAGATCAGTAGCCACACTTAGTGTTCTAGATGACAAATATCCATGTGACACCTGGATACGTGTGTATACAGATGGATCTGCACATAATGCCATAAAAATGGTGGGGCAGGAGCATATATTGAATATCCAAACAACACCATTGACAAGATTTCCATACCCACTGGTAATACTGCAACAACTTTGATGCAGAAGTTAGGGCAATTATTGCTGCAGTTGAAAAACTATCAGACTCCAGAATTGATACATGTCCTGTAGTAATTCTCACAGATGCAAGATCAGTACTGGAGGCTCTTCAGTGCAACAAACTACCAGACCTTAAGGATGCCTTGTCAAAAATTGGCTTACAACATGGAGTCACTTTGCAGTGGATTCCCTCCCACTGTGGGATACCAGGCAATGAGAAAGCTGACCATCTGGCCAAAGAGGGCACTGAAATGGAGCAACCAGACATACCAGTCACCTATAATCAGAAGAAAAGCATGATAAAAACCTACAGGAAGCCACAAACACCACCACATGATGACTATCACATGCTAAACAGAAAGGAACAAGTCACCATCTTCCGTCTCCGAACAGGACACAGCCGACTCCGAAGTCATATGTATACAAAGTTTAAGGTTGGTACTACTAATCTATGTACATGTGCCCAGGTGCCCCAAACCGTGGAACATATCCTCCAGAACTGCATCAACTACGAGACACTGAGAAATAATTACTGGCCCAGTGAAACCACTAAAGAAGATAAGCTCTACGGTTCCATACATGAGTTACAAAAAACAGTGAAATTTATCCAAGAGACAGGACTGCAGATATAGACAGACAGTGCGAACGAAGAAGAAGAAGAAGAAGAAGTGGCTTTGCAGGTGTTACAAGAATAGTATAAAAATCTATACTAAACAGCTTTAAGGGGCTCCAACTCTCCGTTTTTTTTTTCCCCACAGGAAATTAGTCCCACAAAACAGTAAAGCTCTTCTGCTAAATGAACTGAATTCCAAGGCTAATAAGCCTCATATGCCTGGAGCATACACACAATTTTATGGCACCAGACACTTACTCTCACCCCTTTTCCTGTCTTAAAAAAAAAAAACAGTAGAGCCAGATGAACCCCTGGAGCTGTACTTTGCAGCATTTTTGTTATTCACATACTGTGAGAGCATATTTAGTCACTGTTAAATGGCTATCATTTCTAATACTAGTATCATGATAATCCTGCATCTAACTATTGCTTTATATTAGAGGTTCCTATACCCTTGAGTGTGTGGGAACAAAGTGACTATGGGACTGGAATCCACAACAGCCTGAAAAACTAACATTTGTTGTTGGGCCTGAGTTTTCTTTCAGATGTTGCATTCCTAACAATCCAAATGTAAGGTAAAACCAAGCTTTTCACTTCTGTTAAAGCCACAGGTCTAAACATGATTTCAACAGTCTGGTGAAGATGATAAGGACATATAGAGCAGTCTGTCTTACATCTTTTCTATGCCATCATGCATCACATAGGGCTGACAGTGTGTCTCGCCATGAGCCTCTATTCTTGGTGAGCTTCTCCATCTCATCAAGGGATTTGAAACCAGTCATCTTAACCTCTCCTGTCAATGTTCTCTTTAGGGTCTCTCTCTTGTTTTTTTTCTTTTTTTTTTTTCCTGATGTTTCCCATATGATGGCTTACTTTGTGATTTTCTGATTGTTTCTTTTCATCACATGAACAACACATGCCCTTTTCTTTCCTGCTGAGACTGTTTATTGCATGTTCATTTCTCTTATCTCTGCTTTAGTCATGAATTCATTCCACTGCATACAAAATATTTTTCTTAAACATCTGTTTTTGTGCCCTGGGCACTTAAGATTCAGAGAAGCTGCCATCAAAAGGAACACAGCAGGAGAAAGAAAAAAAGGAGCTGACTGTATGAAACTCTAGAGAGAACACTGTTGAGAGAGGCTAAGTTAGTGGACATAAGAACCATTGACGAGGTTGAAAAACTTGATGAAAACGGGAAAAACATGGTGAACTACAGTGCAAGCCCCATGTAACATTTAACAGCATGGGAAGCATGTAAGATGTTTGCTGCGCTCATTTCATATCCCTGTAGAATATTGTAAACACTTAATAAGGCCATATCGTAGCAGCTCAGTGCTGGCATTAGTATTAAAATCTCTTTATTTTGCTTTGTAACAATAGAAGTAGCAACATCTTCATTAAAAAAAGTTTGAATAGTTTAATGTTTAACTGAAAGAAAGCAAGGTTTGCAGATTGAATGATGTCATAGACTTCAGTTATAACATTATCATCATCATTTTACTGAAGACCTTTCAAGTCATGCAGAGATTCTTAACCTTTTTTTTTACAATAACAGACCCCTTGTGGAATGCCCAGCATGTCTTCAGTGAGTTGCTAAGTTACTTATACATCCTAGGACTGCAGCCAAAGAAGCAGAGAGCAGATTAGAAGATTAACTCACCTTTGACCTCTTAAGCCCATGAAACAAAATGGCTTCTGTATCCAGGCAAATACGACGTAGGCCTCCATAGGTGCCCCATACACCTTGAGCAGTGTGGACAGCTAGGAGACCTTCTGTTGTTTTCTTAAGCTTGATGAGAAGATCATGACAAAATCTGTGCAGGAGAAACACATTCTCTATCAACAGACAGTACATCAAGCACAACATTTTGAAAAATGACATCAGAAAATGCTAAACTGAATAAGACTATGCACCAAATATAAAAGTAAACATCATTCATTCATTCATTTGCATGTCCCTTGCGGAACTTTGCCTCCCTAACAGCACTCCTGTAGGCCTTTCGGTTGTGAGCAATATGGCCTGCTACTGATGTATCAATCTGCAGATCATCAACGATGTCTTGCAGCCATCTTCACCTTGGTCTTCCTCTCTTTCTTCTTCCCATTATGTACCTTCCAAGATGGTCTTCTCTAGATTATCATTACGTTTAATGTGTCCAAAATATTTGTTTTCTCACTATAATCCTCTCTACTAGCCAGCCTTCTTCAATATTAAGCTCTTGTAGTATAGATATATTTGTTCTTTTTTGTGTCCATGATATTTGAAGAACTCTTCTGTAGCATTTATATTCAAAGGCATTTATATGTTTCTCAGCTGTTTTGTTAAGTGTCCAGGTCTCACAGGCATATGTTGCGATGGGAAAGATGCATGCCCTTAAAAATCTTATTTTTTTAGTTCTGTCTGTTCCTCTCCACAGCTTCTTTAGTTGTTTTACTTTCTGAAGAGTGACAGATGTCCTCCTTTTTATTTCCCTCATTGTATCTAGTATACATAATATGACGTAAAATATGTAAAAAAGAACATAACACTACATACAAATTTTAAACTAAGCATGACATCGAGAACAAAATGTTAAACTAAACTTAATCTCTAAAACAAAATACTACACTAATCATAACAACTTTAGTACTTACGAATAGTTTGGATTTAGGTATATATATATAATTAAATACACAAGTCACTGCAGTAAAGCTGTGATAATAAAATGTTGAAACTAAAGCAAAGGCAGGAAAAACTTTATTAATTAATGAGCATGCACCAGTTTCATCATAAATGTGTGCTTGTTAATTAATAAAGCTGTTCCCACATTTGTTTTAGTACCTATATGAACTAAGCTTTGTTTTAAACACAAATTTGTACTCAGTGATTTGTGGTATTCAGACAGAGCAAATGTGAACCAGCTGCTCACATCACTGAGTCAGAGAGCAAATCTTCCTCTGTGTTTTTAAGTTTTCAGATCATGCCAAACCAGGAGTCATGCCACTGGGGCCAAGACCAGTAATCTCTGACTGATCAAAGCCAAATACAAAAACCAAGAAGGGGAAAGAGAACACCCAGGTTATCAGAGAAATGACTCCTATCATCAGCTGGACAGAGAAGAACAGGTCAAGACTGTCATACTCTGCACATGCCATAACAGACTGAGATATTAGTGTGTAACATACTGAATATAGGTAGGCATAACTGATGAATGCATCTGTGGCACTGGAAAAATGAAAGTCCAGCTTCTACTGCTGGACTGCCCTGCATATGAGAAGAAAAGAAAGCATGCACAGCCATTACTAATATCAATCCAGACCAAGCTCTACTGTAGACAACTGGGCAACTTAAGGCTGACTGCTTCATTCTTCAGAGACATTTTCACTTGATGTCTAAGAACATTTGAAGAAGATGAAATTACCTCTAGGTTTTTAATGTAGCCCTTCCCCTCAACCCCTTTCAGCCTCAGGTTAAAAATTTTTTTTTAAAAATAAAACGAAAAAAACGAGAAAGTCATAAGAGTATGACTAAGAACCACAGTTCAAACCCAGTACAACAAGAAGACAGCAGACAAATCTCTTGGCTATAAAGAATTCATAAAGGCTGAAAGATGCCAATGAAACTAAACATTTCATTCAGCTACCTTATCTCATGATTGTTTGGTCTACTAATCCGGTGGTACTGGGTTGAAGTCCCAGCAGTGGGACTATTTCTGGTACCATCATACCAAAAAAGCTCCAGGGTCCACCCAGTCTCTAAAAATGGGTACCAGAGAAATCTGGGAAGGTAAATGTGGCCAGACGTGATACTGACCACATCACACTTTCATGTGCCAATGGTCTTGGAAATATGGGTCTAACACTGTATCCCTAATATGTCTTAAAGACATGGAAATGGAGATTTTTATCTCTTTTGCCTATCCTATCTCATGATGTTTGGAATGGAAACAATAACCCTCAGACTGACCATGTTTCACATGACATTGTCTCATTATGAATCATTACTTGTGACCTTTACCATCACCCTGAAAGTATTTTTCTTAATACTTAATTTTGTTGGCTGAAAATTCCTGAATCTGCAGACCAGATGTTTGTTAAATGCCTGAGAGAAGCAATCAACCAGACTCAGATAGTCAGTCAGTCATTTGCATGTTCCTTGTGGAACTTTGCCTCCCTACCAGCTCTCCTGTAGACCTCTTAGTTGTAAGAAAGATGTCCTGCTGCTGATTCATCCATTTGCAGATTAACAACGATGTCTTGTAGCCAAGACTCAGAGAGACTGGATAAAAAAATGAAGACGCCAGAAATAAAATAAGTGATCTGGACACTTAAGATTAGTTCAGTCAGTTGCAACACCTAATTAGAGGAAACCAGAAGAATAAGATGGATAGATGGGAGTAGAAGTTATCCTAGGGGATTCAAATATGACAGCATGGCAAGTAAAGTATCTTACACTAATCCGGAGACAAAATTCTGCATTGCTTTATAGTAGCCACAGGAAGATGAATGTCTGATAGGACCTGTGCTGCATGGCGTATTCACTGGCTAGAAAAACAGGACTTGAAATTAAAAAAGGAAAAAAAACAAAAACAATGAAAATTTCCATTAATCAAGAAGGACACAATATGCATAGAAGAAACAGCTGTTGCAGAAGTACATCAATTTGCTTACCTCAGCAGTTACACAGACCAGGATGGAAAGAAGGTTAGAATTAGCATTGCAAAAACAGCACTGGCCTTCAAGAGTCTTGAGAAAATATGACATTCAAAAGTTATAAGCACAAAAACCAAGTTAAGATTATTCAATTCAAATGTAATATCCACCCTCATTTATGCATGAGAAAACTGGAAAACAACTAAAGAAATAAACAACAAATTAGACTCTTTTGAAAACGGATGCCGAAGTAAAGTACTCTGTATAAAGTGGAACGAATTCAAGAACAATGCAGAGAAAAGGCAGATGAGCGAACAACATGTCTCACGGGTGATCAGAAAAAGGAGATTGACATGTTGGTCACATGATGAGAAGAAACAGTCAGAGAATCCCAAAACAAGCTATCAACTGGAACACAGCAGGCCGAAGAATAAGAGGTCGACCATGTGAAACTCTAAAGAGGACAATGTTAAGAGAGACCAATTTAGCAGACATAAAATCCCTTGATGAGGTTGAAAAGCTCGTTGAAAACTGGAAAACTTGGCGAATTACCATGTGCGTTTAATAGCACGAGAAGGATGTAAGATGTGCTGGGTGTGGTAGATTTCTGACTTCACTGGACCTAAGCTGGCCCTCATTACTGAGATAGCTACATCGATTCCTACTCCGGCTGGTCAGACTCTGGTAAACACGTGATGCCTGGTCAACAATGTGAAGGACCAGCTCTTGTCTGCCGGACATGATGACATTGTCCTGATTCGGTCCTCGCTCTCTGTAAATATTCCTTTCTGCTACTTTGCGCACCAGATCTGAACCGAATCAAGAAACATACCTCAGGAAAATGTCAGATAAAATTCACAAGTAACGGAGCGTCAAAATCGGGGGTCCAGAGGGTTCCCAACTTCAGTGAACGATGTCATAAGAAAACATAAACCAAGGAAAATTAACCTCTTGTTTCGGATGCCACTTGTGTAGCTAAGAAATTCTCCTGAACTTTATAAAATTATCACACTAAGTAACAGTTGGCTTGCCGTGATACAAATTCTATTGCCTGCTTACTATAAACAGTAATTTAATGATCTAACTTGGACACACCTCTCACTATCTTCGTCCACGTCGGCCATATTTGTTGTTATTCGTGTAGGACAAAACTTTCATAAGGAAGCCGCGGTTCCGTACGACGGAATAGTTAAAGGTTTGCAGTAGTAGTAGTAGTAGTAGTAATTTTTTTTTTTGTGTGTAGATCCCTGTTACAAGAATTGCACAAAATTAGAAGCAAGGCCAGTTGCACGACACTTATATAAGTTATATCAACGAAAAGGATCCACTTGATAACGTATTGCTACTTAGAAAAAGCAAGGCCAGTCATCTGAGTAAAGTTCTATTAGCCGTTCCTTTTACCGAGTCCTTGCTAAGTGTAGAGCTCATGACCCAGGATATACCTCCACTTGGGTTGATCGATATCATAATCGTCTCATGAGATATCGTGCTTTCTTCGCTTGCACACACTTTAGAAATGCCGCTGGTTTCGTAATGCTGTACTACAGTCGTGAGCTGAAGCGCGAGGAAGGCCGCCATAAAAATCGGTTCTAGTTGACCAGAGGCAAAGGTGTAAGGTTCAATTTTACAATAAGATGGAAAGGGGGTAGAAACAGCAAGAGCAGACAATAAGATGAATATCAAGAAATGAAAGAAAAAGCGATCAAATATTTCGGCAAAATACCTTTGTCAAGGACAACTGTCATTCCTTTGGCACTCTAGCTCTTCCTGAGCCTTTCGCCACTATAGTGACGCTTCCGGTTTTCCGACATGCTACGTATCGTCACTATATTGACGCTTGGTTTGTTTCATTAAAAAAAAAAAACCAGTGTAACGTTTAGATTGTACATATTTCGTCCGCGTGTCCGGTGACACTTTTCAAAATGGTGAAAGAGTGCTTAGTTAAGAGCGATACTGAGCGAGAAAAAGGAAGAGAAACATCGAAAATGTTCAATTTTTGATGATGTAGATAGGGGTATGGACATGGCCTGTGACCACCCCACTGCTCTTGAATGTATCCCAAGTAGATCTAAACATATTAGACAACTGGAGAAGTAGTTAGGATGTTATTTCAGACATTAATTTAGCAATAATGCAACACAGAATCGTAATACAAGATCGACAAGTAGATAGACATCTCAGATGTAGATCTAGACCTAGCCGATGGTGAGCTGGGCACACTCATTGTCTAAAAACACCACATTACTTCTTTTTTCCTAAAAAAAAAACTCTGCATTTATGAAATCTTCAAACATTTAGTTATATTTTGAAACATAGTAAGTACATGGAAATACTGTTTTCCATTCCATTGTACAACTATACCCCCTATATAGATCAAGACCCGCCCTTTTATTCCAGTTCCAACTTAACGTCCACGTTTTTTTCATGAGGCACAGGAAGAGCCACACGATTTAGGCTAAAGTGAAAAACTGTTAAAAAGCAAGAAACAGTGTTCAAGATCTCGTGGGATAACAAAACCTGCTCCAATTCCTAATTTCATCTCGTCGCGGGTCACTTCGTTGAAAAAGCACTCTGCCGCTAAAGAATCCCCTGCGGTGACTGCTTGCTTGAAGACGGCCAGGGCGACATGTTCCTTAACGCTTTATCTTGTTCTTAATAAGAGCATGTTTGTTCTGCTGAGTAAATTGGATTTGAGTTCTGGAGAAAACGGTTTATGGTCTGGGTTATCATCATTGCACTTTGGACATGTCCACAGGTGTTCAGGTTCCCCCCCCCCCCCAAGTCAACATATCCATCAGCATCCTGTGGCTGATAGTGCCTGCCCTGTGTTGGTTGACCAGTTGTCTGACATGTCCAGTATACCTCTCGCCCAGCTCTCTCTCTCTCTCTCTCTCTCTCTCTCTCTCTCTCTCTAGCGATGTAGATTCACTGCCTTTGAAGTCCTCCACTCTACCTATCTCTCTGAGCGCGCTAATAATATCAGCTCGATCAAGTGGTTGTCCATCTGCAATGATGGCAGAGCCAGCCAGTATATCAGCTCTCTCATTTTCCTGGATGCCCACGTGTCCAGGAACTTAGATGAAGATGACTGCGAATCGTTGATTTCCGCAATAACTCAAGCCACTGCCTGCGTACAGAACCTGCCTCGACCTTCCGGATCATACTCATTGAATCACTTTGTATGCGGACAAGGGTGTAGTCTTGTGACTCCAGCCATAAGAATGCTTTCGTTACGGAGGCGATGTTCGTTCTGATCGTGCGGTCCATCTCCACCCACCTTACACGCCCACACAGTATCATCATTCTTTACCCACTTCCCATGAAAGACTGGCTTCTATGGTTCTCCAGCTTGTTCTCGCCTTTGTTTCAGCAATGTACTCGGCCAAGCTCTGTGCAAGTCTTTTAAAACGGCTGTCCACTACTCTATATCGTTGTTGACCTCTCGCTTCTTTTTCTTCTAATTTTTCCTCTATTATGATTCTCACTATTTTATTATACACCTATTAGGCTAAATACATGGCAGATTGACAATCGACAAGGGGACATAAGCTATATTGGGCAGGCTAAGGGAAAATGAAGAGCGGGATTAGAGGAACAATGTAGGTGTGAAGAGAATGCTGGAGCTAGGACAAATTAAGGGTGCTTGTAGGAAATTCGAACTGTGTGGCAGAAAACTACCGTAAACAACCAACATTTGATAGGAACTATTAGCAGACATACTCTTGGATGGATGTTGCGGCATGCGACGGAACATATATGGGGTTGTCCTGAATGCAGTGAAGCCGGAGTCTGAATTTTGAACTTTATACATCTTGATATGACCAAAATATTTTAACTGTTTGTTCTTATGTTTTTCATTATCTTTTCAGTTTCATTTGATTTAATACTTTTGTTTTTAATTTGCCGTCAAGAACAACAGTAATGACGAAATAACCAATAAATACACACAATAAATCGCAAAGTAAATACAAAATAGGAACTCACTGACAAAGTAACAGATAAAAATACGCAATAAATCAGTAAGTAAATACAAGATTAGGAACTAATTGATAAAACAACAAATAAATATACGCAATAAATCAGTAAGTAAATACAAGATTAAGAACTAACTGACAAAACAACAGATAAATAAACCCAATAAATCAGTAAGTAAATACAAGATTAAGAACTAACTGACAAAACAACAGATAAATAAACCCAATAAATCAGTAAGTAAACACAAGATTAGGAACTAGCTGACAAAACAAAAGATAAATATACGCAAGAAATCAGTAAGTAAATACAAGATTAGGAACTAACTGACAAAGCAACAGATAAATATACACAATAAATCAGTAAGTAAATACAAGATTAAGAACTAACTGACAAAACAACAGATAAATAAACCCAATAAATCAGTAAGTAAACACAAGATTAGGAACTAGCTGACAAAACAAAAGATAAATATACGCAAGAAATCAGTAAGTAAATACAAGATTAGGAACTAATTGATAAAACAACAGATAAATATACGCAATAAATCAGTAAGTAAATACAAGATTAGGAACTAACTGACAAAACAACAGATAAATATACGCAATAAATCTGTAAGTAAATACAAGATTATGAACTAATTGGCAAAACAACAGATAAATAAACCCAATAAATCAGTAAGTAAACACAAGATTAGGAACTAGCTGACAAAATAACAGATAAATATACGCAATAAATTAGTAAGTAAATACAAGACTAAGAACTAACTGACAAAACAACAGATAAATAAACCCAATAAATCAGTAAGTAAACACAAGATTAGGAACTAGCTGACAAAACAAAAGATAAATATACGCAGTAAATCAGTAAGTAAATACAAAAATAGAAACTAACTGACAGAGCAGCAGCTACACAAACGCAATATATAAATAAATACAAGAATAGAAGCTCTCTCTTAGCATGAAGGTCAGATACACATCTAATGTTTCCGTCCCTTCTTTTTTATTTCCTATTATAACACTAAACTACGAACCTACATTTTGTTTGTATACTAGATGTTATATCATTCGGAGTTCCCCAATCTTCCATTCGTTTGTTATGGCCCTTAAAAAGAAAAAGAAAAAAAATTTATGTTCTAAAAAAAAAGCATTTATGTCCCCTTACATTTGTATACTGTACAGGTGTGAAGTGTTTGTATAATGCCTTTCTTATTTATAGGCACCACGGCATTGTGAGGTAGGCAGACTGACACCAGTCCTCGCTGCCTTTGTTTTCCCAAAGGAAGCCAACTCTGTTTAAGTATGAGCGCGAATACGAAGGAAAGTACTGGGTGTAAATGACGGCCCGAGGCCAAATCCACGACGGTCAGGTCGAGAAGCCGAGTCGCTGTCGTCATCTTGAGCAGTGCCACTCCCAAGTCAGCTTTAAACATTTCTAATACTTCTGAATGTGTTACTCTTGTCTTTCTCTGAGATGTTTAGATAGAGCTGCGAGCTGTTGTTCTTTGCAGCCGATGCCGTGAAGGTGATGCGCCACAGCACCGTGTCGGTATGGGAGCAGGTTATGGCAGCTTTTTTTTTCAGTCTCCTCGGAGTGCAACTAAAAAGCAGGGACGTGCAATACTTCTTTAGCAGACTCCACCACCTGGGGACTATGGCGATTCCTGCCCAGTTAGCCAGGCTGGGCATGTTATCAACGGAGAGATGTGACAGGGTCTTGGTCAGCTATGGTTCGTCAATCCTGACGCCGGCATATCAGCTATGGGTCATAATTGCTGAAATGTACAGCGCCTCCCCCCCCCCCCCCCCCCCTTTTTCTCCAAATCTCAATTCGCGTCCTAAATTCGGATCACGAAAATACGTCAGTAAAAAGAAGAGAACAGCGATTAAGTCCGGCTTTTTTTTTTTCGAAGTCCTACAACATGATGTGTTCAAACCTAAATATTAAAACATACACGATCGCTACAGTTCGTTGAGATAATATTTGTTGAATTTCATCCCCCATACCCTTTCCCGTTTATTTCCTTTCTATCTTTTCGTTGAACCGCACATCACGTATGGTTTACGGTCAAGCAATTTTTATTTTTTATTTTATGGGAACCGTTGAAATGGATTGTGTAACCCATGTTTCGTACTCACATACGAAAGTTGTGGCAAGATTTGTCATTTTAATTTGTACTCGTGCTCTTTATATATTTAACAACTACTTATACTAAACTGAATGTTTGCCACAGCCTGAAAGATGAAGTATGATAAACGGAGTACTAGCTCCTGTATAAACCGTTAGAAAGGAAGACGGCAATGTATGGAGATGTGGTTCCTGATTTGACTTTTGCTGAATGTTTTCAAAGAGAAGAATGTAAAAGTTTGTTAGCGGAAGTTAGGCGCCATATCCATTAGGAATTTCTTGCATGGATGATACCAGTGCGAACAGGGTCTGCTCTATCGATAGTGCAGAACATACATTTGCCAGGAGCGGACTGGAAAAGAAATGAAAATAGTTTTTTTTTAAACCCACACATTTTCATTTATTATTGACCACGCTTACTCGTAGAAAGGTCCAACATTATCTTGAGAAAAGGATTTTTTAAAAAAAATGAATCGATTTATTTCTTCTCAGGGGCCATTCGAAGGGGAAATAGTTTTTAAGATTCAGAGAGCTAAGCGTTACAGCAAGGCTCAGAATAGTGCTGCAAATGTAAGTCATAACGAACAATTAACACTACTTGCAAAATTACTTAGTACAGATCCAAGTAATATCTACATTCATGAGCATCCTCTTGGTTTTCTTTCTGTAGAAGTCAGTTACATGATCAGCGTTAACTGAATGTATTCTTAGAAAATTGTCGGACAGGAATATTCCAATCGCAAACAGGTCAAATATGATAGGGGAAACATTCAGGAGTTAGACAATGCATAAGGGACTTTAATCCGTGACGTGTTCTTGTTCCCCAAACTTAGTTGTCAATGATTTCATACCCTCATTCTGAGAAGAAGTTTTTATTTTTTGAAACAGTCTAGAAACTATACGTATCGACATGTTACACGAAGTACCACCCGCTCGGAATCTAAATCAAAACTATTCGTCCTTTTAATGAATACAAGAAGGAGGTAGTCTAGGGCCACCATATAAATGAGAAGAGGAGGAATAAAAAATATCGCGATAACAGGGAAAATGGGAGGCAGGAAATGAAGAGACAGACCAAGAGAGAAAATCTTAGATGGCTTGACAGAATGGTATGGGAGAAGCACAACAACAGAAGGAATACGTGAAAGATAGGAAACTGTGGAGAGATATGATCCAGACATAGCGCATGATGATGAGTTTATGTCGCGAGATTCTTTAAATAAAATAAAAATAAAATTTTAAAAAAGTAGTAAATTTCTCCCAGCTATGATACCCCTCCCGCCCAACGCTGAATGCGGTAGAGTATTAGGCAGCACGACGCAACAGGACGGTCTGTGAGTCTCAATACCTTCACATCATCGGTTGTAAAGAATACCAGGTTGTAGCTGCAGGGAGATAGAACACGAGACAAAATTAGTGCATTTCCTCTTGTTCTACTACTCAAAGTAGTGTGTCTTTGTACGTCACTTTGTAATGCTAATTTGTCCTCATTCCGCCTTCATCAGTTATGTAATTTTTCTGCATTTCGCCTTCGTCAATTAATTATGGCATCATCATCATCGTCGTCATCATCATCATGATGTGCCATGCCGGTCATGCTTCTCAACAGATCTTGTAGGCCTCTCGTTTCATAATATTTATCATCAGCTCAGTTGGTAATTTTTTGTTGTTGTGGATCGCGTTAGACTTTCCGTGATTTTTTTCTCTTGGTCTTCCCTTGCATCTCTTCCCATTTATCTTCCCTGTTAAGATGTTTTCAAGCCCTTCTGTTCTCATTGTATGTCTGAGTGGATGATGACTGTCGTTTTCTTGTGGATTTAATTAGGTTCCTATCTACATCTGCTTCTGTGAGGCATTCCCCCGGTTGTCATCTTAGCTGTCCATGGTATTCTTAATATTCTTCTAATGAAGTATGCTGCCTCTAGTGATCTTTCCGATGATAATAAACTGTCAATTACTCACTTCCATAGAGTAGGATAGGCTCAATGTAACATTTTAGAATTCTTTCTGATGTTCATTGATAGGATGCTTTGCACAATATGTTTTCCATTTCTTGGAAAGCTGTTTTGGATTGGCATATTCTACTGTTGATTTCAGAGGTACATCTGATGTTACTCGAGTGCTCAGATAATTTAAAAGTATGCACTTGTCTCAAGGTTGTACTTTAACACTGCCCTATGGACATGCCCGGAGTGCAATGATGATGATGATCCAAACCATAAACCTTAACGCTGTATTTAGATGGCCTTTTTCCTTCGTGATGTGATCTTTGTTTCTGTTTTCTTGCTATTTTGGGCGAGTCCTTCCTTCTCAGTTTCTGTCAGTATGGTAACTCTAACCTTACTAAAAGTATCATTTTCTTATGGTACCTACATACGTCTAATCTACACGAACAAGTTGCCCTGCCGGCTGGAGTTGGCTGGCATGTTCCCCCACAACCCCTGCTCAGAGCGCTGATTATAAGCTGTGCTGGTGTTCTTTGTCCGTGCCATCTTGTTAGTCTGTCCAGCGTTTTCTCTCTTTCTGTCTACCTCAGTCTCTTTTGCCTTCTATCTTTCATGTTGTCACAACGTATTCTAGCTTGTCTCGCCGCAGAATGTGTCCTAAGAATCTGGATTGTCTTTTTTTTTTTTTCTGACTTTTGTTATTGTTTGTCTCGTCTCTTCAGCCTCTTTCTGAACCTCCTCGTTTGATTTCTTTGCTGTCCATGGTATTCGCAGCATTCTTGTAAAGGAATCATATTTCAGTGACTTCCAGTTGTTGTTGTTGTTGTTGTATTTTATTAGTGACTGGCCATACCTCGCATCCGTAAAATAAAATTGGCTCAATATAGCACAAGTACTCTTTTCCTCACTCCCAGTGACAGTGACTTATTACCCAGAATGCTCTACATTTTCTGAAACATTATTTTGACTTGCATTATTTTGCTCTTTATCTCATTTAGGCATCTTCCATCTGAGGTAAGTAGTGTCCCCAAATATCTAAACGTGCCCACCTGTTTCAGCACTGTGCCTTTTACTGTTATTTTACATTCAGGAATCACTTTTTTTTTTTCTTTGAGATGGCCATAATTTCTGTTTTCTTCTTGTTCAAGGCAAGACCCCTGTTTTCATTTTTTTTTACTACTATGTAGTTCTTTTTTCATCCTTTGCTGTATCATCTGCATATTTCAAGTTGTATCCGCCCACTGATATTTCTGTAATTCATCGATATGACGCATGATATTCTCACTGCATAGGGAAAATAAATAAATCAGGTGATAACACACATCCTTGGAGCACTCCAATTTTAATTTCTTGATATTTGTTCTATCGTTACTGTGATTGCTGCCAATAGATCATCATCATCATCATCATCATCATGTGCCGTGCCGATTGCCGTTGGCTGTTATGCTTCTCCAGAGTACACGATCCTTCATGCAAGCTATTAACTCAGTTGGTGATCTCCTCTCACACAATTTCATCAGACTGTCCAGTATCATTTCTCTTGGTCTTCCCCTTGCTCTTCTTACCTCTATTTTTCCTGTTGTTATAATATTTTCAATGCCCCCTCTTCTCATTGTATGTCCTATGAAAGTACGTTGTCTCTCTCTTATTTTTTTTACAAGATTTTATCTATCTCCAACTCTTCTCAAACATTCTCCATTAGTTATTTTTGCTGATCATGTAATTCGCAACATTCTTCTAATAAACCACATTTCTGCTGCTTCCAATGACTTTTGTGCAGACCTGCCTATTGTCCATGATTCACTTCCATATAACAAGATAGGTTCAATATAGCATTTTAGGACTCATTTTCTAGCATTCATTGATAAGGATGTGTTACACAATATGTTCTCATTCTCTGAAATACAGTCTTTGTTTTGCCTATTCTGTTCTTAATTTCTGTTTTGCATTTCCCATATGAAGCTATTACTGCTTCAAGGTATTTAAATTTCTGCACCTGGTTTAGAATAGTTCCATTTAATTTTATAGTTCATTTTGGTGGATTCTGTTTCTTAGATATAACCATGATCTCTGTCTTTTTTATGTTAAAGTAAGGCCTCTCTGTTCACTTTCTTTGGCGACTTTATGCAAGAGATTTTGCAGGTCTTATTGGTTCTCAGCTATCAGTACTGTTTCGTCAGCATACCGAAGGTTGTTAATACTGTATCCTCCTCCTTTTATACCTGTTCTCCAATGATTGTTCTTAGAATATTCTCGCTGTACAGAGAAAAAAAAAGGTTTGGCGATAGTACACACCCCTGTCCCATTCCCTGCCAATAGATATTTTTGATAATTCTCAGGTCCTTTCTATCTATGTTTAATTTTTCTAACATTTCCATTACTAAATTGTACCTTACATAGTCAAAGGCTTTGCACTAATCTGTAAAACACAAATATAGATCAGTTTTAACGTCTATGGCTCTTCCTACGAGAATTCATCAAAACATAAATTGCATTACACACAAACGAGAAATAACCCAGTCGTCAAATTTGTTATATTTCAAGAATGACTTCCCCTGCAATTTCGTCATCACTTTCTGCGCACTACACTTCACGTCTGTTTGTATACAGAACAGCGTAACTTCCTAAGGATAATTAAGTTAGAGAATTTTTCAAACACAGTATTACAATGGATGCGTACAATTTGTATCTCTCAACCTTCAGATATATAATGAACGCTAACCCTGAAGATAAGTCAACATGGTGCGATATATTTAAATATCTCCCGTGTCTTCGCCAAATGCTTTCCTGTCCAGTTTGCGGAAGCGTCTTGCTAGTTCCTCACGGACCAGTTCATGCTGTGTGTCCACATCATGTTTGTCAGAGATGTTTGGGTGGGAGAATAAGATCCAAACCTTCCTGTAGCTGGTGCAGGGATCACAGCCAGTTTAAGGAAACAAAAAGCTGCGTATTTTAATTCTTTGTTTCAAACGTTTGTGTGCGTATGTGTCGCATTCGAATCTTGGAGCAGAAATTTCAAGGGCGTCTGTCAACGGTTATGGGAATGAAGCTGAAAGGACAATTAAGGTTCTGGAAGAAGCAGAACATTTTCACGATGACTATATCTTTACACCTCCACCAACAGAATTTCCTCATGTTTCAAAATCAGCATCAAGAGGGTTAAAATCATTGGCAGGCCAACATCGGGTATCAGCTGTTCTCAATTCTGAATATAATGAACTGAATTTGACACAGCCATGTAAACGAAAGAGAGGGAGACCAAAGAGAGTACAAAAAATAACCATGAAACCATCAAATATGAGTCTTACGCAGCGTGCTAGAAAGCTGAAGAAGATGGCCCTCAGTTCTGCGAAAAAGAGCCCGTTTGTGAAAACACTTCCTCTTAAAAAGCGTTTGGAAAGAAAACCAAAGCCATTGCCGGACACCAGTGGTTTGCTCATTACACAGCGCCCTCACAGAGAGAGATCAGGAAAGTACAGCGTTGGCCAGCTTTGGAGAGAAACTTTCCTTGAGGAGGTGCAACCAGAGCCATATCCTGATTCAGGAATTGAAGTTGGAAGCTCACCAGACCATGATCATTATGCTCCGCCCCCTGCATTAGTAAAACCCATCAGTGAAAAGCCAGAACATGTTGTGAATAAGCAAGAGCTGGTTCGTAAAGAAACACGTCTGCATAAACACCCAGAAAGTGAAAGCAAAGGAATGTTGATAAATGACATGGTGAATTGTACAGATGAAATACAAAAGCCACGATTAACTTTGACCATTTCAAAGAAAAGATACCAAAACTTCTCTCGCAGGGGTCGGCCTGCAACATCCAATAGATTTAGAGACACCCGCATGTTGGGAAAGGCGAAGTTCGGTTTATCTCCTATTAGCGCATCACCACAGTCAAAAAGAGGCAGCTTACCGTCCAGCTCAACACTGTCAGCTAAACAACATTTGGACATCTGCAAATGTGCCAGATTTAAGCAGCCTAATCAGTTAACCTGTTTTGGACAAAAGTGTCCTTGTTACAGTGATCGCCGACCGTGTGTGGATTGCCTCTGTAATGGTTGTAAGAATCCGCTGAAGTCAACAGACTTGGCGCCACCTTTGATGCACATTAAGGAAGCCGATGGTGTTGATCGTAATTTAGATAGAAGCATGCCTCGGTTATCACCAATTCCACGAATTTAAAAATTTCCTTTTTCATCTTCTTTTTTTTCAGAACATTTTGGATAATAGATATGTATAGAAAACACTTAACAAATGATGCAAAAAATGGAGAAATTGTATGAAAGGAAAATTTGCTTAATTACTGTGGAAAAAAGTCACCTTTATTTGTATATTGGTCTATGGTCGAGAATAAAAGGAAAGTTTACATTGGCTCATAGACTTGGTAGGTTCATCTCTGTGTTTTCCAGGTGCCTTGATGATACACGGTGGTTCAGTGGCCAGCAGTAGGACATTACTTCTTCCATCACCGTTGGATCGGTTCTCATATGTGTATAGGAATAACCTGCATATAGCTCCTTTTTTTGTGGTTACTTTTTTAACATTATCACCATCATCATTACAACAACTGAAATGAGATTCTTGAAAAGAATTCTTGGAATATCAAGAATGGACAGAATCAGAAATGATGTCATTAGAAATAAGAAGGAGTCACACCCGTTCTGAACTGTATTCAAAAGCAGCAAATAAAATGGTTCGGTCATGTATCATGACTACCAACAGAACGTGTACCACAGAGAGCGATGTTTTACAGACCACACAAAGGCAGAGGAAGGGGCTGCCCATGCAAATGATGGACCGATGGTATAGCAGAGTCCCTGGACATCTCATTGTACGAAGCCAACAAGCGAGCCATTGGGAGACAGGTGCACTTCACCTCTACACCTAGAAGTAAATGAGGAAGGACAAGACAAGACCATCATCATCATTTTTTTTCTGTGTCCAAATAGAGGTCTCTGCAGTGGATATCCAGCTTATTCTGTCTCTTGGTGGCATTGGTCAACCTGGTTCATATTCATTTCCTGATGCTGTCAGCCCATATATGCCGTTATCAAACTGTAAATTCTGCTGTTTTCCCCTAGCTCACTTTCTTCAAGTTTACCATTTGTTAAGTGTTATCCTTATTGATAAGGCCAAAATATGTTAGTTGCCTGGTTCTTATGTTTCTCTTTACTTCTCTTTTCATTTTCAGTCCCATACTTTTTAACTTTCTTTTTTGTCATGTGTCGTGTTATTCTTATTCCATTGTACAGAGGTTTCTATATTACTCTACTGCTTTCTTGTTCAGTTTCTCATTATGTATTTCTTTGATGAGCATGCCTGAATGATTGTATGTGATGCTCCATTACAAAATAATACTTTTGTCAACATGTTGAGAAATTCATATACAAGCAGAAGAAACCTTGATCAAAGATATGAACAAAAGTGAAAAAAGGCTGTTGAAATCTTAACTTTTCTTTACTGTCTCATTGTAAAAATTAAATTTCATCACAGGCTCTTCTGTACAGTAAGCAACTTACAAAGCAGTTGGATACATTTAAGACCACTTTTTACACACAGGACTCCAAATAATTTATCAGAAGAGGAACAAAGCTTTTTAATTTTAGGCCATTTCCAAATTATTGGCCTTTTTCTCAAAAGCAGCCCTAAAAATATCATCATTATATGCAGTGCTGACAGGATTGGCAGTCAGACTTTTCCCCAGATCTTACTCCTTGTTGGCTCAGCTGGTAACTTTCTATCATGCCATCGCATTAAACTGCCCATAATCCATCATTTTATTTCTCGGCCTTCAGCCTTCTCCTGCTTGTATTTTCATATTTTCAATTATCATTCATATGACTCATTAATGTCACTCTTTGCCACATAGTTCAGTTATTACATTATATCTACATCTTGGAGGTTTGTCATTTAGTGAATGAATTTCCCCCCCATGTCTTTGTTATTTGATATCTTGGAACACATTGCAGGGATTTAAAAAATAATGAATTACATGTTTTTTTTTTTTTTTGAAGAATCGAAAGATAGTGCGCAGGTTTTCTGTGTTCAGAGCTTGCAACAGTGTTAAGATGTACATTTTTTTGTGTGTGTAAATAGTTGTTGTAAATCTCGGGCTTTCTTGGGTTGCAAGATATGCTTCTCACATATTTTCTTTTTTTTTATTCATATGTACATGGCTACCCGGATGGTCTGGAGCAGTTGTCACCCAGTTTGTTGTAGATTCCACCTTATGTACATTTATATATGTTGGATATGTAAGTTGTTAGAATTGCATGAAGTGATGCATTTCATTTTTTGATAGAAGCTTTCATGAATCTCAGATTGTACTTAAAGGAGCTTTACATGTTACGACGGTTATCAGATGTAAATTTTAAGATGTGTGTAAAGGCATACAACCAATACTTTTTTTTTTTTTAAACTTTAAACATAGGCCTTTTCAAATTGCTGGAGTGTTGTTTTTGTTGTAAATGTGCTGTTGGAAAGTGTTAATAATTTCGGAACAGTTATTATTTAGGAATAGGCATTATCTAGTGAATGAAAATAGGTTCAGTAAATCCGTGATTTAATGGGTCCCCCAGTATAACAGATTTCAGATTAACACAATGGAAAATAACCTATGCCATTAAACATCACATAGGGGAAATAATAATACAGTACATTAAATAATAATGATTTTAAAACAGTTAAAAATTTTGTAAAAAAAAACCCCAAAAAATTATACCACAGTATGCGCATTTCTTATTTGCACTTGTTTTGGATAGCATGGAATAGACTCACTTTGTTGTGCTTTACTATCTACCACTATGGAAGAGTTGGTGTTATTCTTGAACTAGGCAGTCAGAAAGGTGAATAAATATTCTTCCTTTCTTTTATCCTTCCTTTCCTGGACTTGTCAGCTTGGGTGATGTGGTTGACATCATAGCTGGCTGCCTTTCCTTCCCCAGCTCCAGAAGAGGTTGGTGTACCAATGTCTGTGGCTGGGTACTAGGGGATGGGGAGTGTATGTGTGTGTGTGTGTGTGTGTGTGTGTGTGCGTGCCTCCCTCCGGTCAGATTCAAACCCCTGACCTTCGCGCCACGAGAGACCAGTGCACTAACCACTTTGCAACTCAACATGTTCTTTATTATAATTTAATAATTTTATACTGTACAGTACTGTATATTGTATTAAAGTTTTTTTTTTTGTTTTTTGTTTTTTTGTTTTCACATTAAGAATAATTTTCAAAAATGCCTGTCCCACCCCCCAGTTACAATTAATTTAACAGACTTTAGGCATTAATGGACACCCCATCACTTCTGTTCATCCATTTGAATTGAGGATTTACTGTATTCTTTTGTTTGCTGTTCTGTTTGTTGGCTGATGATCTTCCCTTAGCTCTTCGCAGCCTTTGATGTGATGAAGGTCTTGAGAGTCACTGCTCTTAAGACAGGTTTGTAAATGCCTTGATTTCCATGGAAATTGTAGAACAAGTGCAAGTGCGCATTCTTTGTAACGCTGGAGAGGGTCCGTATTGTCTGAAGGCTGAAGATTGTGAGGTTAGTGTTTACTGCTTCGAGTTCAAGAACCAGTGTAGATATCAGTTTGGGGTACTGCCACTCACTGAACACAATTATCGAGCTGCTACTGGGTTACAGTGACTTTTCTAAATTCTCAGATTAGTTCCTGTAAAAAATAAACCTGGTTATTTCATTGAGATAGTACATGAACCACTGATCTCAAACAACTAGAGGAAGGAACAGTATTGCTGTATTAAGATCTAGTTTGTTTTGTTTTACCTTTGAAAGATTTTACTTTGAAAATATTTTCACGTGGTAATTTAGTTGCGATTTGTACAATATTGTTGCTTTTGAACAAAATCTAGTCTTATGAAGATGTCTGGTTTTTCTTTTGATGTATTTGTATGCAGTTTGGTATACAATGTTCCAATGGTTGCAACTCTGATGTAATCTTGTCACCAAGAGAAAGTTATCTGAACAGGCTGGTGAAATAGCACAGGAGAAGGAAAAGCAACCCATCTGGTTATGAATACCTAGAGACTGCGTGAAATATGATCGCCTTTGCAAATTGGTAGGGACATCTAAGCAATGTACTTAACTGTAATTGTATTTTGTGTAGGATGAAGTAGTGATGTACTGGAATGTGGTGAAGTTCATTTATATGTAAAACTTTGGATCAGTTTAAAATTGCTCTTTGCTCTCCCCACTATTAACCTGCTTTTACTGTTATTACCTGCCATGCCTTGTGGATGTTAGCAGTAATGCTTCACTTTCATAGATTTTCAATCTTTTTTGTCGGTTTCATTCTTTGATATTTTCTGTTGCTTCAGTCTGTGGATTTCTGGCATGCAACTGACTGTGATCTTCTGTCTTGGCTTTCATCTGCCTCTATTCCAATTTTATCTTTGCTATTGTTATTAAGTTTTCAAGTCTTCCTCTTCTTGTTATATGTGTTTTAATGATTGTCATTTTCTTAATAGATTCACTCTTTCATTGGCTTGTGTTAGGAGCAAAATTTGTTAGTCATCTTAGCTGTCCTTGGTGCTCTTTAGCATTTTTCTAAGAAGCCACACCACTGCTGCTTCATTTAAAACACAGAAGGAAATGTTGCCTGAGGATGTACTTAGGGAACAGTGTTAGTGCCAGTATTTTCCTTGACTAGACAGCATACTATAGCTACACCTCTGCTGTATATTCACCTTTCAGAATTCAGTAGAATAAGATGGGCTATGTGTAAAAAAGATAGCCCATGTTATGCCATGGAGGCACCTAGGAAATACGGTGTCAGTGCTCATATTTTCATTGATCCCATGGCACACTAGAGGCTGGTGTGGTCAGCATTATGCCTGGTTGAGGGCTTTGTACAGTATTTCAGAAAATCTTCTGTGCTAGTCAGTGATGCAGATAGATGACATAAAATATTTTGTCACTTTCTTGAATAATGTTTTGCTTTGGCACACTCAGTCTTTGATTTATGAAGTGACTTTATAAACATGCTGAAGTACCTCAGTGTGTGTACTTTTCTCAGTTTGTTCTTTTATATGCTGGATTTAGTTTGGTTCTTTGAGATGAATGTTGCTTTTGCTTGTTTGCTCAAATGATGTGAAAGCCAGTACGCCAAATCTTCAGCTTATTGGTTTCTTCTTAAATGATACAATGCTACAAGACTACATCCAGAATTGCTTCCAGATCTGATTCCGCAGCCCTGATTTCCATTGTTTTGTCCTTACAACCTTCTGTTCTTTTGTGATTGAAAAAAATCCTTAAATGTTTGTTATCCCATATGCAATGAGATCTTTCCTTTACTTCATTTTTTGAAGTTAGAATAGATAAAACTAAACTCATATGAAGTAGATCATATTACTTTGTGTATTTAGCACTAAAAATGCTTTGTAGTATCATGCCTTTAGATTTTGCAGAACTATGGTTCCAGTCACGGAGGTCATTTGAAATTTTTTTATTCAGACGCCTGAAGGTAAAATTTTATTACTATCTGATTGATTGCATTGCAGGTCCGTTTTGAACTTTTTTTTTGTTTTACAAATTGGCAGCGAGCCTTGTTAGTGGATTCATTCATGCATATATTTGTAATGTTATTTAATAGTTTCATTTCTTGGTTCTTTGGTAAATTGTTTAATTTTCATTGTCTTTTTTTGTTTTTTTCACAGTCTCTGTTTCTGGTTTCAGTAGTAATTTTTGTAGATCGTTGATATTTAAAAAACAAATAATTTCATAATGATTAGTACAGTAGGTCAATGTTTGTGGTGTTTTTTTTTTTTTGCATCGTTGGAGTTGTGCGAAAACAGTGTTATAGTTTATGTTTTGTAGAACATCATTCATGGTTTTTTTTTCTTTTTTAACCAGGGCTGTGGGGTTGGCCGTGAGATCTTCAACTTTTTTTGTAGATGGTACGTTTCCACTGATTCAGACTCCACCTAAAATTGCCACTGACTGCATGATCTTCACTAATAGTCCTGGTTTTTAAAAAAAATATTGTTGATGTTTTGTTGAATATTGTTTTTTTTTTTTTGGTTTTTATATTGTTGATGTTTTGTTTATGGTTTGTTAATGTTGACATTTTGTTCATGGTTTGTTCAAGTTGAGATTATGTTTATGGTTTTCTTTTACTGTTGGTGTTATGTAGAACAGTGTTCATGGTTTGCCTGTATTGATATTTTGTTCATGGTTTGCCTGTGTTGATATTTTGTTCATGGTTTGCCTGTGTTGATATTTTGTTCATGGTTATTTTTTTTTAATATTGGTGTTATGTAGAATGGTGTTCATAGTTTGCCTGTGTTGATATTTTGTTCATGGTTTGCTATATGTTGATATTTTGTTCATGGTTATTTTTTTTTATTATTGGCGTTATGTAGAATGGTGTTCATTGGTTTGTCTGTGTTGATATTTTGTTCATGGTTTGTCTGTGTTGATATTTTGTTCATGGTTTGTCTGTGCTAACATTTTGTTCATGGTTTGTCCATGTTGGTACTTTGTTCATGGTTTGTCCATGTTGACATTTTGTTCATGGTTTGTCCATGTTGACATTTTGTTCATGGTTTCATTATATGTTTCTCTGAAGTGCTGTTAAAGAGAATTCAGGTGTTGTTTTTCATTTCAGCTGTTTTTCACAGGTCCATTATAAATACAATACAGTTAAAGGTTTTTGGGTAGTTCATGTTTCATAGAACATTTTTAGTTTAATACACTGAAAGTATATTTTAACATATTGTTCACAATTTTTTTTTCTCATTATTCATTTTTAGAGTACATTTTTTTTTTCTTCTTTTGAAATATTTGAGAAAATTATTTTTTTTTTATACAGTTGGTTGTTGACTTTTTTCCTGATCATTTTGGCACTTGATTGAACAACCTGTTTTTTTTTTATATGTGGTCATCTGTCACTGAATGTATGCACATAACAGAATCTTTGGTTGTTTTGTAATATTTTTCTTAATTTAAAAAAAAAACCCAAATGTTCTGATACATTAATGCCTAGGAATTAATGTAAATCTAAAGTGAAAGATTTTTGTAATTGGGATGTTACTTTGTTATTTCATTTGCGTGTATTACGATCTCATTGTAATCTTTTGAAATGACAATCTTATATTGGTGAGAGAGAAAAAAAATGTAGATTGCATGTTTGAAAAAAAAAAAATAAAAAAAAGCAAAGTAAAAACTAAGATGTATGAAATGTAAATAGATTCACTGTTTTGTTGTATTTATATTGGTAGATCTCAGTTATTGTTGAATTATTGTTATATGTGAGAGGATGAATTACTGTTGCTGTTTTGTATGCCTGTCTTCCGTGTATTGACGTAATGACTTTTCTTGTTTTTTTTTTTTTTTTAAATGTTCGCATGAATATTTTCAAATTTCACTGTGAAATGCTTTTTAGAAGTATTACGTTGTTGAGAACTCTTGTTGACATGTTAATGCTGTCCACTTTTTTGTTTTGTTTTTTTTGGTAATAGGATAATGTACTTTCCTTATGCACTCACCAGCAGTATATGTGGTGTCCGTCACAAAATTCAGATTTATGCCACTTTCAGAGACGTAACACACACACACACCCACACACAAAGGAAAGAAGGTCAGATCAGGAATTTGATTATATGAAAAAATTGGCTTACAACATGGAGTCACTTTGCAATGGATTCCCTCCCACTGTGGGATACCAGGCAATGAGAAAGCTGACCAACTGGCCAAAGAGGGCACTGAAATGGAGCAACCAGACATACCAGTCACTTATAATCAGAAGAAAAGCATGATAAAAACCTACAGGAAGCCACAAACACCACCACATGATGACTATCACATGCTAAACAGAAAGGAACAAGTCACCATCTTCCGTCTCCGAACAGGACACAGCCGACTCCGAAGTCATATGTATACAAAGTTTAAGGTTGGTACTACTAATCTATGTACATGTGCCCAGGTGCCCCAAACTGTGGAACATATCCTCCAGAACTGCATCAACTATGAGACACTGAGAAATAATTACTGGCCCAGTGAAACCACTAAAGAAGATAAGCTCTATGGTTCCATACATGAATTACAAAAAACAGTGAAATTTATCCAACTATGAGACACTGAGAAATAATTACTGGCCCAGTGAAACCACTAAAGAAGATAAGCTCTATGGTTCCATACATGAATTACAAAAAACAGTGAAATTTATCCAAGAGACAGGACTGCAGATATAGACAGACAATGCGAACGAAGAAGAAGAAGAAGATTATATGAGAATTCAGAACATCCAGCTGCCTGTGCATACGACTTGGAAATATCTGGATATAGGGTGCAAGGATGACCAAGGAAAAGGTGGGTTGATGCGGTGAAAGACACATACCCAGGCCTCTCACCTTCCTCTGGGGCGATGTCTGAAACTCCCTGTGATGCTGATGGCATAAGCAGATAGATAAGAAGAAGCTGAGTTTATGCAACAAGTATGAGTTTAAATGGTGAAATTTAAGCACTGCATCATTTTCAATAAAACATGATGGCTTTGATGTTTGATTACAAAAAATGTTTCTGCGGTTTTGGGTTATGTTTGGGAGAGTTCCACATTGGTATTTTGTTTCAGATTCACCATCTTTTTTTTTTTTTCCCAGCAATGGAGCCATGAAGAGGCAATAATTTTAATTGAGCTTAAAGAATGTGATGCTCCATTCTGAAATACATTTAAGTCCGTAAAGAGAACTTTGATTACAAAGGCATTTGTTTTAATCATTTTGTTTGAGCTTAGTATCACAGAATATTACATTTATCGCTTCCATTGAATGAAATATTTTTCTGTCTTTGTTCTTTCATAGGCAGTGAATTCACTACATAGCGAATTATTATTTGATTTGTTGCATTGTGTAGTATGTAAATTCAGTGCAAAATGTGATGATTTTTACAGATTTTGACTACAAACTTGATATTAGAGCAAATTTGTTAATGAATTATCCAGGTAAGTCAGAGTCCATGTTAAATCTTGATTCATGCAGTTTTGTCAGATCATTCATTCATTCATTTGCATGTCCCTTGCGGAACTTTGCCTCCCAAACAGCACTCCTGTTTTGTCAGATAGGCTACTTTATTTCTACAGAAGTGACAGTTGTTCACATTTTTAAAAAATAATATGTGTAGAGGGAAATAACATGTAGAAAGTGGAGCTAATGGTAATCTAACCACAGAAAAACACATAGAAGTATATGATGACAACATAAAGCATTGACGATCAGAAAATGAGTGATGAAATTCTCAGAAAAATTGGAGAACCTAAGAAACTAAATACAACCATAAAGGAAAGGGGAAAAAAAGGTCAATCTTCTGTGGACATATCATGAGAAAGTAGAATTTGAAGAATCTGGGCAGGATAAAGTGATATTTGAATGGGCCAATCAAGTGGCACAGGAGGAGAAAAGCAGTGGATCTGACCAAAAACACCACAGGCTACCAGTTATGGAGCAGCACGGTAGCCAGTGCCTTTTGGCATGCACTTGGTGATGATGATGGTAGTAACTCTGGTATGGAATGATTTAGGAGGAGGGGGGGGGGGGTTGAACAAAAAAACATCAGTTTTTGAGATATAGGGGGGAAAAAAAAAAGGGAGGAAGCTGAACGGTCACTGCAACTCAAACATTAAAATCAGGTTTAAAATTTGATCAACAGGATACTATAAATAAACAAGGACCAAAATAGAAAATACCCACCTAGAATTACAGCCTTATATATTCACCATAGGATGAAAATTCTTAAACATGTGGAATAGGCCAAAAAAAAAAAGGGTAAAAGTAGCAGACTTATCTGTAGAGGCACCTAAGGGATATGGTGTGCCCACGTTTTCCATGACCTGTCAGCATACTGGGGGGGGGGGGGGGTTGATGTGATCAGTACCCCATGCCCTAGTTGTCTGCCCATCCCCACCTGTGGAAGGAGCCAAATGCCCATTTCTACAGCTGGGTAAATGGAGTGTATCTGGATGAATTTAAAGCATTGAGACTTTCGCCTTGAGAAATACATGCAGGGATGGTATCAGATGGTCAGATTTGACTCTCAGGCAGTTTAAATTCCTGATGTTCTTTCTAAGAAAGATGAAGAGACTTAGAAAGATGAAGAGACTAAGAAAGATGAGGAGACTAAGAAAGATGAGGAGACTAAGAAAGATGAAGAGACTAAAAAAGATGAGGAGACTGCCTTGGTAAAGACCGCCAGAAACATGTCAAGTTTTGGTGATTTTATCGTTCTTTTTTTTTGTCTCTAAAGTTTTTGTTGTACTTTCCAGAAGCTGGAACTGAACTGCAAAATCTGTACAGTGCTTTCCTAAACTCGTAATTCATTGATTAAATTCATGACATATCAGTTTTGGCCACAATATACGCATTGTAAATAAAACAGTTATCAACTTTTTATACATTGATTGCATAGCACATTTCACATGTTTATTTTGTTTCCATGAAACGGAGCGAGTACTGGTTTAAAGCGAAACCCTTTCATGGTTTTTTTTTTTTCACATAAATTTCAAGTGTTGGCACATTGACACAAATGGATGTCACTTTGTTGTAAATATATTTTACATGCATTTGTGTTCATACATGCTGATGGTTGTGTTTATTTTATGTTTTTTTTTTCCATTAAACTTTAAACCATGAAGGGTTTTTTTTTTCCTTTCCTGCAGAGCAGTATTTCATTTACTTCCAAATAGCAATACATTTTATTCCCTAATCTCATTGATCCCATTGTCAGTATGAGAGACCTACTCTCTGTTATATTTATATAAGCGATATGAATCTTATTTAGTATGTTTTAGAGTGTAGACACCTATTTGTTCTCAGATCTCATATTATTCTGTGTATAGAGGCTCAGTATATTATTCATTCTCTATTCTTATCTTATTTTCTCTTAATAGACACCTACTCTTTGTTCTCAGATCTCATATTATTCTGTGTATAGAGGCTCAGTATATTATTCATTCTCTATTCTTATCTTATTTTCTCTTAATAGACACCTACTCTTTGTTCTCAGATCTCATATTATTCTGTGTATAGAGGCTCAGTATATTATTCATTCTCTATTCTTATTTTTCTCTTAATACATTTGCTCTTGTGTTATTTTTTCGTTCTTTTCAGTGGACAGACTTGCTTCTTTAAGTTTATGATGTTAAATGTGAGTCTGAGGATGTGTTTCATCATCATTATTATCATCATGATGTGTTTCCTCATGATGATTCCTGTTAATTTCTTTGATGTTTTGCGCCCATCAACGCATCATCTCGGTGAAAAAAATTCAGACGTGCCTAATATTATGAACTAAAAGGAAGGTGAATGCCAAGATTATGGACTAGAAGTTAACCATTAAATTAACAAATTAATGATGAATATGATTCATTTGTGAAAATAAGAATGAAAGATGAAAACTGCGGATTATATCTAACATTTTACAGTATACATCTGGGACACAAATGATGGATGATGGGAAATATAAAATGGAGATCAAAAGGAGACTAGAGATGGCTAAATTTATTTTCAATAGGAAGAAATGGGTTTTAGGCTCTGGAGTGTTTTAATACAAGATTTCTCTGCCCTTTGTGTGTCTGTTTAGCCAGATTTGGCTTTTTTTAATGCTTCAGTCAAAATCTGATGAGTTTCCAGAAAAACCTGGATAAAGTTGTGAACATTACTCTGGTAACATGGTTTTTTGATTTAGCTTGCGATGAAACTTGAGCATTTAAAAAAGAGAAGAAACAGTTGTTCAATTATTATTTTCTTCAGTATTCGAGGTTTGTTATCTTTTACAGGTAGCTGTAAATCTTTTAAAGTTTAGTTTCAAAATATTCAACGTCCACCATTATTTAATCTTTGTTTTGGTTATACATAGTTCACTGGTGCCTAACTGTAGCCACAGATAGGTAGTTCACTTATGCTCAACTAGCCACAGATCAAATAGTTAACTATTGCTTGACTGTAGCCACGTAATTCAGCAATGCCTGACTGTAGCCACAGATGGCATAGCTCAGTATTGCCTGACTGTAGCCACCGATTGCGTAGTTCAGTATTACCCAACTGTAGCAACAGATCAAGTAGTAGTTCACTTTTGTTTGACTGTAGCAACAGAGCATGTAGTTAGTTACTATTGCATGACTGCAGCAATAGATAATTTAGTTCACGATTGGCTGTAGCCACAGATTGAGTAGTAGTTCACTATTGTTATACTGTAGCCACAGATCAAATAGTAGTTCACTATTATTTGACTGTAGTCATAGATTGTATATAGTTCACTGTTGCTTTACTCTTGTTTCCACAGTTCAAGTAGAGAAAATAAAGTGAAGTTCAGAACCTTGCTTGTGACAATAATTTGATATGCAGCACTGACTGTATACTACATATTTTTGGGGGTTATATAAAGAATTTGGAGATAATGACAATATTTTTATCATATGTTGTTTTCTTTATTGTATTCTTTTGTGCTAAATGTGTCCAGGATTTACAGCTTATGGAAGCAATGTGGTTCAAAGAAAGTATTTTTTTTTTAAGTCAGTGGTTCTCAAATTGGGTGGTATCACCTCCACAGGTTTAGGTGAGAAAAATGGAGCAGCAGGGGCATTAGAATTAGTTGTGTGAAAAAATGTATAGGGGGCACTAATAGTGTGGGGTGGGACTTCAGGGGGCAGCAGCCTAAAAGATATGGGAACCACTGTTCTAAACTGATTTGATTTTCTTGGATGGAATTTAAATCCAACATACTAAATTAACTCCTAGACCTAGAAGATGGTGCCTGTGATTTTATTAACATGTGAATATAAGTTTGAAATTAGCCAGACAAATATAGAAGAATCACGAGCTGGATTGAAACGGTGAGAAGTTAAGGTTTGAGCACTCCTTATCTGCGGTATCAATGAGAACTTAAGGTTTGAGGACTCCTTATTTGCGGTATCAAAGCTGAACTGTTTGCATGCTGGGAAGAAGAGAGAGGAAATTGTTTAAAATGTATTGCCCATTCTTTACACATTGTTGAATCTCTGAACAAAATAAAGTTTTTTGTTGTTGTTTTTTTTTCCAGTTAATAAGTGTGTGTTTAGTTTATTTTGCTTGATCTTCTGTGCTAGTCTTTCATATTTTGTTGTCATGACATTTTGTTCTGATCTGCACATGAAATTTAATAGAGAAATGGTGAAATGTTTTAGAACCGAACATTTAAAACATTTTGATAAGAACTGAACCAAAACATTCTGATACACCCAAGCAACTAAAGTAACTTGCTACAGCTGGACTACTAAAATTAGTTCTACCACGCAGCTGAAGTATTTTGACAGAAAACAGAAGTATATTTGTAGAGGCAAACAACTGAAGTATTCTGACAGAAAACTGAAGTATATTTACAGAACCAAACACCAGAAGCATTTGATACAGTCGGACATCTAAAATATTTAGAAAGAAATAGATGCACATTGGTAGATCCAGACAGGTAAATGTTTAGGCAGGAATAAGCATTATGCGTTTCAGACAGCTGAAATAGTTACACAAAACACCAACAGTTTAGTAGAACTAGACAATCTACTTATTTAATCACATGGTGTGGGTGGCTTGTCGTGGCATGACAGCTTGCATACTCTGACCACCCCCCCCCCCCCCCCCCCAGAGCTATACCAGCGGGAGTTTGACTTCTGATTGGTCCAACCAATCTGTTAAGGTCTGCGTGGGTGGGGGTCAGACGAAACTTGCACCCTGGTCTTCCTGGATGGGAGTTGGAGAATGGGACCAATAACCCTATCTCCATTAAAAAAAAAAAAAAAAGATTAGAGTTACGGAACAGATAGGGAACCCTCGAAACTGGATTGATAAAAATGGATAACGACCTAGGAATGTCAAAAATGTTTTAAGAATTGGAACATGGAGTATAAGAAGGTTATACAGACAAGAGGCAGCTAAAGAAATAGCAAATGAACTAAGTAGGTTTGACATGGATTTTACAGCATTTCAGGAAATCAAATGGCTTGGAGAAGGTATAACAGTCATAGGAGAAATGGTACTCATATATGGAGGTATTACCAATGGAAGACATAAACTTTTGAGTTTCTTTACACTGTGTGTGGTACTTCTCATTTGGGACAGGTTTTGCTGTCAAAAGTATGGGACTTAGTGATGGACTTCGGTGCCACCAATGAAAGAATCAGCAGCCTCTGCATCAAGGGAACAAAGAAAAATACAATAATGATTAATGTGCATGCGCCAACAGAAGATACAAAGGATGAAGTCAAAGACGAATTTTACAGCACGTTAGAGAGAGTAATAGAGAAGACCCAGAAACATACTGATAATACTAGGGGATTTCAGTGCAAAGATAGGAAAGGAGGAGTCACACAGAAACATCACAGGAAAAGAAAGTCTGCATGAAACATCTAATGATAATGGATGGAGGCTAATAAATATGGCAGATGCTTATGGAATGAGAATAAGCTGCACACATTTTCAAAATAAGAACATAAACAAACATGGGACCCCCCCCCCCCCCCCGACAGACTTTGTTTTAATTGATACCAGGAACACAACAGACATACTTCAGATCAGAAGTTACAGAGGGGGTGAATGCAGGTCCGACCACTCTTGCAAGAGCTAAACTAAAATTCAGACCAAAGGAAAAAAATTATAGTAAATAAAAGTTCAGTAATAAATAGAGATGCTTTGAAAGAGAAGAAACTAAAGAAAAATTCAGAAAAGAGCTAAACCATAAGATAAACAAGAGGGAATGAAGAACGTAAAAGCATTGATGACAGATGGGAAGATATAAAAACCATTATAAAGAACACAGCGGAAGAATGCCTGGGAGTCAAGACCATAAATAACAAAAAAAAGAGCTGGTTCGATGAAGTCTGCAGAGAGGCAGCCATAAAGAAAAGCACAGCGAGACAGATATGGTTGATGACATGAACAACAAAACAAATGAGAAGTACCACACACAGTGTAAAGAAACTCAAAAGGTTATTTGCCAACAAAAACAATATATGAAAGACATGGTAAGCAAGATGTATCAAAATTTAAAAAAAGCAGGGAATTCTACAAAGGACTGAACAGTAAAGCAAGGGTATAAACAACCTCTGCAGAGCTTGAAGGATAGTAATGGAAACATGATAAATAATGAAAAGAAAATCTGTATCAGATGGAAAGAATATTTTGAAAAACTACTAAACTGTGAAGAGCCTATAAACACATTACCATGTGAAGAAATACAGACTTGTGAACCTGAAATAGAGGAACTAGACTTAGAAGAATATCATTCTTCTACAAAACAACAAAGGGTTCATATGGAATTGCTGCAGAAAGGAGGTCTAAAATATCAAGGTTTTAGGAAGAATAGATCAACCACAGACCAAATATTTTATCTACATCAAGCAGCAGAAAAGTGCTGGGAATATGGAAAAGAAGTTCATTGACTTCAAGAAAGCTTATAACAGCATAGATAGGAGCAGCATATGGAAAATTATGAAAGAATTTCAGATACCTAATAAATTAATCAATCTGACCAGAGTATGCATGGAGGATGAACAAAATATAGTAATATATAAAGGAAGAAAGTCAGAAAAGTTCTATATAAGAACTGGCATAAAACAAGATGATACATTATTTCCATCACTATTCAACCTAGTACTAGAAAAGGTAATCAGAAAAGTGAAAGAAGAAAGCAGTACAGAAGAACAAGCTAAAAAACTAGGATACACTGACAACGTCGACCTGGTGGGGGAAACTATGCAAGAAGTCATCAATACCTGCATACACTTGAGACAGGTAGCACTAAAAGTGGGCTTGACCATTAACCAAGATAAGACAGAGTATATGAAGATATCAAGAGACCAAAGGCAGAATGATTCAGATTACATAAATGTTGGAGCTATGATCATTACGAAAGCAGAAACATACAAATATCTAGGCACAACCCTCAACAGAAGCAACATATACTGTTCAAAAAAAGAAATGCAACAAATACGATGTTGCAATTTAAACTGAAGTTTGCTGATCAGACAGGGGGAAATTGCCAGAAACATTTACTTAGACATCAGCTTCACGTGCTGACTTGAACAGTGCTCAGCAGATGATCCATGAGCACAGAAAAGCAACACTAGTCAAAACAGCATTTTTGACAATAACTCATGACAGGTTCACGAGAATCCTGTGAAACTTACTGAACACAAAACTCACTGACCATATTATTGAATGTCTATAAAGAATGACACTCCTCGAATCAATTTATTTGAAAATTCAATGGTAAGCATGGCTCATCTCACTACAGAACAACGACTCATCATCATTGGACGTTTACAGACTGGACAGTCACAGTGTAGTGACCAGACAATTTAATATGGTTAGAAGCACCATTAGTCACCTTTAGAGACGATTTCAAGAAACTGGCTCAGTTGCAGACTGGTCGTGCAGTGGAAGACCATAGTCACAACTCCTGCTGAAGACCGCTTCATACAGCTGCGTCACCTCAGGAATCGACTTGCATATGTGTCCTCAACACTCCAGTCAATGACACCAACTTGCTGAATTTCAGATCAAATGGTCAAGAACCAGCTGCACGACGCTGGTCTTTAGGCTAGAAGACCCTACAGAGGTCCTGTTCTTATGGACCGGAATCACCAGAACCGACTGCACTGACCCCATCATTGCCAATGGACCATTGCAAATGGAGATGGGTTTGGTTTAGTGATGAATCATTCTTTCTACTCCAGTGACACGATAGACGGAGAAGAGTTTACTGCAGAATCCATGAGTGCTACGCCCAGAACTGCATGGATGAGGCTCTTCCACATGGTGGTAGAGGTGTACTGGTGTGGGGGACGATCAACTTCATGGGAAGAAGTGACCTGGTGCAAATTGAAGGACGCCTGAATGTCCAACGATACGTCACTGAAGTTTTTTGTCCTCACGTCCCCTTCCACTTCTGGCTGCATCAGGGTCGATTTTTCAGCAGGATAATGCTCAGCCTCATACGGCACAACTCACCACCCAGTTCTTCGCTGACAACAACATCCAGACCATTCCATGGCTATCCATATCATCAGACATGAACCCAATAGAACACTGATGGGATGAACTCAACAGACAAGTCCGCCAGTGAGACGTGGCGCCAACCAATCTTCGACAGTTGTCTCTTGCACTGCAGGAAGAGTGGGCAGTCATCCCACAACAACAGATCCAACAGCTAATCGGATCCATGTCAAGAAGATGTCGTTCTCTAATACAGGCCAGAGGATGCCATAACCTTACTGAAATGAAGGCCTCAGTCGCAAAGAATAAAAGTCAAACCAAATTTAATGGACATCATTTCATTGCTAAAGTCTTAAAGTTTCTTCATGCCAAGATTGAAAAATTAATTCTGTAAAATAAAATTTTGATACAAGTTTGAAATTTGGTGTCCATTACGACTACAGTAGTGTTGCATTTCTTTTTTTGAACAGTATAGTAAGCGAGAAAAGTACAGATAGGGAATAAAATATACTTTGTCCTGCAACACCTGTTAAAATCTAAAATCCTGTCCGAAAACACCAATGTAATCATCAAAACTATAAGATCAGCCATCTTAAACATAGAGTACAACAAAGAAAGATGAACAATAATTGCAGATCTTTGAGAACAAGATCCTAAGAAGAATCTTTGGGGCCACAAAGATACCAACGGTGGAGAATGGAGTGCTAGAAAGAACAGTGAACTTAACAGCTTATTTAAATCCCAATGAATTATAAATGCCTTGAAACCGAGCAGATTACACTGGCTGGGTCATGTAGAAAGAATGAAAGAGAACAGGAAAATGAAAATTATGTACACACAAGAAGAGATGAGGGAAACAAGACCAAGACAGAGATGGAAAGATAACATAGAGGAGGATATAAAAGAAATGGTGTCACCAACTGGAGAGAGAAGATTAGGAATAGAGAGGAATGGAGGCAAACTTTATCTCCAGCAGTGTGCCTTAATGGCTCAGGAAGCTGAAGAAGATATACAACAAATTCCTGAAAGTTTTAGCATCCTCAACTGTTTCTGAACATGGGATGATGTTCCTTAGACTATGAAGTTTCATCATCTAAAGAATTCAAATTTTTGGCATACAATCATCGCTACTACAGTTAACGCTGCAGCCAATATTGTTTCAGCTACTACAACAGCTTGAATTTTCAGTTGCAAAGGATAAATCTGAAACTGAATCTGTCCCTTACTTGCAGTTTCCAGAAATTTTCTCCAGTTTAACCAGTAGCTATTTTATTATGGCTTCTTATATTTCATCAAGTAACACATGCTGCACTCTCTTTTCACAGTGAAAATATTGCAGAAGTATTGGGAAACATTTTGCTGTAGCTTTTTTTCAAGCATCAATTGCTACTGAAAAGAGCAGGCCATATTTTAAAATTAAAAAAAATATACCCATTTGTGTGCAGAAAATGGTGCCAGTATATTTTCACACAGAACTTTTGCTTTTGTGTGTGTATGTGGGGTGGAGGGGAGAAGAATAGTTGGGCCACTTGGTGTGGGCCTAGTCCAGTTTGAAACAGGCGTGAAACAAGGATGTATACTGTCTCCTTTGCTTTTTGGAATTGCAGTAGACTTCATAATGAAAAAATCGCTGCACATGTAACACAGGTATTGACTGGGTACATTGGACTCAATTAGAAGATCTTGATTTTGCTGATGACATAACTCTATCAGTAACAATGCAGAATAGGGCTTGAAATTAACAAGGACAAAACAAAAATAATGAAACTTCCCATTAATCACAATGGAAAAATACACATAGAAGGGACAGATATTGAAGAAGTCAATCAATATGCATACCTTGGCAGCTAAATAGACCAGAATGGAAGTTGGAATTAGAATTGCAAAAGCAGCATAGATCTTCAAGAATCTTGAGAAAATATGCCATTCAAAAGTTATAAGCACAAAAACAAAGTTAAGACAATTCAATTCAAATGTAATATCCACCCTCATTTATGCAAGCGAAAGCTGGAAGACAACTAAAGAAATAGAGAAGAAATTAGACTCTTTTGAAAACAAATGCCTAAGGAAAATACTCTGCATCAAGTGGAACAAATTCAAGAACAATGCAGAGATAAGACAGAAGACTGAACAACAACCAGTCTCATGGGTGATCAGGAAAAGGAAATGGACATATGTTTGTCACGTGATGAGAAGAAACGATCAGAGAATCCCAAAACAAACTATAAAGTGGATCACAACAGGCCAAAGAAAAAGAAGCAGACAGCGTGAAACTCTGAAGAGGACAATGTTAAGAGAGGCCAAATTAATAGGCATAAAATCCCTTGATGAGGTTGAAAGATTCGCCGAAGACAGGCAAAATTGTCGAACTACCTTGCGAGCCCTATGTGACGTTTAACGGCACGGGAAGGATACAAGTCCCCCTGGCAAAGACAAAAACAACATAAACATGGATGTACTATTGCCATTACCTTTTTTTTTTTTTATATATTCAAGTTCTTAAGTCCTGTGGGGATTAACCTGTGCTTCCACCAAGTGGCAGAAGGTGTAATGGCCTCTAGATATAAAGGTCAGCTGTGAATATCTGAATACACAGTAGTAGACCAAAACAGGTACCCTTCTAACTTGCAGGTCAGTCTCTTTTGGCAAAGGCTAGAGGAGAAAACCATGTACAAACCAAGCAAAAGGCAAAGACCCCCCCCCCCTCCCTGACAAATCATTCCCTTGTTAAATCATGCTTCACAAAGACTAGTTAATAAGCAAAGAGTCAAAATTTCTTGGGACATGTCATGAGAGGACAGAAGTTGGAGAACCTAACAATGACTGGAAAATTCAATGGAAAAAAAAAACGAGAGAGAAAGATCAAGAGAAAAATATCTGAGTGTACTGACCATGTGGCAAGAAAAAAAAGAAAAGCATCTGAATTAATCAGAAACGCTAAGGACTACACAAGACTGAGAAGTATGATGGCCAGTGCCATCCAGCATGGCATATAATAATAATAGTTCTTTTATTCTGTTCTGTTGCGTATGCTAATGTATAGTACCTTTATGTAAATCATAAGTATTTAGCACTGATTACAGAAATACCAGAGCAGTTTGAAATAGGGCCTATATTTCCAATCTAGCCTGGGCCTGATTATACCTTCCATTATTTATCAATGAGCCCTGAATATTTCTTCATCAGCTTTTACTCAACGATCAACACTTCTGAATGACTGATGATGCTTCACAACATATACACTTTACGCAATTCTGCACTCCAGATTTGAGTTCATGTACCCAAGGAGAAAAAAATCATAACGATGAAGTACCAGCACTACGAGTGTATCTGTGGCTTTGTATTATTCAGTTCCACTTTTCCCCTTACTATCAATCTCAGCATCATAATGACAGAGCATTAAAAAAAAAAAAATCCAGGAAAGTCACCTTTTCTGCTTCAAACAATAAATCCAAATTATTTGATTTATCCATATTAAAATGTAGTTTTTTTACATTTTTACACTTGAGACTGTGATATTCTTATCTTATTTTTAAAATGCAGTATTGTTACTTATCCAAAATCCTGTCCCAAAACACCAAAATAACAATCTACAAAACTATAATAAGATCAGCTGTCATGTGTGGATCAGAAACGTGGAGTACAACAAAGAAAGATGAACAACAATTGCAGATCTTTGAGAACAAGGTCCTAAGAAGAATCTTTGGGGCAATAAAGGATACCAACAGTGGAGAATGGAGAGCTAGAAAGAACACTGAACTGAACAGCTTATTTAAATCCCAGAAATTGAACAGACTACATTGGCTGAGGCATGTAGAAAGAATGGAAGAGAACAGACAAATGAAAATGATGTATGCACAAGAGATGAGGGAAACAAGACCAAGGGGTAGACCAACACAGAGATAGAAAGACAACAAAAAGAAATTGGTGTCACCAACTGTAGAGGGAAGATTAGGAATGGAGAGGAAAGGAGGCGAACTCTATCTGCAGTAACAAGCCTTAATGAAGAAGTATTATTACTTATACTTTTAGTAAATAATGATGGCATAAAAAAGCTATGTAGTCTTATAGCCGCATTATAAAAATGATATATATAGTTTCAGTATGTTGTTGAGTCATAACATTTTTACTTGCAGTTTAACTATTGGATATTGTTTCTTTGTCTCACTGTGACAGAGCAACAGTCCGATTTGGTTTCTGTATTTGTTATTAAAACAATATACAAAAACCATGGGAAAGAAAGATCTCTGCGTGTAAAGAGGAAAGTTCATGAAATAGGCCATGTTACAATGTACACTTGAAGACATTAAAAGAAGAATCCATTTAGCTCTAATGATCAGGCCCATTTTTTGTGGTCAGCGAAGTCACACCTTATGACGCTGCACACTAATATTATAACTTGTGTACATTATGGTACCACATAATGTACAACTTTTCTGTGTTATGATAACATATAATGTGCAGCTTCCTGCACATTATGATATCAAAATATCACGTAGATTTTGTATAATATTATATTTGGATCATTTTTCTATTATGATATCATATGATGTGTAGCATTTGTATCTTACAATACTCTATGATGTGCAGTTATTACACATCAAACATGTGCAGCTATTGCATGTTTTGGTATCATATGATGTGCAACTTTACTATGTTACAGTGTCATATTCTGTGCAACTTTTGTATGTCACGATCTGTTTATTATACAACACAAATTTTTGCACTTGACATCATGACCATATCATAACACAATGACATGCAATTCAAGTGTACTATATTTATCAGTAACCTTTTTTTAAAAAAAAAATATGTTATGGTACTGTAATAATATGACACACAACTTTTAGTTGTATTTTCATGGTACTGTAACAGACTGACTAACAGCCTTATTATGATACCCTAAAGCAGTGCTTTCATCTTTTCTCTCAATGCGTATCACTAACATTAAAGTTTCTATAGTGTAAGCCAGTGAAATTGACATTCCCCCCCCCCCCTTTTGTGTTCCACTTATTTCAAAATAAGACCAATATTTTTTTTTCAGTAATGTTTTCAAATTTCAGCTACAATGATTTTCTACTTTTCTAACTGAATTTGAACTGACTGGAAATACCCAAAACTTGAATGGAAATCTCAAGAAATGTAGAAAATGTGGAGAAACATGATTGTCCAAATCAATAAACTGACAGAGCACAGACTATATGATTAGTCTAAAAATAGTAAATAAAGCTCTTCACATGTTTCGGAGAAAGCAAAATAAGTTCAAGAAATACTGTGACACTTCCCCCAACCCCACTGTTTTTCTTCTCCTCTGATGTTTCAAATGCTTTGTCTACCATTTCTTGATGAGGAAACATGATAGCAAGCGCCAACTGGCATGACACCTGATGATGATGATAACACAATGCTTTTATTTATTGTTTTTTCACAGACTAATCATACATACTGTGCTCCACAACTTTACAATGCACAAGCCTTATTATTTCCAATTTGCTAAATTTTTACCCAAATCAATCAGCATGGTACATAAAGCATATAGGAAAAATTGAATTTTCATAGAATTTAACTCTTAGATAAATATAATTTTCATTTATTTATTTATTTTTTTTTGGGAAATAGCTTTTAAATAACTGACATCTTAAACTATGCTCAATAACAATTTCAACTGAAGCTTGTTTAAAAAAAAAAAAAAAAACCTAATCGTACATTACTTCACATAAAATGATACTTAAAGAAAGCTAAAAGTTGAGAAGTAATTTGAAATTTTTAAAACCACCAAAAAAAAAAAAACTGAGTATGCAACTAATTGGATGTCTACCATTCACTTAAAAGCACTGCCCTGAAAGTATCACACACAGGATTAGTATCAATGTTACAAAGCCTTATTACATTATGTAGTTCTACACAAAATGACATGTACTTCATGACATCTATGACAAATCTAAAAATAAACAAATAAGTAATTTATAAGTGACACAATATTCGGGACTTTTCTGGGCTTTAAAAAAAAAAAACATTAAAAAAAAAAATATTAAACAGCCTGGGAGAATTTTTGTCAACAATGAAATATATCTGAAATTGAAGGAGGTGTTAAAGTGACCATTTGCCTCTGAAAATTTAAGAGCAGTCCTTGACATAGTGCATGTTGAAGATTGAAAATTTGCACTAATAAGATTTACTGGAATTTCCTGTTGATGAAATAAAGCCAGGTTAATTATTTCATCATACTGCTAAAAAGTTGGCAAAAAAGGGGGAAATGTGGCAAAGTTATATGCTAAACCATGTGCTCACAAGTGTTGTGTCTTTTTTTTTTCACCAAGTTTTAGCCTCTTTTTTTTTTTTTAAATTCATGTTTGAAAAATATGCTAAACTGCTGCTGTAAATTGATGTTTACAGCTTTGTCGGCTTGTTTTGTTTCATTTAGGATATATCTGCACCTTCCATGCACTTTTTATTCCTTTGAAGTTTATATATAATGTAATTTAATGTATGATGAGATGAGTAAATTTAATGATTTATTCTTTTTTTTAAATATAATTAACAGTTATTTTATTTTTAAAGATCCATTTATCTTCGAAAACTTTGATGTGGGCCTGGGGCATCAAAAATTGTTTGTCTTAATATATGAAAGGTTAAATTAATGTGAATATTCAAAAAGTGCAATTACATCACCAAATGCGACCAGAAGGACTAGATGTGTGGCAGTATTTGAAAAATGTTATTTACATGTGTATAAAAACGTCTATATGCAACTGTTGGCATGTATTAAAACTACCCCCCCTCCCCCTCCATAATACCATGAGATAAATGGCCACTTTATGTGCAAGAGTCCTAGATATGGTTCTTAATGTAATAGGAATGAAAGACAACATTTTGTTGAGAGTTTCAGCATATTTAGAGTCTAGTTAAATGGATGAAAGGTTTATACATGTTCTGCAGATTCCACCAGTTTTATTATGCCAGTCTTGCATATAAACGGTCAAAAAAGTATGACTTCTGACAATGTAGAAAATGAGAAGTTATCGATGACAACAAATGAAAAATGAAACAGCATCATCTTTCATCACTTTCATCCAAAAATCTCAGCTTTGGTTTACTCATATGTTTGGTATATCATTACAATCATGAGATGAAAAGGGACTCAACTTCATTAGAATCATTAAAGGACATTAAGCCCCTTTCTTCATAAGAAGACTTCCATATCTAATCTCAGGCACATCTGTTATAGTTTAAAAAAGAACAAATGATAAAAGATGTAATGTATATTTGTAGTCTCTCACCTTGGACTGGTGTAGTTCTCATAATAACAATACTTTATGAAAGATTCCGGGATGTGCTTAACATTGGCACAGAAAGTAAGTGATAACATTATGATCACCTTTTTTTTTTTAATGTAATTAAAAAAAATACATTAAAATTAAATAATTTATCGAAGGGAATCATTTTCAAAATTTTGAACTTAAAATGCTAAAAAAAGAAGACAATATAAAGTACATTTTCTGATATTTAGAAGGAGGAAAAACGGGTAATTTCTATTAAAAAGGGGGGGGGGGGAAGGGATATATAGAATTTATAAAATTTATTTGTATGAGAAGAAATAGTTCTCCATCATCTTTGAGAATGCAGTAGTCTTCCCACAATGCAGCTGCAGATCAAACTTAAGGAAATCATTAAGGTATGAGTAGATAAATCTGTCTTTGTTTTGGTGAGGGTAATGTGTATAAAAACAACAACAAAAAAGTTAATAATTCAAATAAAAAAAAAAAAAAGAAGTTTGACCAGTGATTGACACAGGTCACAGCACCATTTCGAAAAAGGAAAGTGTATTGTGAACAAAAATTGCGTTATTTTTTGATACGTTTAAAAATTGTAAAAATTAACTGCATGCAAAGAAACAAAAAATTAGTAATTTTTGTTTAAAAAAAAAAAAACAAGGAAACACTACCACAGATTAGATGTATCAGGCAGCTTATATAAAAAAGCAAAGCACAGATATTATATGAAGCACTGCGGTGACAACTAAAAGCATTGAAAACAAATGAGATGAATTCAAGTGAAGGCATGTCATGAATGATATAAAATTACTACTGGATTAATTTTTGAATCAAACTTTCTCATTTATGACATTTATTTTTAAACACCATTATTTCTCTCAGATTGCCAGATTTCTTGAAAATGGAGGAAAAAATATTCTTACCCAAAGTAAGTTCAGGTTTGATAATATATGTGTGGGCTGTGATAATATATGGACTAACCAAAAAATATAGATTACTGCTGTGAATGGGGAAATTGTGTTATTTTAATGTATTCTTTTGGCTAAGCTGATGCTGGACAAGTGGTGAGCTGTCATTAATATTGCATTTGAATACACTATAATACTACTGAGAAAAATTAACTGTGTTCATTTCGATCGCTCGGTGTATATTACTTTTGTACATCTTTGTTCAGTTTCAGTCTTTGATATGACTATTTGGAATTATATATATGCCAACTGCCATTTTTAGCAGACTTTTTTGGTGGCCTGGAGATAATAATAATGGAAAGTACGGTAGGCTGAGGAGATGGAGAGCCCTGGGTATAAGTAACACTCTAAACACTACACTTACTGAAGCAGGCATCCTGGTCAGTCAACAAAGCTTTTTCAGACTGGCTATCAAAGCAGCTTTCATTTCACGAAACGACAAACCACATAAAGAGGATTTCTGGGATATCACTCAGGGTCACAGGTTAGAAGAAATTTACTGACATTTCATAGATATTTTTTTTCTTATATATTTTCAAGTGTCAAATATCAGGCCCTTTTTGTTCCAAATTAAATAAAACCAATTGCAAATCATTGCTGACTGATTCTTGATGTCTGAAAATCATGGTACTATTCACTACAACTAGAATGAAAAGAGAGCGGGGACCAAATAAAACAAAATTAGCACTGGAAAAGAACCACTGAAACAAAATGATGTCTCTTATGTCATGTCCATAAAGGTACTTAAAATTTGCAGTAATAAGATTTACTGGAATTTCCTGTTGATGAAATAAAGCCAGGTTAATTATTTCATCATACTGCTAAAAAGTTGGCAAAAAAGGGGGAAATGTGGCAAAGTTATATGCTAAACCATGTGCTCACAAGTGTTGTGTCTTTTTTTTTTCACCAAGTTTTAGCCTCTTTTTTTTTTTTTAAATTCATGTTTGAAAAATATGCTAAACTGCTGCTGTAAATTGATGTTTACAGCTTTGTCAGCTTGTTTTGTTTCATTTAGGATATATCTGCACCTTCCATGCACTTTTTATTCCTTTGAAGTTTATATATAATGTAATTTAATGTATGATGAGACGAGTAAATTTAATGATTTATTCTTTTTTTAAATATAATTAACAGTTATTTTATTTTTAAAGATCCATTTATCTTCGAAAACTTTGATGCGGGCCTGGGGCATCAAAAATTGTTTGTCTTAATATATGAAAGGTTAAATTAATGTGAATATTCAAAAAGTGCAATTACATCACCAAATGCGACCAGAAGGACTAGATGTGTGGCAGTATTTGAAAAATGTTATTTACATGTGTATAAAAACGTCTATATGCAACTGTTGGCATGTATTAAAACTACCCCCCCCCCCCCTCCATAATACCATGAGATAAATGGCCACTTTATGTGCAAGAGTCCTAGATATGGTTCTTAATGTAATAGGAATGAAAGACAACATTTTGTTGAGAGTTTCAGCATATTTAGAGCTAGTTAAATGGATGAAAGGTTTATACATGTTCTGCAGATTCCACCAGTTTTATTATGCCAGTCTTGCATATAAACGGTCAAAAAAGTATGACTTCTGACAATGTAGAAAATGAGAAGTTATCGATGACAACAAATGAAAAATGAAACAGCATCATCTTTCATCACTTTCATCCAAAAATCTCAGCTTTGGTTTACTCATATGTTTGGTATATCATTACAATCATGAGATGAAAAGGGACTCAACTTCATTAGAATCATTAAAGGACATTAAGCCCCTTTCTTCATAAGAAGACTTCCATATCTAATCTCAGGCACATCTGTTATAGTTTAAAAAAGAACAAATGATAAAAGATGTAATGTATATTTGTAGTCTCTCACCTTGGACTGGTGTAGTTCTCATAATAACAATACTTTATGAAAGATTCCGGGATGTGCTTAACATTGGCACAGAAAGTAAGTGATAACATTATGATCACCTTTTTTTTTAAATGTAATTAAAAAAATACATTAAAATTAAATAATTTATCGAAGGGAATCATTTTCAAAATTTTGAACTTAAAATGCTAAAAAAAAGAAGACAATATAAAGTACATTTTCTGATATTTAGAAGGAGGAAAAACGGGTAATTTCTATTAAAAAGGGGGGGGGGGAAGGGATATATAGAATTTATAAAATGTATTTGTATGAGAAGAAATAGTTCTCCATCATCTTTGAGAATGCAGTAGTCTTCCCACAATGCAGCTGCAGATCAAACTTAAGGAAATCATTAAGGTATGAGTAGATAAATCTGTCTTTGTTTTGGTGAGGGTAATGTGTATAAAAACAACAACAAAAAAGTTAATAATTCAAATAAAAAAAAAAAAAAAGAAGTTTGACCAGTGATTGACACAGGTCACAGCACCATTTCGAAAAAGGAAAGTGTATTGTGAACAAAAATTGCGTTATTTTTTGATACGTTTAAAAATTGTAAAAATTAACTGCATGCAAAGAAACAAAAAATTAGTAATTTTTGTTTAAAAAAAAAAACAAGGAAACACTACCACAGATTAGATGTATCAGGCAGCTTATATAAAAAAGCAAAGCACAGATATTATATGAAGCACTGCGGTGACAACTAAAAGCATTGAAAACAAATGAGATGAATTCAAGTGAAGGCATGTCATGAATGATATAAAATTACTACTGGATTAATTTTTGAATCAAACTTTCTCATTTATGACATTTATTTTTAAACACCATTATTTCTCTCAGATTGCCAGATTTCTTGAAAATGGAGGAAAAAATATTCTTACCCAAAGTAAGTTCAGGTTTGATAATATATGTGTGGGCTGTGATAATATATGGACTAACCAAAAAATATAGATTACTGCTGTGAATGGGGAAATTGTGTTATTTTAATGTATTCTTTTGGCTAAGCTGATGCTGGACAAGTGGTGAGCTGTCATTAATATTGCATTTGAATACACTATAATACTACTGAGAAAAATTAACTGTGTTCATTTCGATCGCTCGGTGTATATTACTTTTGTACATCTTTGTTCAGTTTCAGTCTTTGATATGACTATTTGGAATTATATATATGCCAACTGCCATTTTTAGCAGACTTTTTTGGTGGCCTGGAGATAATAATAATGGAAAGTACGGTAGGCTGAGAAGATGGAGAGCCCTGGGTATAAGTAACACTCTAAACACTACACTTACTGAAGCAGGCATCCTGGTCAGTCAACAAAGCTTTTTCAGACTGGCTATCAAAGCAGCTTTCATTTCACGAAACGACAAACTACATAAAGAGGATTTCTGGGATATCACTCAGGGTCACAGGTTATAAGAAATTTAGTGACATTTCATAGATATTTTTTTTCTTATATATTTTCAAGTGTCAAATATCAGGCCTTTTTTTCCAAATTAAATAAAACCAATTGCAAATCATTGCTGACTGATTCTTGATGTCTGAAAATCATGGTACTATTCACTACAACTAGAATGAAAAGAGAGCGGGGACCAAATAAAACAAAATTAGCACTGGAAAAGAACCACTGAAACAAAATGATGTCTCTTATGTCATGTCCATAAAGGTACTTGACATTTGAATTAGATTCCTGCATGCACATCAATGCACACCAGAGAATATTTCACACATATACTTGTTGGATATTAAATGAAAAATATGAAATATATGTAAAAATCAGTTCATGAATATGGAACTTTGCTAGTGATGATGGGTAAAAATCAGTTTGAGTATACAAAGCCATGCCAAAGGTTTCTGAGGGTAAAAGAAAACAAATTTATAAAAATTTTTAAATTGTACTGTAACACATGCTAATAATGTGAACAGCTTGAAGGGCAGATGGTATTATACCTGTATATTTCAGTAAAACTCATACGAGTTTCTAAAACATCATCCATACTGAAAATCATCCATGTTAAAATATTATCACTGTTGCATGGCTAACAGGCACAACTATCAGTTGTTCATGTCGCATATAAGAGTTTCAGGACAACATTAACTTTGCCTTTAAAATGCGGAGACAATCTGCCCACACAGATGGTAACAGAAAGACATTCTGCTAGAAAGAGTGAGAAAAAGATTATGAATAATAATATGAAAAAAAAAAAAATTTCAATGGCCACATCAATAATCCTAGTAGACATTGGAATAAGATTGGGGGGGGGGGGGGGGAAGGGAGATCCAAAAGACTTAGGAGAAAAGGGAGTTTTCAGTAATTCAGAAAGTTCTGAAAATCAAATTATTTTTTAAAAAGTATCTAATTATGTGCAATATTTTAATCTCAGTCTCAAAAATAGAAATTACCGGAATAGAATATTTAAAATGGGTCAGAATTTACTTCTTAGTTTTAACATTTGTTTTGGTGCCCATGCTTCTGAACTCTCTTGGCTAGAGGGAGACATTTTCCATAGTACACAGCCTAAAGAAATTAAAAAAAAAAAAAAACAAATACTGAACTGGCAAAGATCATCCCTGAAGAAGTTTTCAAAATGGAAGCAGATGGCAATATTCTTGGGACCATTAATCTTAGACCTGCCTGTATGAAAGAAAACAATGACTTATCATATAATAATATATGAATTATAGAACAACTCTCCCAAAAGCATCATCTTAGATGCTTTGATGATCATTTTTTTAAAAATGTAATAAATACACAGATGTAAGTAATCAAGTGACACTGATTTGTCAAATTATTCACGAAGGTATGATACTGCTACATGATGGACTTGTAAAGTTTTAGTTTGAAATTCGAATTTCCATGTAGATGCAAAATAATGAAAACAATACATTCATCGTGTTTGCCGGATAATGTAAATAATTTTTTTTTTCTCTCTCTCTCTGTAAGCAGAAGGGCTAATGTATGTCATACAATTGGTTTCCTAGTGGTAATCATTTTGAACCAGCAATCAGAAAAATGTGCAGACATGTAAATCGGATGTTTTTTATGCAAAATACAAGGACTCACCAACTATACAGGTATCTGTTATGTCGATTGGTGGTTCAACCAACAAGATAAATGACTATGTTTGTTTGCTGACACCCACCGTTGCGTACTATACCAGACTGCCACACTCATTTTTGAACACTGACAATCTGCAGAGCTTCATCAACTCTGCATTAACAGTTTTAGACTTAACTCTTCTTGTTTTTATTTTGTAGAGAGTTCTGAGGTGTCTACTAGTGTTTGTTTATGTATAAAGACAAACAGATCATGACTTGTATTTTCTAGCAAAATGAAAGTAAAGTCACGTTTCTTGGATCATAATTTCATAAAATAATGTCTTATTTTATGAAAAACAACTACACATGTTCCAGAAACTGTCACTTTCATAAGAATATCTAGGAGTTTAAAATCATAATTTCATAAAATATTTTTATATGATCCACCAGATTGTATGTGAATCTTTATCAAGCTTTTTTGTACATTCTATTTAGTATGTAGCATGTACATTGCTTTTTCAATATGACTGTAACAAAACAAGGAGTGTTTGTTACTTTTCTTTTTCAAGAAACACATGATAAACAAATAGAACAAGCAAAGTCTGTATATGGTGATTTCGAAAGAAATATAACTGCAGCCGAACACCACGTTAATGACCCAAAAAAAAAAAAATGCGATGAAAACATCCAAAGCAGAAGTCAATATTTACATCTGAGGCCTGATATACCTAGTGCAATCAAAAGAATTTTTACGTTACATGGCAGCAAGGGTAAGGCATACTCTGCTGAAAAAAAGGATAGTTCTTCATCTCTTGGTATCTTACTGGAAAGGGACAAAGTTCCTGTTGCCAAATAATGTCCTCTAGTTGTAACATTAAATGCAGAGGACACTGCATAATTAGAATTTGAGGTCACCAGTAAATTTTCTCCATAGGTGTATGGAGACAAACATTTCATACGGAGATCCAAAATGCTTATTATAGAAAAGCAGGTAACAGAGCAGAACGATCAAGACTGGGTTAGACGGAGAGTTATATTTTGCTACAGGTGTCTCTAGACACAGTGAGGAAAGAAGAAAAATATATTCTCAATATGTACTTTTAATAGTGGTAAATTATGGACACTTAACATATATGCCATGTTGTCATATATATGAATATTCTTTTGTAATATGTGCTAACCTTTACCAAGAGATGAAGACAGCAATTGTTGCAGGATGATTATATATAAAATAACATATGCAGATATGTCTAACTAACATGCTAACAGCACTTTGCATAGCCAATACATATTCACACTATCCTTGTCCAGCTTCCTCAGAAAATAACATTTTTTAAAAGAAAGTTTTGTCTAAAGATATTTAGACCATCACTGATTTTTGGTCTGCTTGTCTATTTAATTTTTGTTGCAATTTTTATTTCAGTTGCTATCTTCAGACTGTAACAAATTTAACAGTAACATCTACCTGGAATAATCTGGCTTACTGATTGCTGCTTAAATTAAGAATCTGTGAAAACAGGACAGTAGGAGAAAAAAAAAAGAGTAAACTGGGATAACGTGAAACTTGAGTAAGGCAGTTCAAATGTGTGACATGAAAGGATTAGGAATGCAGGAAAAGCGTGTATGACAATTAGTCTGTGGGCTGGCTTATGGCAATCTTATTTGATATCTCTCATCTGTGGGCCCACTTACGGCAATCTTATTTGATATTTCTCAATCTACAGATCCAAACCCTGGTCACAGGGATCCTGCATGAGAGAACAGGTTTATCAAAACTGGAGAAAGCTGTGGGATTCACCTGGTAAGTGGAATCTACATTTAGCATGACCTACAATCAACACAATAACATACTGTCTACAGCCATTTATTTCATAATCTTTACTCAGAAAAACCACTTTAAAATACATAATAAATTTGCAATAATATTGATAAATTTTGCATAACTTGTGAACAGTGTTGAAAATTTTTAAAATTTGATCACTCTTTGCAACCTATAACCTGACCAGCTGTACCACCTCCTCTCTGAAGACATCAAATCATTAAGCTTCCCAATAAGCTCATTTTGTCAAATACAACCCAACGCGGGACTGCTATATTAAAAGCTTGACTGGCTGCGTAAATGAGTCTGACACCCCTAGCTCAAGGTCATGCATCTAAGCTTCAGGGGCAGCTGTTTAACACTGAGCTGCCCCTTCCCAGTGTGCTCTAGGATTTCACAAAGTGTGAAAACATAACTGGAAAATTTCATAAAGTGCAAAGGAAAAAAAAAAAACAAGGCATTTGAAAAGGTGTGAGGGAATTTATGGGATATTCTATAAAGAGATAATGAATTAGAGAGTACTTAGAAAAAAAAAACACAGCGAGAAGGAATGAAAGGAACATTTTAGAAACTGGGAAGAAACTGAGCATGCTTCCCTTGTGAGGGACAGTTTATAACATGCAGGACTGCAGCAATTTTATGGTAGTTTAGTCTGCCAGAAAAAAAAAACAAAAACATGTAGTATTTTGTCTTTCCTGTATCATTACATTATTTCAGTTAGGGGAAACTTAACAAAGAAAAGTGGTCCTTAACAGGCAAGACATGTTTTCCGCATTCCTCTTTTCAGACTTATAACTACTAGAATTTATTATTTTAGAAGAAAAAAAAATAGTTTTCAAATCTTTCTTCTAAGCGTATCGACCAAAAGTACATATGTATATTTTTTAACATCATAAAAATACAACTTGGCCTAACAGCACATAATATGGCCTCACTGTGAGGCAGATCTCACTGCTTTCTGAAAAAATGATCTTTATACTTTCTTTCATGTTATAACCCATGTACTCTGAGTCTTATTAAAATCTACTCATACTTACATCTGCATAAATAAGAATGAGTAGTTTTCCCTATAACATTTTTTTTATGCAGATTATATTTCTTTAATTCCTGCATTCTAAAATATAAAGTTATAAACTCGCTTCATTTCCAGTTTTCTTTCGTTTTAGTCTGAAGATGCTTAGACTTTTATTTCGCTATATAAATTTGCTCTATGGATAAAAAAGAAGAGAAAGCCTTAATGCAACAGAAAGCACAAAAATTACATATAAAAAAAGCTAAGGCAAGGAAACTAAACAAAGCATCTATAATCATTCAGAATGAGTAATAATCTAACATATATGTAAAACATTAGAAACCTTTCCCCATAGCAAATATACTAGGTAAGTAATGTAAAAAGTGATTTTTTTCAGCTTAAATTTCCCATCACTGAAGCTCTTATCCAAGAACAATGCACACAATATAATACATAAAGAGCAAAATAATTCTTGACGTTAAGCTAAAATGCAAGCCCTATAGTCCCAAAATGTTGCACTCAGCCAAGCAAGATGTTGTGTTTTCTTTTTTTTTTTTTTTTGTTTATACAGCCTTAATCTTTAATGTTATTTCTTTCTTAAATATTGGAAAAAACTTTGACTTAGTTAATACATTTTATAGTGATGGGGCTGATTTCTTACATACAAATCATGTTTTACAGGAAATCATTTCCATAAATGGGCTTTCATATATTATACAACATGAGAAAATTAAGAATAAAATGTCTAATTCAAACAACAAAACAAACCAAAAAAAATCTAATTATTTCATTAAATCTACAGCCTTATAAAACTAGGTTGTCCAGCATAGTTTTTTTTTTTAAAACATTCAGCAAGTCAATCCATTTTTCAATCACAACAAAGATTTTTCAGTTTAAATCATTAAAAAAAAAAAAAAAATAACATTTATAAAAATTAGTTACCAAAAAGTTATGAAAAAAAGAAATGATAGAACAGCACAAAATCCACTGAGAAAAAAACACGATATATATTTACAAAAGGATTACATCACAATAAAAAAAGTAATATTTATCAATTAATATTTATCAATTATGTCATCTATGACAAAGGTAATATTGATATTCATAGTAGTATGCATGTAATCATCACCATACACATATTCACACAATAAGAAAATATTCATAAGACTATAAAATACACCTACACAAAATGTATTGACATTATCAAAGACATAAGAATAAATTTCTTGGAAACCTGAAGCTCATGTTAAGCCACTTCTAAGAAATGATCCACTCAAGAAAAACTATACAATTCAGCAGAATTTTCTATTTAAAAAAAAAAAAAAACAACCCACACCTGAAACAAGATTTTTTTTTTTTTTTTGAAACGAGTATCAAAAATGGAATACGTGTTCTGTTTCACAAATTTAAGTAATATACCTATATCTTACTTCAGTCCTTCTTCTGCATAACACAAAATGAAATTAATACATAGAGTTATACACCAATTATATTCATAAACTCTCTTGGTTCAGAGAGAGAATGCCAGTTTGCACTTCATGTCATAAATTTAAAAACATTACAATTATGGTAAAAGGCATTCATATACAGTTATGGAGGGCTAATGACTTTATTCTAAAACTCTCCCAGGGCACACAATCATGGCCCACTGAAAGTGGATTTAAAGCTTCAGTAGATTTATTACGAAAGCCCTGCAGGTTTAAACTCTCCACAGTCTTTGAATGAGAAATATGCTCCTACACGTCAGACACAAACTGTTTTGATGTATCAATCTGTACATATGTGATGAACATGTGACCATGATACTAAATCGGCCATAAAACTTCAATTAAAAAAAAAAACCCCTTTATAGTGAAGAATTCAACGACATCATAATATATTTATAGTTTTTTTTTTCTCAAATAAGGAAAGGATTTTGTCAGAGTGCAATGAAAAATTGCTCTTTTTATCACCCATTTGGTGAATTTTATGTCAAAAAAAAAAAATTACAAACTTGGTAATTTTTTTTAGTATGATGCTGTGAGGATGATATGCAGAAAGACTGTTGTATATTAAAACTTTAATCTTCTGTGTTGCATTTTTTAATGAAAAATTAATAGCCATTTTTCTTGAAACAGTAAAAAGAAGAGTTCTATAATTTTTTTTCCTTTCTTAAATTGATGCATTCAATTAATATGGGAAAAAAAAAGGATATTAGACAGTTGACTATGTTTCAGAAAAACTTCACCATGGCAAGAAAACCAATGAATTTACAGCAACTCTTTGACATAAATATGATGTTTTGCTCAACATATGTATCAAGCTCCCTTTCAGTCAATGAGATCAACTATGGTGAAAGAAAATGCTCATTGCAAGTGCAATCAAAGTTTCACCAGAATCAATAGCCCATACTTAATGCCGAACAATTAACAAACAAATCAAAGAAATTAACCTGATGAAAGCAGAGATAAACAAAGATCAAGATGGTATCTCATAGGTAATGTCTACATAGTGATCTCAAGAAAAGAAGAAGTAGTAAAAGACTAGCAAGCAGTGGATAATGGATCTTGATAATTTTGAAAATCTCAGCAAAGCACTAAGATATGAGAGAAAGAAAAATTACAAAACACTGAGCTTGATCCAAGCCAGTTAGACTGCAGACAGACTTATTAATTAAGCTTTTATGCATCTCCTAAAGCTCTCCCAGATGGTAATTTAAACATTATGAATCCTAACACCATATTCCCTAGGTGGCCTCCCTGGCACGACAGGGCTACTAACTCTTATCTTTCCATTAACAACTTCAAACAACACGAGAGCCATACTGTCAAATTCTATTGGAAATATTGGTCATGACTCATAATGCCTGTCTGCTCACTGTTAGATGGTTATAAGCCCTTCTGATGAAAATCAAGACGGTTATTACAGAAATGACACTCTTTTTTTTGGTGGCAGCAAGCTATAAATAGACAAGATCCTACCTATTCTGTGAATTTTGCTCGCAGACTTTCGGGCTGAAATACTGACCACTTGAGTTGTGAATGCACATGGTCACAACTGTGATCATATTAGCCAGCAATTACCAATTAAAACAGAGAAAAACTGAAACTTTTGAAGGTTCTCGGTTACTGTAACTGGTTTATTTTATAAAAAAACCTAATAAAAAACAACTTGCAGAATTCGCTGGAAGATAATGAGGACAGTAGACTGATGATGCTCAGTTTGCATGGAGGAGAATTAGCCAGTTTTAACTTTATTTTAGCATGTGAGCATTTTGTAAAGAATAAAGATAGCCTAAAAGATCACCTAATAAGATAGGGAAAAAATTCACATGAATTTTCCGCTGATGATTGTGAAGTGTGTTTAATTTCATATTAAAAAGTATGAAGTACTGAATGTTATATCGAGAAAACTGGTATTTCAGAAAGTACTTCATGCAAAGTGAAAGACAAGTATAAATGTATTGGTTAAAAAAAAATCCTAGCGCAATCACTGCATGTTGGGAAGGCTTTTTTTTACTCAGATCTTATTTTGGGAATTTTCACTTTTGTTTTGTTTTTTTTAATTATCAATATTTGCTTCTGCTCTGGTTTTCAATGATTAAAAATAGATATCATATAAAGACCAAATATAGATATCATATAATTTCCTTGTAAAAACATGGTGGCTGTGTTTGTGATTGTGGTCTATGGATTTTTGTCTTGTAGCCAACAGTTAAAGAAAGCTATTGTATCTCATTATCTATTTGATATGACTCCTGTTAGTACAAGATCTGCTTCACAGCTTCAGCTATGAAGCACTTCACAACACAGTTACAAGGAGACATAGTCATAATGATGAATCTGATCAGCAGTCATTCTGTTGCTATTTCTTTCTTATCTTAGTGTTTTGCATAGATTTTCTAGCTTTGCTCCTGTCCTCATCCTATATAGGTCCTTTCTTTTCAGCATTTTTCTTCAAAACAAAAAAAATTTAAACATAATTTGGAAAAAAATGAAGCTAGTGAGATTCTTCTTCTTTTTTTTCCCCAATAAGGTTAGTCAGGGCAAGTATGCAATGCACTTATATATGTCATTTATTTTGCTGCCATTTATAAAAAAAAAAAAGAGATAAAAACACTGTGACTGAACCATTTGTCTGAGCCATGATCGTCTTCCTGCAAATGTACTTTTTTTTTTAATATTCTAGTTTTACATCTGCATACTGGGCAGCTATATTAAAATATATCTCAATTTATGTATGCTGTACTATAACCTTCATCACTTTTTAACTGCATATTCATGTTAGTTAAAACTGTACTATGCCAAATATAAAACCAAATATTTGTCACTATATACTTCTGTTTACAGTTTCTGTTTTCTGAATTATTATTTTAATTCTAAAACAACATTTAAAAAAAAATCAATGTAATCAGTAATAGGAAAATAATTTCTTCTCTAAAGAAAATTTACCATTATAGTTACACTTTCAAAACCCTGTATGAAAATCTAGATTTTCATCCTTTAAAAAAAAAAAAAATTAAATGCATTGCAAACTGGCAATTTAAGAAGTGTAAGAAAATGTAGTGAGACCATGAGATCCATAGGTTCTCTGAACTTTCTTCAAGGATTAAGAAATCTGTATGATGTGAAAGATCACTGAAATAACTTTATAAAGAAAATAATAGCTAAAATTTGACATTTTGATAGAAAATTCTCCATGTCTAGAGGTGTCTGGAATGTTGAGAATTCATAGAAGAAAAAGTACGTGAACATGCTATTCTGTAAAGTACATGAAAATTATGTGTCATTTGTTTCTGAGCAGTTGTCAACTAAAATATTTTTGAAAGTATAGAAACTGAACATTTTATTTTCCTTGTTTCACAGCTTATTTCTAATCCAGTGTTTTTTTGTTTTCTTTTTTAGTTCTCTTATTCTGTTCCTCCCAATAAACAGAAGACCTTTGTGAGTTCTTTTTTTTTTTTATTTCTGTATCATGCCACATTTTCTGATGATTAATCAACTTCCTGACAAAATGGCAATTGCCTTTTGCACAGTTACATAAAGTGATTTATTTTATTTTAAAAGGTCCAAACTTTTGACTCACTGACCACATAAACACTAAAATCTTATATAATTACAAAACTTTCAAACTTTGTCTTTCAGATAGACAGAACAAATTAATTTTTAAAAAAAAGAAACTCATTTAAAATGAAAAAAAATGAAAACATAAAACAAATGCATGGCACCTCTAAATGCTATGTAAATAAACTCATACAAACACGTAAAATTTAATGAAAATAAAACAACAGTATACCAACATAAAAAAATAAGTTTTTTTTTGTCTGAAAACAAGCATATAAACAAAGAGTTTCTACAGCATAAGACAACAGAAATACATATTTTCGGTTAGCAGTTTCTGACAAAATGTTTTGGCTAATCTGTGTTACTATTTTATGAATGTATTGAACAACTGCAATTGATCTGTGGTAAACGATCTTAATCTATAGATCTTTTTTTTTTCCACTTGTCCCTAGTCTACATGAAGAAGAATAAAGTAACATAAATTTGCTGTTTATTTTGTTTTCTTTTTACACTGAAAATGATAAAGAACACAAGTCACTAAGAAGCACTGAGGAATCATTGTATAAATGATCGACAGAGAAAGACTTGAAATTTACACAAAAACTTCAAAATTATCTTAGAACTTATTGGGAAAATATTTGAGAAGCACAGTTCCATGAGAACTTATTCTAGGTTTAAGGCAGTTTACTTAGTAAAATCTGCTAAATGTACTACTGGCAGACTGTTTTTGTTTTTTTGTTTTTTTTTGTGGGGTGGGGGGTACTGTAAGGGACCAAATGGTTGCTCATCCTATTGACTCCGGTTCTCACTCATTATTACAATTTTTCTTTCTCACAGATCTATGTGTGTTGTCCAGATTATTAAAAACCACCCTAATGTCTTTAATTTAACAAATACTATGTATGCAGCAAGAGACTACATGAGAGAAAACAGGTTTATTATGAAGATAAAAAAAAAGTAACACGTTTTGATTAATGACCAATACTATTTCTCTTGCTTCATTATCCACCTACACATAACTGATTCAGTAGTACTAATTTACATTAGCACTACATTACATTGCATTACACATGCATACTATGTAAGCAAAAAACTTTCACATAGAAAAGTGTCATTTAAACAGGTCTGAGCAATTTTAAAAGTAGGACAACACAAGAAATGAAAGAATTACTTTGAATAAAACTGGAGGGTTTAAAATACATTTGCTTATACTACATTCTTGCATGACTGAAGAAAGACTTTGTGGAAAAAAAATGGAATTTATTGTTCATAATTCAAACCACATACAATTATATTCTTATTCCATGTGTGTAATTCCAAAACCCATTTAGGCTTTCCATCACAAAAAAACTCTGGATTTGTGTGTGGACCCTGCAATAAGCCCTCCTTCACATGAATCAAAATCTTGTTGATTAACTTCAGCCTTTAACTTCAGCAAAGAAGGGTTCACTACAAGGCAGACAATCACCCTCTCATTCATACAACTGGGGCAGATCTGATAGTTTACCTTTTTTTTTTTTTTTAAAAGCATAAACAAAAGCATAAAGTTGCTGAGCATCTTCACAAATGTAACCTATATATAATCTGGTGCATGACAGGAAGTGACATATTCCTTAATAAAGTCTAGTAACCTTCTGAACAACAAAAAGAATTTCTGCCAAACCATAAATCCCAGTGTATCATGGGAAATAGATGGAGAAGAGTGCTGTAGGAGTACTACATCAAATAATAACCCCAAGATGACACTGAGTTCTTTCAGATTTTTTTTTTTAAATGCGCAGTGATTCTGAACAATTTTATCACATCTGTGTGATCTAGGCAAATGAAGCTGTTGATTCAATAAAATGTGAAAATGCTATAGTAGGATTTTGGGAAATAGAACAAGTTTATCATGTGAAAAGACTACAGTGAAAAAAACACTGGGTCAGCCCCTCATATTAAATACCCAAGCGTCAATTCATTACAATACTAAATTAATTTTTTAGTTTCTTTTACACACACGCTCACACACACACATGTTAAGTGCAAAAATATTAAATTAAAAATGAGAGTTAACATTCTCAAAACTAAATTAAAAATGAGAGTTAACATTCTCAAGTCCTTACAACAGGCCAACAGAGTACAATCACTTACAAATAAGTTTACACTTTTATTTGAGAACAGCAAGACTTCTCCACAGATAAAAGTACAAAAAATTATAGTGGGTAATCATAACATTAGAGCAGTGACAGCAAATCATTCAGAATAACAATATTGTTAACAGCAAACTTTAAAAAAAAAAAATTGTCATAAAATATCACTCTTGCCCGATGACCCACAGTGGGCCGGGCAGAGCTATGGCACTGGGAAACTATCAACCTCGCATGATTCTTCTCATGCAAAATGTTCCTTTCAAAAAAAAAAAAAAAACATGAATTAAATTATGAAGAAAAGTAACATCCAATAAAAATTAACATTTAACAGTAACAAAATAATATTCATAAATGAGTCAATATAAATGTTATTTTCTTGTGGAAAAAGTTGGATAATGCTTAGAACATTACTAATGATGGACATACAGCAGCTAGATTATATAATCCAGGTAAGTTTTATTACTGTGACAACAACTCAGGCAAACTGCTGACAATTCTTAAAAACTAACCAGTTTTCCTAAACCGAATTCCTTTGTCTGGATCCGAGTTCATTTCCTAAACTGGAATTCGATCTTCATGTAAGATGAACAAGAGGCTATAATAGATAGATCTGAACAGAGTAAGGATATCTGTGTCTTATGCTCTGCAACTCCACAAGGTGTGCCAGATATGAGATATACACAACATATCACAGCATGAACTCTTTCTAATCCTCTGATCAGAGATCTGATAGAAAATATTTTCCAAATTACAGCTTAAAAAAAAATCTAATACAGCAGACAAGAATATAAGTCACTTGGCAGAGATGTGTTTGGCAGATCTTGGTGATGCAGAAACAACATACCAGAGAACCTGAAACTCCTATATGAACAACACTGCTAACTCTATGATGTAACATCTTTCTATTTTCAAGTGCTCTTATCCACTGCATTGGGCAGTCATGTCTCTTCTCAATTGCATACCCTGTGTCAACTCTTTCCTGTCAGATGCTTACTCCCTTAAAGGCCCTGAAAACTGGATTAAAATCTGTTTTAGTTGTCTCAAGTTAGAGTTTGTCATCTTTTTGAACTTCAATAGCTGAAAGAAGTTTCACTCACCCATGTTCTAAACTGATTTATATATTTTGAAGTTCAAATTTTTTATATGGCATATGTGATGGGTTATGGGTAAGAAATCATTCATCATCCTAAGAAAAAAAGTTGTCTGGTGATTTCATCATCATCATCGCCTTTCACTCCCTTGAGAGCATAGGCCACAGATAAAGGCTCTCCAGTCATCTCTGTTCTTGGAATTATTCTCTGCTTCCTTCCATGTGCATCCCTTGTCTCTGAGCACTGTCATAATTTCTTTTCTCCAAGTAAGCCTAGGTCTTCCTCGTTTTCTATTTCCTTGAGGATTCTAATTCAGTGCCTGTATTGCTATGTTGGTGTAGGATCTCTTCAGAATGTGGCCACTCCACCTCCACTTCCTATACACGATATTATTTTTTATGCTATCATTTAATTACTTATGTAATTCAAAACATTTTTTGTTTTGTAAAATTCTTTTTTTTTTTAAACAAATCTCTGAAATTCAATAAAAAGCATGTGGCTCATGCTTTTCACCACCAAACCAACTGGAATGTCCAGGACTAGATCTCCTTAAACATCTTCCATCGACAAGCACCTCCACCATCAGTGTGCCACAAGAAGAGACAGAACACCCTCAGAAAGATCTATTAATCAGTACTCGGCTTTTAAAAAAAAAAAAAAAAGCGAAAACTTGTAAATTTAGGTACTGAAATGAAATGAAAAATTTAGCACCCAGAAATAGCTGCTAGTCTGTGGGAATCTCTATTCTAGAGCAACGTCCTTTCAACATGTTGGGAAAAAAAACCCCCAGAAACTTACCAAACAGCAATTCATTTCTCTGCATATGAGATGACTGTAATGAATCCCAAGTTGTTTAAAGTCTTCCTGTTGACTTTCATTTTCAGTTTATAATTAAATGTGATGTAACTTCACCGTAACCATTAAGTACATAAAGAACATTAGATGTCATATTCTAAATGTTGCCCTGCAAAGCAATAACCGCCTATAAAGTTATATACAACTATTATTATTAGCAATCAGAACATAACACAGATGAAGGAAGCTGAAAACAGAATTTTACAGGCAACAGGTCAGCCAGAGTAAGAACCAAAGCCTATGGACAGAAAGAAAAAGTGCAGAAATGCACAGATTCAACACTCAAAGAAAACAAAATAACAAGGTCAGATATACATTTACTTAGATCAACTCACTGATACAATATACACATATATGTTACAGAATGAATGAATGAATGAAAGCTCAAAGAAAGTCTGTATAAGATAAACAAAGAAAAACACGTTAAGAGCATACACTAAAGGAATTCTTTTATGGGAATAAGCTAAGGAAAATCTTTCTGGAGAATAATCTAAAGAAAATCTTTTAAAGGAATAATCTAAAGAAAAGTCTATTAAGGGAACATACTAAAGTTAAAAGACCTGGGCAATATATAACAAAAAAAATAAAAGTTATACCATAATGAAGAAAATCTAAATGATACTGAGGACCGAAAGCCCTTGACTCTTCATCAATATCACAAAGGGACAGAAGCCTGTTTTTACATCAGGAACTTTAAACAGTCACTTCTTGGGATAAGAGCATCTTTGCACCAAAAACTTGAAGGAATCACTGACAGGATGTTCTTACATCAAAAACTTTAAGGAGTCACAGACAAGGAGAATATCATTTTTACTATTAAAATCTTAAAAGAGTCATCAACAGGGAGTATATTATTTTTATATTAAAAAAAAACTTTAAGGAGCCATTGCCTGGGATAAGAGTGTTTCTGCATCAACAACTTCAAGGAATCACTGCCTGAGAATGTGAAAAATAATTTTTTTTAAAGTCATGTAATGTTTCTCGTGTATAGTAAGTCACCATAAAATAATAACAATAAACTCAAAAAAAAAAAAAACCAAAAACTTCTGGGACTAATAAAAAATTAAACGAACTAAAATAATGCTTTGTTTAGAACATAAACACAGCAACACTTTTATCCTTCACATAGAAGTATGATTCAGTTAAAAAAAAAAAAATCAATCTGCATTCATTAGAGTAATGCATACACTTTACATTCATTCTTATTTCAATTATTGAATAATATTGTAAAATGTATGTCCACACTGTTTTACAGTTATTCATTAAAATACATTAAATTTTTTTTAAAAAAAGGAATTAAAAAAAAACATCTTGATCTAAAACCAGCAAGAAGACTAACAATATATTACATAGTTTCAAAAACTGTACAACTAAGACAAGGTGAAAATCTAAGAATAGTAACTGGTTGAGCCAGTCAGAGTAAATCTAGCAGTCACATGGTACCACGAATTGTAACTTGATGAGCCAATCAGAAAAGATCTAGCAGTCACATGGTACCTTTTGTTCAGTCTAACACACAGGACATGCCACTGTGGAAGGCTGTATTAGTTTACACAAATTCACACCAAACGATGACAAAAAATGATAATAATAAAGATAGTAATTATAATAATAACAGTATTAGTAACAACACAAAATCTACATCTTAGTATTTATTCATTACACTTAAGGCCCTTTCCAAATTTATAAAGAGCATGAAGGCCTAAAGTTTGCACCATTTGAAATACGGCAGATGGGCAACAGACATCCCTACACCAAGACAGCATCAAGGCGCAGCAAATGGCAAAACATAGCTTTAAATGTTTGTTTTACAGTTAAAAACTGAGATTTTCTAGCTGTTTTTTTTTTTTTTGGTTAAAACTGACAGCATTTCTTTTTTTTTTTAATACTCAGACATGACAAAATTTCTCATTACTTCGTAGTTAAAACTGACAGCCATTTTCATTTGTTATCAGTTAGTTAAAACTGATAACACTTCTATCCCCCACCTCTTTTTTTAAAAAATTAAAATACATTCTTCCCTTCTTTCCATCTCCTCCACTTCCCCCAAACACAAACTCATACCATAATCTCAGTTCCTGATGGAAAGATATAGGAAATACTTGTAAGTCATTAACTACATGTTCACAGGTTTCAGATTGTGAAATTAAAAATCACTGAAACACTCTCTCTTCCCCCACCCCAAAAGCCTTAAATATTATTTACAAAAAAAAAAAAAAAATTCTTTGCCTTTAAGTTCCAGTGTGTTTCCATTTGCCTTAACAAAACAGTATGTGATGTATTCACTTTTTCTTTCTCGTTTCATTAAAGCTTATATTCACATCACATTGAGCACAGGAGTGTGCTAATTACATAATATAAACGACAATAATATAGGTCATCTATTTCAACGCTGTCTCTTGCTATAGTGATTAAGATGGAGGAAGATCGATAGGAATGTGGTAGTACTTGCAGCGAGAGCGTCTGCAGTTCTGGCGGGTGGCATAGTCTCGGCAAACTGTCACTTGATTGTTGTTTACTTCTACATAATCTGAGATAAGAAAAAGGAATGATTGATAAAACCATATATCCTGTGCAAAAGTAAACAGATTATATAGGTCATGAGTAAATACAATAATGAAAACTGTTTACGTATTCAGTCATACAGTAAATGAACTATCGATTTTCTGCTTCCTTTGCCAAATGCAGATCTGAAAATATCACTCTTGTTTGGAAACAAAATAATTCATAATGATAGGGGGCCTGTGTGGTCTTCAGGTTAGATGTTTGTGGGCTTGAAGGAGCACGAGTTTTTTTTCTTGTGAATCCTCCGACAATAAATTCTCTTTTAAGTAGGGGAATCAAACGTCCATGTGCATTAGCAAGCACATTAAAAATCCCTTGGCCTTTGGAAATCATAAAAAAGAACAGGCCAGATGGTGCTGCCAGGATAAAATTCTAGGAAAAATCTAACAGAGATTGACGGAGACACCTGGAGTGTTATGTTGACTGCAATGCCTGTTCTGAGGTTTGAGTATGTTCTGAGGTTTGAGTATGTTCTGAGGTTTGAGTATGTTCTGAGGTTTGAGTATGTTCTGAGGTTTGAGTATGTTCTGAGGTTTGAGTATGTTCTGAGGTATGAGTATGTTCTGAGGTTTGAGTATGTTCTGAGGTTTGAGTATGTTCTGAGGTTTGAGTATGTTCTGAGATATGAGTATGGATGGCTGAGCAGATATGGGAATGTCCTGCAATGAAGCCATTTCCAAACAAACAAAAAAAAAAAAGAAACCAAACATCTTGGTGAGCTGGTCTCTTCATGGCCAGCTCTACAAATGTTGAATTTGCATAACTGGTCAAATTAACAGTGTGTCTGCTACAGGAACTAAATCTGAACATGAATAGAAACTTCATAGACACAGAAATACTCACAAACACAGGAACAATTATGACAATATAATTTATATTAGAAAGTTGACAATGAATTTAAAATTAAATATTTTTTACACCATCTGTATTGTATCAGAAGCTCTCAGAAACAGCAGATGCTACCTACACATTAAACAACTCCATTTTTTTCCCATTAGATCTAATCTAACTGAAATATAATTTGGTGAAAATGATGTGGAGGAATGAAAAATGTTCCTTTATTTATTCAGAAATTTAAATAATGATATATTAATTTATTCATTGTAAGGCCAAACACAGCAGCCTTATTGGAGGAGTGGTTAAGTGCTTAGTCTACTAGTCTGGTGGTGCCAGGTTCAAGTCCTAGCATAGGGTTTTGTTTTTTTTTCCCTGGTACCACCATACCAAAAAAAAAAGCCTCCAGGGTCCACCTATCCTCCAAAAATGGGTACTAGAGAAATCTGGTAAGGTAAATGCAGCCAGGAGATACTGACCACATCACACTTTCATGTGCTGATGGTGTTGGAAATACAGGCTTAACGCTGTATCCTCGGTATGCCTCAGTGGCATGGAAACAGAGATTTTTGACTTTACCTTTAAGGCCAAACATGAAGTGAAATAGAATATTCAGTACATTTCTAGTTATGCTCCACCCACCAGGGCAGATCCAAGTACAGGATAATAACAAGAGAATGATCTAAGTGAATCCTCTTTCAAGAAAGTGTGGGTAATACCCTAACTAGTCAGATACATCTTGGTTTTGTGAAAATGGTTTGATGCAGAGCTGTACGCTGGGAAAATAAGCAAGAAACTTATTTTGTGGTTCCTCCGTTCAGTTACTACCAGTTATGAGCAGTGCTTGAGATTCTGCCTTGAAAGGACCCATTCAAGTAAACAGTGATCTTACGGTCAAGGTCAGACACAGTTTGCCCTGAGTATTTATTATTATGTCAACGTATTCAGGAGATGTGGTTCTCATGCCAGTAACTCCTTCATCTGTCAGCACTCTGAAGGATGATGATGTGGTCATTATCAATGTCTGGCTGCCTTTCCTTTCCCAGCTCCAGAAAGAATCAAAGATTTGTGGGTTGACCAAGCTACCTTTGGCTGGGATTGAACTTTGAACCTTTTCCATGAGCTTTTCAAGTTTTCCTTACAATTTTAATGTAAGATAAGCTTGATCTGTTTCTAATAGTGATTCTCATGTGTTATTTCATAAAGAAATTACTGCATGATGAGTGAGTGGAGAAATAACACTGTCCTGCAGACTTACCCTCTGTAAGATGTACTAGCTTGCAGTATGGGCTATCACAAAGCCCTGACCTAAATTCTTGGCACACTGGGAGGGTGTCCCGCAACTACAACAACCAGATTGAGGAGAAAATGAGGTTTAGATGAATTATAATCATTCATAGGTTTTATATAACAGGAAAAAAAACTATGAAAATATTACGAGATGATCACTAACAAGCATAACAATGAACAATGATGGTAAAAGGACTGGTACTTGGAGACACACTGAGGCTGAAATCCATTTAATACTCTGGGACAAATTGAGAGAAGTCAAATGATAAAGTTCAAGGACATGGCCATGTGGATGAGTGGTGCCAAAGGACACACAGAAATACATTCTAGGAATGCAAGATATACTAATTTACAATGTCTGAGAGCAAAAGAGAATGCTAATCAAAGCTCTTTAACAAAAATGTGACAAAGTCCACAAGAAAGTCCTTTTGAAAAGCTCTTTAGCAAAAATGTGATAGAGTACAAAAGAAAGTCTCAGCATGAAAAACTAATCCTAGCCCTAACCTTAATTCTAGAAAAAAAAATGTGACAGACTGCAAAGAAAGTCCTAGTGAGAAGTTACTTAACAGTTAATGTAAGAGAAAGCAAAAGAAAAATCCTATTGAAATGCTACTTATAAAACATGTGATAGTGTACAAAAGAAAATCCTATTTGAAAAAAAGTATTTCAACAAATGATAAAGTCCTACTTGAAAAAGTCCTTAGTAAACACATGATAAAGTGCAAAAGAAAGTCCTACTGAAAGCTCTTACAAACATGCAACATTAACAAAATGCTTTGACTGCGAAAAAAGCAGGTCAATATTTAGTGATAAATAAATATTTATAGCTACAAAAAAAAAACATCCAGAGACATCAAAGTACATATTTATGTGACAAGAAATGACAGGTATGAAGATTTTGCCGGGGCAGATATTAATGGCTACTAATGGTTACAGCATTACATGCAGACACCATCTATACTTATGTGTTAGTAAATTAATTAGCTTCCCATGAAAGCATTGCTGCATATTAGTAATAAGTATTTTGCAGATTATTTTTTCACATGCACCACTTATAAAACCAAGATACCTTTAAAAAAAATAGTTAAAAACATTTTAGTTAATACCAGCAACAGAAAGGGCCAACTAGAAGCTATTGATGCAGCAGAGAACCAAATAAAAAAAATACAAAACATGTTCCAATCCATGATTAAAAGCTGGCATTTGCTTTCCTACACCAGGTGTAATTGAGAATAGTCATTTTTCAGTCACATTTGTTATATTTTTTGCTTCTTGTCAGTTTTTTTTTTCTTTTTTTTATGCAAGTTACAAAAATGAATGTTTGGTTGAATTTATTAAATGATTTTGGTATTTCTGTCAAATTTTGACTGGCTACGTGCCATGTTGGTTGACACTGATGATCTTGATTTTCCTTTTTGTGCATTCCTTGGTACTCCCAATCAGTTTGGTTACCTTCCCTAACCCATGTCCCCAGCTCAGCCCATAGTGGGTTGTGCAGGAAGGCTTTATAATGACACAGTCCACTTAAACAGGACCACTTATATCTCTACTGGAATCACTAAAATCCCTAAAGTGACCACCAAAATCTCTACAAAGTCCCTGCTTCATTTGTCATACTGTTATGACATAGTCTGTTTCAAGGGAGCACTATATTTCTACCATCTTACATCCTTCCTGTGCAGCTAAACATCACACTGGGTCCGCATGGTAGTTCACCAAGATTTCCTGTCTTCACAAGTTTTTCAATCTCATCAAGGGATGATGTGCCCACTGGCCTGGCCTCTCTTAACAATGTCCTCTTTAGAGTTTCACGTGGTCGACCTCTTTTTTCTTCGGCCTGTTACAAATTTCTACCATGCTAAACAATAACACTGATTTCACTTTCTAGCGTTACATCTATACAGATCTTTCATTATTTTGCCTTGTCTTCTAACTCCTTGGACCTGTGAGCCAGTGTTCTTTGTAGCCAATGCTGTGAAGGTGAAGCAGACGAATGTGCTGGCATGAGAGTGAGTTATGGTGGCTATTTTTTCAGTCCCTGACAGACGCTAAAGAGCAGGGGATGTGCAATGCTTTTTTTTAGCAGACTCCACCAGACTTATGGTGATCCCTACCCAATTTGCCAGATTAGACCTGTTACTAGAGGGGGTACCAATGGAGAGGTAGGATAAGGTCTCGGACAGCTACAGTTTGCCAACTCTGAAAGTAGCATGTCAACTACTGGGTTGCTGATTGTCAAATTGGACGGCATCTTCGCCTCTGTGATCTTTCATTTGCAGCAATAATGTATGAAATAATCTTTCAACTTTTTATTAGCCATCATGCTGAGAGATGCTTGTGATCATGTTTCTCTAGTTTGTAATGCCCCTGATACTTCTAATCTAAATAATTTCTGTCTTTTCCTGCATCATTTTGTGAGCCTGTTCAGCAGATATTGTTTTCCTCTCTTTCCACTGTCCCCCTCTTCCCCCCCCCCCCAATTTTTCAGCAATTGCCAGGTTTTATAACTTCCTCTTCTCATAATGTGTCCATGGAAATTTTGATGGCTGTTTCCTTATTGTTTCATTTAGCTTTCATTTTTCTGAACCTTCTCTCAAAACATTTTTAGATCATTAAGGATATTACATGTTGAATCTTTCTCTAAAATCAAATCTTTTTTGCTTTCAATTTTTGTTTCGTCTGTTCACTGTCCAAATCTCAGGAACTGAGTACCATAATCCCATTTTTCTCATAGTTAAGAATATTCTTTTGTAGCCGTTTCAAAACTCAGTGGTTCTGGCTTGCCACCCTAATCTGAGACCATCCAACGTGTATGAAGAAACAGTATTTTTTTATATAGATATATACAAGCCTTGTTTACACTATTGTTTCACTGTGTAACTTAGTGCTGATGAAGAAGCAAATATAACTAAAGTTATGAAACAGGAAAGAAGAATTAGAAGCTGAAAGAATATGAGGACAGGGTGCAAATACCTGTTTGTTATTTCCAAAATATTCTACATAGTAAGCGTTAGTGGGAATAGTGGGGGCGCGGGTCACACCAAGAGTGGAGGCGGTACTGCTGCCATGGCTGCTGCTTTTGGTGATGGTGTACACGTTCAAGCCGTCAGAAGAGGATATGATGCTGTCCCCACTGCTGCTGCTGGAGGTCAGGGCAGTGGATGCTGTGACAGTCGAGATGACACTGCTAGCTGCTGCTGTTGTAGGGGATGGGGTTGCAGATGGCGCCAATGTAGGGGTCAAGGATGCTGCTGATAAATGGTGGGGGATGAGGGCAGCGGGATTGCCTGATGATGCTAATGTTGCATCAGTTGGGTATACATATGCTGCATCTTTTTTTTATTTCCCCCCAAAATGTTCCAGGTTTCCATCAGATGTTGCCACAATTTCATGCATAATTTAAAATAAGCATTTGTAAAGTTTTCAGCCAACATGTCATGGTTCATGAAGTGGCAGAACCCCAGGATTTTTTTCAGAATGATTTCCAAGGGCCACATTCATCATGCCGAAAAAATTTGTGTAAAGGAGATGACCCATCACACATCCGTGACATTTTAAGGAGTGGGGGATATTTATGTTTCCAGCAGTTACATAATGATGGCGTCATGGTTACAATATTGCCGAGCAACATAAGGAAAGCACATTGGCATGCGGCGCAGCACAGGGCAAGCACATGTTTGGGAGCACAGAGGGAGAAAAAGTGAAAAATACAACAAAATAAAATCAGCAGGCAAATTTGCTAAAACCAGAACAAAACAGATAATTAAGTCCTTGTTAATCCAACAACCAATACACATCAAATATTATACAGATTAAAACTGCCAAAACAAAAAAAACTTATTAAGGTGTTACATATGTGATTTAACACATGAACACAAGCATGTGAACAAGCTAGTCTATGCGTTAGTGAACAGATCATGAATATTACAACTCGAACAACCATTCTTTAACCATTACAATATTATGGCTGAAGCAATGATTCTTCATTCACAGTGACATTATGACTATTATTTTGGTTTTATCATCACACACTTCTGTATATGTCTGCATTTTTATATTAGAATTTTGATGAATAAGCTGTGATAGAGTTCATATATTGTTTTTTTTTTTTAAATCCCATGAACATAAATGGTCCTATTCAGCATACAAGTGAAAAAAAAAAAAAGAATCTCATTTCAGGCAATCAGTAAATCTTAAGGGTTTTTCACTTTTATAATGGATAATAAAAAATAAAAAAAAACATTTTAAATATGGTTCTAATATCCACTTACTTTCTTATCTTAATTTTCTAAAGAAACACTCATCAATGCATTTCATTACCAAATTCTCTGTAAAAGATTTTACTCTGAAACATATATCCATGATCCTTGTGGAGCATTTGTGTCTTTTCTTCACAAACCAAAAGATCTATGATCTGGAATGCCACGTGTCTTGCCATGATGCAATGAAATAAGCCCTCTGCACTCTTTATTATTGATCTGTCATGCTTTCCCTTAGGTTGTCATTGTTAATCTGTATGGTGGGCTTTCTGACTGTGGAGCAGTTGTCCTGATAATACTGATGATGACTGTAGACTGCACTGGCTTTCTTGATTTTGTGAGATGAGGGTGAGAAGAAAGGTTAGGATTCTTTTTGCAAGCTACAATGCCTGGCTTCTCAGATGGCTCCATATTTCTGTACTGATGACTATATTTTGATCTCCATTAATTAATTCTTCAACTGCCATGCCATTTAAATGGCTTTTAAAATTTAAAACACAAGTATCTGCAGTCATATGCTTCTGTACTACAGCTTCTCTTCTTCCTGTGTGTCTTCTTATGTCATTACCACTGCAGGGATTTCAGACATGGTCCACAGCAAGGTGTGAGCCTGGGTGTCTGTCGTGTTATGTTTCCTCTGTGTGTCTTTCATCCCATCTACTCACTTTTTCCTTGGTTGTTCTTATGCCTTGTATTCAAAGTTTTTTTAGTTGTATGCATATGTAGCTGGCTGTTCTGGATTCATGTTTATCAAATACCTGAACCACTTGACACTCTGATTTTCAGTGTAGTCCTCATCATCATCATCATCATCATCATGTGCCGACTAGCACTGGCTATTATGCTTCTCCAGAGTATCCGATCCTTCATGCAGGCCATCAGTTCAGTTGGTGATCTCCTCTCACACCATCCCGTCAGACTGTCCAGTATCATTTCTCTTGGCCTTCCTCTTGATCTTCTTCCTTCTATTTTTCCTGTTGTTATAATATTTTCAATGCCCCCTCTTCTCATTGCATGTCCTATGAAAGTACATTGTCTCTATCTTATCTTTTTGACAAGGTTTTTTGTCTCTCCAGCTCTTCTCCTACATTCTTCATTAGTTATTTTTGCTGTCCAGGGGATTCGCAACATTCTTCTAATAAACCACATTTCTGCTGCTTCCAATGATTTTTGTGCAGACTTGCCTATTGTCCATGATTCACTTCCATATAACAAGATAGGTTCAATATAGCATTTTAGGACTCGTTTTCTAACATTCATTGATAAAGACGTGTTAGCTAATATGTTTCTCATTCTCTGAAATGCAGTCTTTGCTTGACCTATTCTGTTCCTAATTTCTTTTCTGCATTTCCCATCTGAAGTTAATACTGCTCCAAGGTATTTGAATTTCTGCACCTGCTTTAGAATAGTTCCGTTTAATTTAATACTGCATGCTGGTGGATTCTGTTTCTTAGATATAACCATAGTCTCTGTCTTTTTGATGTTCAAAGTAAGGCCTTTCTGTTCACTTCTTTGGCGACTTTATCCAAGAGATTGTGCAGGTCTTGCTGGTTCTCAGTCATGGGCAGGTATTATTCCTATCACTTGCCAGATGATTATCTATTTTCACACATGATCCCTTCTTGTCTTGTTTATCATTTTTCTTAAGCACTTCATCTTGCATGTTGTTAACTTTCTGTAAAGCGAGCGTCCATGTTTGGCACTGATAGCACTGAATCAGGGTGAATAATGTTTGAAAGAGTTTTTTTTTTTTTTTTGGGTGTTAATCAAGATTTTTAGGATTAGTGCAAGTTGATAGGTAACATTTTTTGCTTATGAATTCTACATTTTTCCATCCTGTGTAAATGTGTTTTCTAGATTTTGAAATTCAGTAACCTGCTTGAGTTTGGTGTTATCTATATAAATGTTATGTTCTCTTGGGGTTATCACCATTGTTTCTGTTGTCTTGATATTTATCTTCATATTGTATTCTTTGCAGCTGCTGTTGAGGCTGTTGATGCCATTATGTAGTTCTCCATCATTTTTGTGTACTAAGCATTGGTCATCTGTGAACATCAGTTCATTTAATTTCTCTGGTTCCACATTTGCATCATAGTTTGGAAGTTCAGAATTTTAAACTGCCATAAACACTGAGATACAGGCTATAATTTCCATATAAAACATGGTGGCCATAACAAATGTTCATGTGCCAAATGTGTTTTTATAGTCTGAGGGTTAAAAAAATTGTGAAGAGAAGACATGAAGTCTTTATGACACACTAGCCCTGGCTGTCCCTGCTCTTAATCTTTTCTACACTTTTTTTTTTCACAAGATGAGCATGCATTTTTTTTGTTTTAAAACTGATTATTTTGTGCATTTATATAATTTATAGTCTTTGTCTCTATCCCTTCTCTGTCTAATTTTGTGATTCCCATTAAAATTTTCTGGGATTTGTGTGTTTTTTTCTTATTTTCTTTTTATATTTTAAAACTTGCTATACATTGCTTCAGTCATTTTTTTTAAACAAAAAAAAAAAAAAAATGGCACAAGAGAATCTACTAAAATAATAACAACAGTGCAAGCTATAAGTGAACAAACACCAACAAACTGTAAATAAAATACATGCAAATCTAAACCATTGTTGAAAATACATGCATTATGGTTAAGGTTTTAAAGAATAGAGGAAAGCAAACTGACAGCAGTTGAGGATGCACCTATATCTTTCAAATTGCTAACTTTCCAAAAAGAAAAATTTGCTATTAATATAAGTCATTTTAGGAAGTCGGTATAAATGTATCATTATATTGTCTGTAGCAGATAATGATGATGTCAGGAAAGAACTTGTAAAGTCAGTCTGGTATTTATATGCAGCCAGCAACACTGGTAGCTTCCATCATGAGAAGTTGCTCAAGAAAATGATGCTGGGCAAGTTCCACACCATCTAACATCTGTTTGGTTTAAAACTATTTTTTAAGATAGTTAGAAAGGACCATTATATTAGCACTCTGGACACATCCCATAAGTGCTTTGATCTCTAGCAGTATACAATGACTAATAATCCTGTTCTGACTGACTATCCTTTCAGAGTTTTTAAAGGGCTGTTCATATTTTACCACATCAAGTTTCACCCCAAGTTCTTCATTCTTGATATAGAAGCTGATTCACAGTTGTCAGTGAAGTATTTTGCCTGATCAGCTACTTCTATGGCATTTCTCTTCTAATATCCAAAATGGATTTTTTTTTTTCATGAAGCTGATAACGTGCAACATTTGAAATGTATAAAATAAAGTCTATGCCTATAAAGTCAACAATTAGTAGTTTGTATTGTAGGCCCTCAGCTTCCATCTTGGGTACACCCCATCTGACCAGGTCCAACAGTTGTAGCAGCCTGGGCTAGGTGCTCTTGCAGTATTTTGACTTCATAACTGCTCCATAATTTGGATTCAGTTCCACTATAATAATCACTTCTGTAGGATTTCTTGTGTGTTTTAAATGACCTGGTATTTGCAGTCAGTGATCAGATATGAAGCAGAGTAGTTTGCTAATGTCTTGATCTGCTGACGAATACAGTCAGGTTCAAAGATAAAAAAAAAATCATCTTCTGTGTACATACATACATACATACATACATACATACATACATACATACATACATACATACATATATATATATATATATATATATATATATACATACATATATATATATACACACACACATATATATACATATGAGAAGCTGTCTTGACCAGATCTTTAAGAATAATACTTCAAGAACATATTGAAAAGCGAAAACCATTAATTTTGAATTTCATGGACTTGCTTTTTGAAACTGCCATGGACTTCATAATAAAAAAATGTTGCACAGTTAAAATGGGCACTGACTGGGTACATGGGATTCAGCTGGAGGATCTTGATTTTGCAGATGACATAACTCTTATCTGTGACAATGTAAATTCGATGCAAGAAAAAACTGATACCCTGTCTTCACTGGCTAGCAAAATAAGACTTGACATTAACAAGGAAAAAAACAAAAATAATGAAACTTCCCATTAATCAAGAGGGAAAAATAAACACAGAAGGAACAGCTGTTGAAGAAGTACACCAATTTGCATACCTCCACAGATACAGAGACCAGGATGGTGACACCAGAAAGGAGGTTAGAATTAGAATTGCAAAAGCAGCACTGACCTTCAAGAATCTTGAGAACATATGGCACTCTAAAGTTATTAACACAAAAACTAAGCTAAGATTATTCAATTCAAATGCAATATCCACCCCCTAAGGAAAACAGTCAGTATAAAGTAGAATGAATTCAAGAACAACATAGAGATACGGCAGATCAGTGAACAACAACCTGTCTTATGGGTGATCAGAAAAAAGGAGATGGGCATATGCCTGTCATGTGATGAGAAGAAACAATAAGAGAATCCCAAAACAAGTTATCAAGTGGAACACAACAGGCCAGAGAAAAAGAGGTCGACCACATGAAACTCTAAAGAGGACATTGTTAAGTGAGGTCAATAAAATCATGCCAATAGTGGGCATAAAATGGCTTGATGAGGTTGAAAAACTTGCAGAAAACAGGAAAACTAGGCAAACTACCCTGTGAGCCCTAAGTGACATTTAACAGCATGGGAAGAATGTAAGATACACAATGAGTTTTTTTAAGATAAGTGTTGTTCTTAACCTCTGTCCTTTGTTTCTTTTCACAGGCCTCTGTCATATATATTAACGTTTTATAACATACATCTCTCCCAATGACTGCAGTTTCTTTTTAAAAGTCTATTTTATGAGTAGCTTTATATATTAAATCATCTCTTTTTTTCCCCCAACTTCCCTAAGAGTTGACTGCTTCATATTCATCTCCTCACTTAAGGGTTGACTGATGAATCCATTTCTCTCCCAAGGGGTTAACATTATTGACAGTATTTCTTTTCCTATGACAGACTTTTCTTCCATAAAGTGCTGACATTTATTTTCTTTCCAAAGAGTTGAATGCCTGATGATTTTATTTCCCTAAGACTACCTGATAGTCACTTCTTTTTCTAAGCTCTGACTGCCTGACAGTTATTTCCTTTTCTAATGGTTGATTGCCTGATAGTTATTTCTTTCTCTTAAGGTTGATTGTCTGATAGCTATATTTTTTCTATAAAGGTTGACAGTTTTCTATGTTCTTGAATAAGTGCTTCATGTGTGTTGTCTATGTTCTTGCGTCAGTGCTTCATGTGCTTTTTTCTCTGTTCTTGAGGTATCCTGAAGTACCAATACAAATAGTTTTTTTTTGTCAGTCTTGTAAACATAAGAACCCTACAAAATATTTTTTTAATTCATATGACAGGTCAAGTAAAGTCTTTTAACATAAACTAGTCACTAATGATTGAGAGACAGTCATCTACAGTAAAAAATTATATTTTTGAGAAAAGAGACACAAGCAGTGAGCGAAAGGACATCCATGTTATGGTATGTGGACTTTAGGAGATTTGTTCTTGAAAATAAAATGTAATATTTAAAAAGTTATTTAAACTAAATAGTTTAGAAATGTAAGAAACAAAGAAAAAATGTTTTGGTAAATCTGAATTGTGAAACAGCTTAAAAAGTCAAAATTCTACATTATAGAGATATTGATTAGTATATGATTTCCCACTGCCTTGTTCAAAGACATCAGTTATTTTATAATTTACATTTATTTGTCTCATTCATAAATAATGCTTTTTTTCTCATTTTTCCTCTTTCAGTTTTTGAAAACATTCTAGTAATGACCCCATTTATATGTCTGTTGTTCCATTGTTATATATACTATGAAATCTTTTTAAACTGCTTCATAATCTGATGTTAGGAAAATTGAAATCATTGCCATAATCTGTGTTAATTCATAGTATTGGCTTAAAACTGCGGGGAAAAAATAAAATTATACTTACAGGACATTGGTATGTACGATGGTTGTTGTTGTAACTGCATCAAAGATGTTGGCTGAAGTTGGGAGACCAGAGGATTCGTTTGATACACTGGGATGCCTCCCTTACTAATGTCCCCGACGGCTATTCTCTTGTATGCTGGAACCATGCCAGGCATGGCCGTTTGCTTCAGTCCAGAGCAAAATGTCCAGTTTCATATACCAAGGTCACATCAGGTAATCCAAGATCACAGAAGAGATGAGAGATTTGCCATTCATTGTGAAGGTTATCCCAAAATTGAGGAATTTTTTTTTTTGCCATGACAAGGTCATCATCATGACAGTCGTTGTTGGTGCGATGAAATCATCGTTATCAAAGCCAAGGTGGAGTTCACGGTGGCACAGTAAGTGCAACAAAGACAATGAGTGAACGGGAAGACAGAGGAGAAGTAAAATATGAATTATTCTGAGACTCATGTAAACTTTCATTACATAATTTTTCAAAATCAACATATAAATTTTACAAATTTACTACTCACATAAAGTTAAGCAACATGATATGTCATGAACAACATTAACAACTTACACAAAAGTGAAATTCTGAAACATGATTATTCAACATCTCAGTTACCAAAATAAATGACTTTGATGGCCAGACTATGTTTTATAAAGGGAAACCACGTTGTATTTTATAAGGGAAAACCACGTTGTATTTTATAAGGGAAACCACGTTGTATTTTATAAGGGGAAACCACGCTGTATTTTATAAGGAAAACCACGTTGTATTTTATAAGGGGAAACCACGTTGTATTTTATAAGGGAAAACCACGTTGTATTTTATAAGGGAAAACCACGTTGTATTTTATAAAGGGAAACCACGTTGTATTTTATAAAGGGAAAAACATATTTAAGAAACTGAAACTGTGTTAAAAAATAATTTTTTAGAAATTTACTGTTGTAGTCAAAATTTCAAAATCAATGTATTCTCAAGAAGTAATCATTTCTAACACTGAGAAAGACCACTACAAGCAGCCTTTTAAGTTCCACTGTTGTGCTAAACTTCAGCAATATCTTGTTCAACTTGTCTCTGACAATCCTTCACTGATCTCCATAGCTTCCACTACAGACCTGAGAGTCTGGAGATGAACTGGAATATCAAAAACAGATCTAGTGACATGTCCTGAGACTGCTCAATATGGCTGAGATAGCATGAAAGATGCAGAGTATTACTGGCATTCATTTCACTGTTGGTAACTTCTCCTCTGTTCATGCATGAAAATAAATCCAGCATCACAGCTGTCCTCTTTGATTAAATGAATGGGATTTCATGTCACCTGGGTGTAACTGTGCATTCACACCCCTCATCTTGAAGAAAATGAGGTCAAGACTATCAGACTGTTTCCTCATCATCTATCACATTCCACATTAAATCCCTGTGAGAGTGTGTTGCTGTTTCGTGGAACTGTCAAAAGCCTCACTGGATGACACTTCTGTTGACTCCATGCTTTCCTGGTAACAAAAAACTGAAGTTTCAGCACTTCTGTTGACTCCATGCTTTCCTGGTAACAAAAAACTGAATGAAGTTTCAGCACTTCTGTTGACTCTAAGCTTGTCTGGTAAAAAAAAAAACTGAATGAAGTTTCAGCACTTCTGTTGACTTCAAGCTTGCCTGGTAACAAAAAACTGAATGAAGTTTCAGCACTTCTGTTGACTTCAAGCTTGCCTGGTAACAAAAAACTGAATGAAGTTTCAGCACTTCTGTTGACTCTAAGCTTGTCTGGTAACAAAAAAAACTGAATGAAGTTTCAGCACTTCTGTTGACTCCATGCTTGCCTGGTAACAAAAAACTGAATGAAGTTTCAGCACTTTTGTTGACTCCATGCTTGCCTGGTAAAAAAAAACTGAATGAAGTTTCATCACTTCTGTTGACTCTATGCTTGCCTGGTAACAAAAAACTGAATGAAATTTCAGCACTTCTGTTGACTTCAAGCTTGTCTGGTAAAAAAAAAACTGAATGAAGTTTCAGCACTTCTGTTGACTTCAAGCTTGCCTAGTAAAAAACAAACTGAATGAAGTTTCAGCACTTCTGTTGATGCCAAGTTTCTCTATCAAACTTAACTCTATGAAGTTCCAGCATTTCTGCTGATTCCAAAGTTGTCTAGTAACATAACTCTGTGCAGTCATAGCCTGGAACATTTGTGTGGCATTAGCAATTCCTTGCTTGTCAAATGATGCCCGATTATCTTTAGATATCAATTCATCAACAACAACAAAAAAATGGGGGAAAAGCTTTGCTTGATTTGGCTATGCAGATGGCAGACCAACCTGCCATAACTGACTGTTATCTGGCAAATGAGTGAAAAATTACACTGCAGCCCAATGCCAGAGTTAATTTCTCATTTTGCATTCGCTGTTAAAAAAAAAAAAACTGCTTCTGTGAGACATTTTCACAAAAAGGTTATTTTAACGGGGGGGGGGGGGGGGGTGTGTGTGTGTGTGGGAGGGGGGGAGAGGAAGAGGAGAGTGTTATAAAAATTCACTGCATAAAATAAACATAAGTTGCTGAACTTTTTGTGACCAGTGTATATATTCTATTGCTTAAAATAAAAGCAACAACCATACAAGACATGGAGACACAACACATGAATAAGGATGCCATGTGTAATGAAAACCATCACAAGAAGTAAAGGACAAAATTCAGATTTACATTTGTGAAAGGGGAAAAAAAAAATGTATAAAATTTCATTCTGATAAACTGAACGACTGTCATTATAAAAAAATAACATGCTAAATACCCGTGAAATATTCACATCAGAATCAATGAAAAAAAAAATTCTTTTGATGGTTTTCATTTCTGTTTGAGCTATTCAAATTTAAAATGACAAGTATGTTATAAAGATGGCTTAAATGTACGATTTCTTAAGTATATAAATGTAAGTGCTACTTGGGTTGTCGAAAAATTTGTGTGGTCTATCTGATGGGAACAGGACAACGTTCATAAGTTAAAAACGAATGCATGGCGATGTTCTTCTCTGGTCTAATGCTTGATTTTACAAAACAATCTCTGCTGAAATCATCACCGATGATGTAATGCACATGCTACCCATTCCCTTTTTCTAGCATAAACATAGCACGATCCAGCTGCTTTTGTTTCTTTCCTTGTTACTTATATTTTTGAGGATTTAGGGGTGCAAGGCTTTTCAACATTTATATTTTATGACATCCTTTTTTTTTTAATGAAAAATTTAATAAAGTGAAAACTCAAATGTGTTTATTCTGAAAAATAATTTTGCAGCCTACATGATCACCCCTAGCTCCACAAACAGGTAATATTTACGGATATTGATATATGCAAAGATATATATTATATCCACGAACATCTAAAAGATCTCTACCAGCATTCCAAGGGCATTTTCAGCAGATATAAATGTAAGGATTAAAAAGAAGTTAAGCATACGAAAGCTCTAAAAGTAGATGAGAAATATGGCTTGTTCTGACTTACAGTGATGGTTGTAAAAGATATTTATTTCGTTACTTTTATTAAGACAGTGCAAATGCCTAAACATGGACAAGAAAAAAAAAACAACAAAACAAACAAACAAAAAAAACCCACACATGACATACACTTGGGTACAAGGCAATGACAGAAGACAGTCAATACACATTAAATTATTCATAGAGAGCCTTCTATGCCCGAAAAAACTGCTTGTTCAAAATTTGTCGCATAGCTAATTTTTAAAAAAAATAATATATATATAAATGATCATTCTTGCAAAATTTATGGAAATAAAAAAGGAAGAAAAAAATAAGTAAAGATAGTACTATTTAAAGCATAGTTCATCTAAGCCAATAGCGTAACTTCAAAGCTTTCATGCAAGTGATGATGGGATACTGCTTGCGTGATATAAGTAAACGAACAGATAAAAATTAATACATACAAAAAAAAAATTTCTTTAATAAATATAATGCAACTGACTGCTTCTAGAGATATAGTATTTTACTTTTTCACTAAAAATGAGGGAAAAGGGTGAGAATCGAGAACAAAAATTATGAACTGCAGGTGAGAAAGCTCTCTATGAGCCACATGCAAAGCATGGTGGGATATAAGTGGAAGTACCAGGAGAAGGTCGTCTGCAGGATCTCGCGGCCTCTTCTTGGCTATCACCATATGGTGCGGCAGGGTTGCAGCACAGGTTGCCTAATTAGTGATGGTAGTAGAAGGCGCAGCAACACCACGGTTTTGTGTTGTAGGCAAATTTGATTGGTTGGCCATTTTGTTTGGAAAAGTGGTCGCACGAGCACAAAGGGAGGTCGCAGTACAGAGACAACACAAGCGGCAAGCCAGGCATTGACGAGTGATGAAAATAAAAATAAAAAAGGCACCATCCATGTCAAAGAATGTCAACATGCATAATATTATCATATTAAACAGATAACAGAAATAAGTAAATGAAAGTTGTCAATAACAAAAAGAATTATGAAGAATTATTTGCTGTGCTCCTGCCTTCTGGTAGCTAAAAATAAAACTGGAAAGAAAGAATAATCAGGTGCACCTTCCATATTTGACTAGCAGGATAATAAATATGGCAATGCTGCAGATGGTATAATGTTAACAAAAAAAATTTGGATACAGAAAATGAAACAATTCCTATGAGTAGCATTAGACTATACAATCTGGGTATTCTTTTTATAAATTAAAAAAAAAAAACATTGAAAACATTGAACAGAATATACTGAATTGGGCAATTTTTGTCTTTATTTTTGTCTTTTTTTAAAATGAAGCTTATATTTTAATTATTATTTAACAAACTATCTGCTCAGTTTATTCACCATTGTTGACAATGAAGGCTTTATGCTGATCATCCTCACATTTGTACATATGGAAAGCCATTTCTTACAAATTTTACTTTATTAATCAAAGCCATGTTAATTCACAGTTATATATTTGAAGCCACTTTGGCTATTCTAAAAGTTGCCTTTCAATCACTAATTCATTTGCATATCCCTTGTGGAACTTTGCCTCCCCAACAGCTCTCTTGAAAACTTCCCTGTTGTAAGCAAGATGTCCAGCTGCTGATGCCTCCATTTGCAAATCATCAACAATGTCTTACTGCCAACTGTTTTGAAAATCTGACACACACACACAAATTTTGTCATGATTAACTTCTCAAATTTACTTTGTTCATATTTAGTATCTGCAGTCTTCCTTTCCTCCCCCTCAATGAAGATGCCACATGAAATATTACACTGCTGTCTTGTCATGATCAAAGTTTGTTTTATAAACATACTTTCTCCACAGCTTTACTGCCACAGTGCTATATGCATTTGAAGTAAATACAAGTACTATACTAGTTCAAAGGAAAGTGATTATTTTAAAAATTATTTTGTTCATTTTAATCACCTTTGTGAAAAAAAATCTGGCTAGGAAGGAAGATGTTGTATTTTCAAATCCTTGTCTTGAACCTCAGCCCTTTTTTTTTTTACTTTCTTGTTCACTTATCTCTTGCAACAAAATCTTCCACTTATGTAGCATCACCTATATACAGTCAATTGAGACGTGAGTCAAACTAGATCCTGAAAACTGACTGATTTCATGAAGATATCATGTTGTTTATCAGATCTAGTGTCAATGATGCTCCTATAATCCACTGAAAATGCCAAGATGTGGTCAGTACTTACTCAAAAAAAAAAAAGAGCTAAAATTAAATTATTTTCACCATCATCTGCATTTTATATCCGCAATTTTTTTTCTTCTGCTTATTATTATTAGTATTATTAGTATTATTTTATGATTAACTATTGTGATCTCCAAGAAGGTCAAGATTAAGTCAAAATAAGCATCCATTTTCAACGTCTCTTTTCTTCTCCTCAGCAATCAAATGCTTATGTTTCAATGAGCAGTCTTTGATTTTCTTGAACCGCAGACCTTGTGCCATCATGCTTCCTTACCCAAAGCAAAACCCTTTCATCTATCTGTGAGACAGCTGATCTGTTGAAGTCAGAAAATCACACCCTTTGACCTGTCAAGTCTTGATGCTGCATGTCACAGAAACCCAAGCTCCCTCTACAGGTAACATTCTGTTTTACAACTCTTTTCTTCGACATTCAAAAACTGTGGACCTCTCTCCAGACTCTCCATTTCTTTCAAATCCACATCTAATTTTCTCTTCAGTCATTAGATTTTATATTCAAAATTTCTTGATCATAATATGAATCTTCAATACCTAACAGCTCTCTTTTATTTTCACTAAAGTTTTGACTAAACAGCTTTCCAGTCAGTTTATATACCTTGTTTAAAAGAAACCTTAAAAAAAAAAAACTTTATCCTCAAATAAGATCATCTTATATATTTTCAGTTAACGAAAAAATTTCTATGTGACATTCTGAAACTGCTGGGCAGCAACAGCGACAGCTTCTTGTGGGCACCGCAGAACTACTGCAAAGTATAACACCCTATTCCCAGCAACAGCAGAGAATAGTGCAAAAAGTTTGAAACAAAAAATTATTAGTAAGGTTGTTTTCATTTTTCCGAGTCCAAATTCAAACATCAGCTTTTTTTAGTCTAAATTCAGGAAAGTGGGTACTGATGAAGTGCCTTGACTGCTCCAGCCCCTCTCCCCAAATCAAAAAGTGCCGCTGTTGTTATAAGGCTGCAAATTTAGCTTATAGGCCAATTTGTTAATTGTCACGGACTGCAAAACAAAGCCTCGACAAAATGCCCCTCCACCTTAGCTACATCCAGAGAAAAAAAAAAAATAAGATGAATGTACATAAAGCTATTGTTATTTTTAAAACACCAGTTTCATCTTAGTCAGAAAAATGTTTCATAAAACGAAAATTATCTGTAAGTCATCCATAATTTTATCAACTCGGACTGGTCATAAGTGATGAAAGACTGAGCCACACGGAGAGCAACTGTGTGTAAAAAGTACAGCATTATCTGAAGAGGAAACTAAGCTCAAAGCTGAAGACAAATTATGCAAGTGAAAGGAGACAGTCTGAAAGGCAAACATGGCTTTTGTTATTGGGTCCATTTATGCCAGTTTGACTTAGCCAGTATCAGCCATGAGAAAAGCCATTTAGAAAAAAAAAAATATACTCTTCAAATACCACAACAGCTAACATCCACCTGCACCAAAACCCATCTTCTAGAGATGAAAAATCCCATTATAATAAGGCTAAAAAATTTTAAGTAATCTTCCTCAATTTTTTTTTTCCTTTTAGTTTGAATTAAAATTTAATTTTCACTAGTAGTTGATGAAAGACTGCCATTTCGAACATTTTTTTTTTAAAGCAGTTAAATGTTTGAATGAAACGATCGCTATTCACAGTCTGTTAATATTTTTCAATATTTTACAACAACAAAAAATCTACACAAATCATGATGGCCCAGATTGTATGTTCAGTGCTACACATTCTAGAAGTCATAAGCTTGTTTGGACTTTACAGATGAGCAAAAATAGGCAACACACAATGCATCACGCAAAAAAAAAAAATTTTTTTATACGTTTTGATGTTTCAGGTTGGTACTTCCCCACTTCCTCGTTTTGCTGTTTTGGGCTGGTACTTTCCTACTTCTTCGATATATAGAAAAAGCCGATTATTAAAAATTTTTTCTCAGAATGAAAGCCGTTTTTGAATTATACAATAATCTCAAGGAATGTTTTTATTTTTTTCACTTTTACTTCAGAAAGGGGTCCCCTGGGAGGCGTTCAAGACCATATGTCAAACTATCATATGACAAATGTCATAAGCAGGTATGAATAGTAACAGTCTCTCTCTTAGAATGACAAATGGCAAGGCCTGGCAACATGCATGCCGGAAGATACAAAATCAAATACAAAATGAGAGAGAAAAAAACTGAGATAAAGCTAACAGTCTTGTGACCATAAATGTTAATTTTATGTTTGAAAATTCTCCTGTATGCTTTATTTATTTATTTATTTATCTTTAAATGTAACTGAATTCACTCAATGCACAAGACAAATGCAGAATACATTATGATATGCTTTTTCTGTGGGTAGGGTATAAATGGTATAAACAACTTGCGGCGAGTCACAAAAGTCTTCTGATGCAAGCAGTTAGATATGATCACACAAGGTCATATGTGAGATCACATAGCTTGGAATACAGGAAAAGGCACGCCTATATATATATGTATGTAGCTTTTGGTCATTTGGTGAATCAAGCGAAGAAAAATGCACTCCAACTAAGAAGTGAAAGACTGATGGTGAAATGCTCTTCTATCCTCTCTTCAACTTGCAAAAGCTTTAAAAAAAAAAAAAAAAAGTACCAGTTTATAATAGAACTGGGTCTTGCTGAAACTGTATGAAAGCAGATGGCTACCTAGCAATGGTTTTCAAAATAAATGGGGGAGGGCAAAAAAAACAGAAAACTACAGTGAACAGTAGCAAGAGGAATGTTGGTAAGCTCTGACTAAAACCATAAGCCAACTCAAGCTACAACAAATACATGAACCAGAAGAGCTGTATCAAAGCTTTTATTAGCATTGCAGAAAGAGAAGAATTTGAAATTTAAAACCCAAAAAAAAAAAAAAAAGTTTAAAAAAAAAAGATGCTAGGAAATGGGTAGGCTCGTTGACTTACTTACGCGCTACTTAAGTAAGATTTATCAGCGTTCAATATTTCGGACACCTAAAGCCAAAGAAATTGAATTCATCCTCTGGCAATATGTTCCTATATCAGTTATGCTACATGTGGTAATTTACTGACTATTTGAATACATAATCATTTATGTTTCCTGTGAATGTGATTCTCAGTGATCCCCAGTACAGACTCATCTGAAAATACCCGATCGATCTGGGGGCAGATGTGTGTGCTGGATGCAAACACCCACAAGAACAAAAATGAACGTAGAATATATTATGCACATTAAGTGAAATTTACATAAACCAAATATAGATATTATGCATGCCCATTTTTGTCAGCGGTATGAGTCCAGACAAATATTTAAAAAAAAAAAAAAGAATTAAACACGAAAAACAGTGATTAACAGATGGAGAGCTTCTGAAATAAATATGAGACTGCAGATCTGATGGATTTTTTTTTTAAAACTTGAACAATAAAAGCATTACAGAAATCTGTGAAAAAAAAAAAAGAAATAATAATAAAAAAAAAATTGCAAGGCCGCATCTAAAACGAGAAAGAAAAAAAAATTAACATTAAATGGAATCTTCTTGCTTGCAAATGCTAAAGTAGAGAACAAAACCAATGGCATATTCACTTGAAACCTCAGAAACTAAGAAATGAAAAAAAAAAACAAATTGAGAAAAAAAAATTATTCAGGTCTTGGCAATGCCCAGAAGAGATCTGTACTGTTGAAAGTTGATATTCCTAAAATATATACTGAAAATAAAATTAAAAAATGATGTTAAATGTCAGAAACTGCTACTGTCATTAGTTAATTTTAGTTTTAAAATGTTCAAATATATATACTCATATGTTTTTGTGGTGTATCTGCATCTATGACTGGACTGACAAAAACAACTAGATATGACCGATAATGCACACTGCTTGAAACTTTTATCACTTCAGGTTCATTTCAGGGTTTTGATGCATTTTTTACATAACCAAAGATAAAGATGTGACTCACATGATGTTTAGGTCATCAGTCAATGGACTCAGAGAAACATCCAGAATCTGAGCAACAAGACCTAAACTTATATCCTATTAACATTCGGAATTTTCTTTCACAGCATTAGTATTATTATGGTTACTTATGTAGTTTCAGTTAAAGGCTAGGGCATCTCTGATGAACACAGGAAGCCTGATACATTCATTCATCATGACATATCCCATGACATGTGAAAAATGTAAAGAAAAAGTCTGATAGCAGCTGCTCTGGCAAAAACTTCATTCAGGAATGACTGCAGCAAAAGCAATATGCACATGAAAACCTATGAAAATGGAGACATCAGTCTACAAGGTGAAGGACGCCCGAGGACACTGTATACACAGCTGAAGAAAACATAAATATTCACGTACAAACTATCCAACAGATATACACAAGACTGTGTGTGAGGTCATATCAAGCTAATACTTACAAACGATGAAAATGACAGAATAAAAATATTTGCCAGAAAGAAAGAAAGAAAAAACACCTCCACGCATTTTTAGCTTTCACAGAATCTAGACCTCTAAACTCCCCCATAAGGCATTTAGCTGACCCAGATTTCAAAACAATGCCTTACACTATAACATTAAGACATCACCAATAACTTTTCCTTATGCTGTTTCAGCACAAAATGATACCAAGAGTTAGAATAAAAATTTACCCTATACCAAAAAAAAACTCCGCAGTATCTATTCAAGACCAATAAACACCATCACCATCTCGTGTGACAAATGTCATAAGCAGGTACGAACAGTAACAGTCTCTCTCTTAGAATGACAAATGGCAAGGCCTGACAACATGCCTGAATGAAGCAAGGAAATCAAATACAAAAAGAGAGGGGGAAAAAAACTGAGATAAAGATCACAATCTTGTGTCCATAAATATTAATTTTACATTTGAAAATTCTCCTGTGTGCTTTATTTATTTAATTTTATTTTTTTTTAATGTAGCCGAATTCATTCAATGCACAAGACAAATGCAGAATACATTATGATATTATTTTCCTGTGGGTAGGGTATAAATGGTAAAAGCAAATTGTGGTGAGTCACAAGTCTTCTGAAGAAAAGCCTCACAAAAATATCAATAAAAGAAGAAAAAAAAAAAACCAGATTATTTCATAAATAAATGTTCTGTGACCCAGTAATGCATCTACAATTGTGTAAAACGAGGCACTACACAGAAAGCAAACCTCAGTTTAGTCTTGGCCACAAGCCCTCCTTGCTATACAGCATGAATTTCTACTATATTGGAAACATGCACGCTCAGCTTTTCAAATTCAACAAGCCATTGGGTTTATTTATATATATATTTAAAAAGGGAAAAAAAAAAAAAGAAACTGACAGTGCTTCAAACCCAAAAAAAAAACAAAACCCATTAACCAATTAATAAACAGTGAATGAAACAAGCAATGTGCACATTATTGGTCCATTGGACAACAGTTGCTGACAGAAGCAATTTCTCAAAATAAGATTCTCCTCTAAAAAAAAAAAAAACAAAACATTCAGCTGTTATTAAAACATGGAAACCTAAACAGTAATAAAATACAGTTGATTGCTTTATCACACATCACGTTTTCATGTGCCGATGGTCTTGGAAATACGGATATCACCGTATTCCCAATATGCCTTAATAGCATGGAAACAGGAATTCTATCTTTACCTTTAATTGCTTTATCATAGATGGCTAAATTTTTTTAAAAATTATAAATATTTATTATTTTTGAAATACCACTTAGTAATTTTGCCACTCTTTCAGGACTAGAATTGAAATTTTGAATATTTGTTCCCCCTTTTTTTTTGGGGGGGGTGGGATTGGGATTTAGAAGGGACTGCTTCCTTTACTTTTGTAAAGTGAATCTGTGTTGGACTGTAAGAGCAAATGTACGATATATGAAATATCCACAGCCACTATATGCATTGTAAACTCAGACAATCATAGAGATTAATCATATTAACATGCATAAAACCCCTGACAAATGTAGAATACTAGCTTACACAGATCAAGATTATATCAAGTATCTTGGCAGCTTTTTTTGCTTTCACGTGTTACTGAATTAAGAATTTAGCATATGCATGCATGAAAATCTGGCCATGGAGTAGCTCATAATACACTATATCAAAATAATTCTAACTTTAAAAAATACTGTTTTCAACAAGGTGAGGTAATTTCATTTTCTTTTTTTTTTTTTCTTTTTGAAGGATGTAAGCAGCATTCTACATTTATTCAGATAAATTATTTTTGGCCCAAAGCAATTTCTCTGTCTGTATTTCATAGCAGGTTTTAAAATATATATAAATATACTGTCCACTAACGTTGTTTCATGAATTTGCAAAACTGCCAAAACTGCAGATTATTCAGAATCCAACACTGAAGATTTTAAAAATGTATCCTAAACAGACAGATTTATAGAAAGCAGATGATGAGTGATGTATGATCAACGAACAGCTGATAAAAATCACTCAAAGAAATGATGGATTTACAAAGAAAGATCTTTGGTTGACAGCAATAACAGAATGGCTTCTGTGAGAAGTATTCTTTCGATAAACTAAAATTATTCAACAAATAATAAATCATATTATAAAAATAGAGAGATAACAAAACAATGCCAAAAAAAAAATAATAATAATAATAACAACAGCAAAAACGGAGTTAGTGTGGAAACAACAAAGCAAGAGATGAGATAAAGAAAGCATCAAACAGTACATACCAAATACCATATACAATGACACACATATCATTACATTTAGCACTATAATGGCAGCCCAACATTCACTCTAAATCATCCAATCAAAAGCTTCTACATCTAATATCCTCTGCAAGGGAAAGCATAAAGCAGTAGGACAGAACACAGTTTAAAGGATCTTAACTGTAATACAGAACGTTATTAACATCACCTTACATAATTCTGAAACTGTACAGTTTGAACTTTCATTTCTTTTCATAAGTTCAAAGTGTTATAACACAATTTTTCAAACTCAGGAAAAGACAACTTAAACTGTTTAGGTGAGGCAGGAAATGCTTGATAGGACTTAGGAAAAATTTCCATCATGTGGATTCAAACTGTTTTATTTTCTAAGTCAAAAATATAAAAAATTCTCAGCGAATTCAAGATCTAATTTCATATTATCTTTGTGAAGATGCAAAGATTCAGAGTACTGCATTAACTTACGCTTGGTAACTATGCTCAAAATTGCAAAGTTTAAAAAAACTGTTTAAAAAGGGCAGGTTTTTAACTTTAATTATTTTTTTTTTTTAAATCAAAGTCACTGCCAGTACCAGAAAATGAAAACCTGGAGTCTTTTGTAAAAAAAAAATGTGTGGTATATTCTAGAAAAAAAAAACTGCAGCCTCAAAAATTTAGAACAAAAAAGACATTCAAACATTGAATTTTATTGCTGACATGCTTTTATTTTTAAAAAATGTAAATATGAAGTTAAGCATTTAGTTTCTCACACACACACACACACACACAAACAATACGTTTTTATATATATATACAACATATGCCGCAAGCAGAGAAAGCTGGGATTGTTTTGTAAAGTAACGATTACTCAATATACACAACCAGTTTTCTTAACAAGTTTTTGGGAAATGGCTGTTAAATCTGGGACGCAAATTAATTGTCTGGGACATCTGAAAATGATGTATGCAGTAATGTCAAAGCTTGAGGGAAAACTAAGATATGGAATGCTCATGTAAAAGATATAATTAAGTTAAAAGCTTTTCAAAAATATTCTAAATAAACAGAGGTGGGGGGGGGGAGGGGGGGAGAAGAATACGTTTAGCCTGATATAACACTAAACAACTGAGATAAGCAAGCTCACTGTGGCAGAACACTTAAAACCGCTCAACTCTCTCACATCATTTATACCTTATTATGAATGCAGCCTTTTATATGCACCTACGCAAACACAAAAAAAAGAATGTGTGTTCACTATACTAAACGGCACCATTCAAGTACCCTTGAAACCAAAATTTTGGTCCCAAAACAAAACTGCTACCAAAATTTATACCACAACAATCACTTTCAATTTTCTCACCACACCTTTCAGTCTAGTCAAGACTCCATCATTTACTGACAATCTATTTGCTACTCCAGCAGTTCCAAAACTTTTACAGACTGCACAACCCTGAAGCCAACGATAATCTGTCATGGCTACCACTACTTCACCTTGCCACTTGGTATCAGGTTTGAATACCTCCACACATTTTTAATTTTCCACAGAATCCAGACCTCTAAACTCCCCCATGAGGCACTTAGGTGACCCAGGTTTCAAAACAATGCCTTATACCATCAAACTAAAACATCACCAATAACTTTTCCTTATACTGTTTCAGCACAAAATGATACCAAGAGATAGAATCAAAATTTACTCTATGCTAAAAAACTTAGCAGTATCTACTCAAGAACAATAAACACTATCACCTTCTATTATATAATGGATAGTCTTTTCTTCATTTTATACTGACACTAAAAGATCCACTGGCCAATATGCGATCACATGAAATGTGGTTATAACAAACTTGATTAATAAACAAGGTCCTGAAGATCATTGGAACAGTCTACCCAGTTTGAATATAAAAATTAAAAGAACAATATGACCTTACTGATGTGAAGGAGAAGAAAAAAGATGAGGAGCAGGTGGTAGTGGTAATAATGAAGATGTTTGAAAAAGTAAAGAAACTGATGTGGAAAAACTTCTTATATCTTACATCCTTCCCGTGCCGTTAAACATCACATAGAGATAGCACGGTAGTTATCAATTTTTCCTGTTTTCTGCAAGCTTTTCAAGGGATTTTATGCCTATTAATTTGGCCTCTCTTAACAATGTCCTCTTCAGAGTTTCACATGGTCTGCTTCTTTTTCTTTGCCCTGTTGTGTTCCACTTGATAGCTTGTTTTGGGATTCTCTGATTGTTTCTTCTCATCACGTGACCAATGTATGTCCATCTCCTTTTCCTTATCATCCATGAGACTGGTTGTTGTTGTTCAATATCTGTTTATCTCTACATTGTTTTTGAATTCGCTCCAATTGATGCTGAGTATTTTCTTTGGGCATTTGTTTTCAAAAGAGTCTAATTTATTGTCTCTTTAGTTTTTCCAGCTTTCACATGCATAAATGAAGGTGGATATTACATTTGAATTGAGTGGTCTTAACTTGCTTTTGCGCTTATAATTTTTGAATGCCATATGTTCTCAATCAAAATGGAAAAATACACATAGAAGGGACAGATATTGAAGAAGTCAGTCAATTTGCATACCTTGGCAGCTACATAGACCAGGATGGTGACACTAGAAAGGAAGTTAGGATCAGAATTGCAAAAGCAGCATCAGTCTTCAAGAATCTTGAGAACATATAGAATTCAAAAGTTATAAGCACAAAAACCAAGTTAAGACTATTCAATTCAAATGTACTATCCACCCTCATTTATGTATGCAAAAGCTGGAAAACAACTAAAGAAATAGAAAAGAAATTAGACTCTTTTGAAAACAAATGCCTAAGGAAACTACTCGGCATCAAGTGGAAGGATTCAAGAACAATGCAGAGATAAGACAGATGACTGAACAACAACCAGTCTCATGGGTGATCAGGAAAAGGAGATGGACATATGTTGGTCACTTGATGAGAAGAAATGATCAGAGAATCCCAAAACAAGCTATCAAGTGGAATACAACAGGCCAAAGAAAAAGAGGCAGACCGCGTCAAACTCTGAAGAGGACATTGTTAAGAGAGACCAAATTAACAGGCATAAAATCCTTTGATGAGGTTGAAAGACTTGCCGAAGACAGAAAAAATTGGCGAACTACTCTGCGAACCCTATATGACATTTAACCGCACGGGAAGGATATAAGATATGTTCTCAAGATTCTTGAAGATCAATTTAAAACTGATGGTTAAAGATCGATGGAAAAACTACAGCCAGATAACTCCTTCTTTTATCTTCCTGGAACCAAGAGCTGGTGTTCTTTGTAGCCGACGTAGTGAAAATGTTGAAACACAGCATTGCGTTACATTGGGAGCAGGTTCAGGTGGCTATTTTTTAAGTCCTTGGGTGAAGCTAAAAAGTAGGGAGTGTGCAATATTTCTTTAGAAGAATCAACCTCCATGGGGGAAACTATGTTATCCCCAGCTCATAAGCCAGGCTGTTCATGGACAATTTAGACAAGGTCTCAGCCAGCTATGGTTCACCAACTTAGACATTAGCATGCAAGGATGGATTGCTGACTGCCAAATCAGTGTCTTCACCCCCAGAGACAGATTAAAGAGACCAAAAAAAAAACAAAGCTCTATCATGTCCCACCTGTAAACATGAGTACCTGACACTTAATGGTACAGAACCAAACATAATATTTATGGAAAAAAGATCAGAATATAGAACTATGTCCAAAATGAAAACAGACAAACAAAAAATGCATAATCTATACTTGAAGTTCTATTATAAATATCTACAACCACCACAATATTTTAACAACATCTACAAATGTGTGAAAATCTTATTGTAAAGATCTATCTACACAAGAGGAGTTTATGATTCTTTCCATCCTATATTTGAAAACTTCATCCTCTGAATCTTTACTATGCATGAACAAAAAATTATATTATACCAATAACTTCATCACCTGCATCTATTCTTCACCCAAACAACTCATTTTAACATCTAATTTGAACCTAACAATACATAATTCAAACTCTGCGCTGCACAACTCCACCACCAATATCTATTATCCATTTGAAAAAAAAAAAAAAAAATCTACAGTCAAATCTTTTTTCATTCACGGAAATAAACGAATCAAGTCCACACAGAAAAGTATCACCAAGCCTATGTGCCAGCCTACTTCACAGAAGAAACCAAAATCTATTTTCTAATATTTTTTTGTCTCCTATATCCTGTGCAACTCCAGCAACTCACATTCATCCTTCAACCTCTGTTCTATTTTTTTTTTTTTAAAAACCAAAAAACATGCCATTCTATTCATCTTTTTCGTAAATCTGACACTATTCTCCATATATCCTACCTCCTTACCTACCTGAACCCAAAACTAGCATAACCTAAACTGGACAATATCATCTCACAAGCAGCTTAGTAAACTATCATAAATCTTCTAATTTGCATGACTTGGGCTGCAAACTAGCATGAGTTTTTAGAAAGTAGAGGAAAGCATGATTCCAACAAGGGAAAGGGTCTGTTTTCCTTCTCACAATAAACAGAGAGAAAGTAAACACCGAGAGAGAGCGCCTAACGGTTGGAATAATTTACATGAAAAAAAAAAACGTCAAATAAAATACAGAAAACATGGCTACACTGTTTAAGAAGTGAGACAGAAAGGATCATATCAACCATAAGAACAGTGAGTTCTGAAAAAAAAAATGGAGAGGATAATGAGTACATATATTCTGTTACAACCGCATACAAAGAGTGGCATGTGAGTTTTGCGCGAGACAATTTTGCATAAATGGACGCAAATTCTTTACACTTAACATTTTGCTGAAAAACAGACAGAGATAAAAGAGAAAGTGTGCATGATTCCATTTTCAAAAGATTTTTCTCAAAAGGTTCAAAAACTTTTTCAAGAGAATTGTGTTTTTTATATTAAAATTCCGTTTGTAAAGAGTTTTGCTCTTGAAACTGCCTAAAATGAGTTGTGAGATGGTGATGAAATCAAACATCCCACAACTTTTTCATTGCACACTCTCTCCTACAGCCTACCATTGTCAAGCTGTTTGCTGAATAGTTATTTGACACAGCAGCCTGGTTTCGCGCGTGGGCGGCGCGCACCAGGGCCTGGAGGTGGCTTGGTGGGTGAAAGTATTTACACAGGTCCCTCGTACACTTGCTCTTTATAAAGTCCATACAGACAGTTACGTGATTATCAGTGGCATCAACTACAATGTGGTCTGCTGGGTGGGCATAGCGGCATTCTGATGTGGCACGTGAACAGGTGCCTCGCTGAAACTCACGACATACCTGAAGAAGAAAAGAAATGACAAGAGAAACATAAATACGGAGAAATTAAAAACTAATACAGCAATACGAGCCTTCTGTAATGTAAAACAATATGAAATCATAGCAACATTAGATACTGAAAGATCGATGTAGCATGACATTAACAAATCATTTACTATATTAGTAACACAAGTGCATAATCCAGTGGTGATAAATGTCATTAAAGTTACATTTAAAGTGAATACAATTTTAAACACTGAAAAAAAAACAAAGGCAAGAATAACTGAATGACCAAGAAGAGCAGACGCAAACAAGATAAAACACAAATAACATAAAGAATCAGACAAGATTAGGATACAAACTGAACAAACTGCACAGACACTATGAGGTGAGAGAGTTGAAATGTAATGTTACAGAACTAAAATATGAAAAAGTATGACCAAACTATAATGTGACAAGATATTAAAATACATCACAAAAGAATAAGATTCCTCTGTAAGAGACAACAACTAGACATTGATGTAACAAAGATTAAATCATGAGATGATACTGATTAAATTATGATGTAATAATGATCTGATGACGTCAGGAGGCTAAACCATGTAGGAGGGATAAACAATGGGAAAATGTTTTTAGTAACATGACATGACTAAATTATGACAAAGTACAGTATAACCATCATGACATGACTAAATTATGACAAAGTAAAGTATAACCGTCATGTAATGACTTAAACATGATTCTGAGGGATATACACTATATCAGAGGGCTGAAGTGTGCAGGAGCAGCACAGAATTCTTTAGTAACAAGACAGAAACATGAATAGTTTTCCATTTAAAAAAAAAATGTGCAAAAATTAAAATTTCATGCAGTCCACTACTAAATAAAGAAGAAAAAAAACTCATCAGGAACACAAGAACACAGATGTGGATAAATAATTATTTTTTAAAAAATGTGAACAGTCTGAGAACAAATGATGAATTAATTCATTAAGATGAATTAACAATAAATTAATAATTATAATTTAACAACATCTGGTCTAAGATCTATAATAATAGGGTGAGAGAACAAAAAAAAGCACATACAAAATCTACTTGCTCAGAACTCAAGATATATATATGAATGCGCACCCACAATAAGCACTACCACAAAAAAAAAACAAAACAAAAAACAAACAAACAAAAATGCAGATTTGGAGTCGCATGCACAAAATCATGAAAACATGAATTTCTCTGTTCCCTCTCTTAAACGGTATTAGGATATTATGAAAAAGTTATTGCCATTAAAAAATTTTCAGCAACATAAAAATGAAGCTGCCGGTAAATGAATGTCAAGTCTTGAAGACTTGAACTCGGGGGAGTCAGGAAAAGGTTGCTTCATGTCAATTTTATTTTAAAAAAAAAATTTTTTTTTTAAACAGTACTGTTTCAGAAGTGTTGTCTGACAAAAGTCAAATGCTATCTTCCTTTAGCATGATTCATAAAGTTATTATTTATCGGAATGGTGAAATTAATTATACACTTTATCTCTACTTGTATTCATATATTCTATAGTTTTCTATTCTCTATATGTGTTAAAAAATTATCATTCTATGTTCAGATCCCAATTCAAACTTTTTGTTTCAATGAATCCAAATATATCAGCTATTCTGCTAGCCCAATTTTTATTCTGAAATTGTTCTAACTTCGTTTCTAGCTTGGTTTTCTGAACACTTAAAATCGTCCTTTGAAAGGCTTCACACAATATTCTATCTGAAACTGAAGGCTTCACACAATATTATCTCTGAAATTGATTAATTTTAATCTATATAAAAATATGTTTAACTGATTCCAGTTCATACCAAACTGCATAAAAGTAGGTTTCACTTTCAGATCTCTCTGACTGAAGTCTGATATTAAGTGCTAACTAAATGACTGCAAAATACAACTCCGAGCAGACAAGAAAAGTGCAAGAATTCATATTTCTCACCATGACAGTAATTTATTTTGTAGCTCTGGTTTGAAGGTACTGTATTATATTTACTCAGAACTTCAGAAAGCTGGAATTGAAAACTTTTAAAAATACTAAGTTTTCGAACAAGATAAATTTTTTTTTTAAATAATGGAAATCAGTCGTTGGGTTCGTAATTTTAATCCTCCCCAGTCTGTCCCAAAAACAAAAACTAAAGATGACATACTTTGAAATAACGAGCAAAGCAATAACATTTTTCTGTATATTTTAAAAAAATTTGTGATGAACAAAATCATAAAGCAAACGGCATAATCCTTAATGTTGAAAAAAAAAAAAAAAAATAACAAGGCGGAGGCGTTAAAGATAAGGTGCAGGCGTTAAAGATAAAGGGTTAGAAAGACAGGGTTAAAGATAAAGGGTTAGAAAGACTAACCTGGTGGATATAAGTGGGATAACTAAATGAGTCCATCAAAGATGCATGTGTTGTCATGGTTTCACTGCTATCCAAAGACGTCTATGGAGGAAATGTAAATTGTTTGCAATGGGGTGCTCACAAAAAACACAAACACACACTTAACTGCAAAATCATCCTGTGGTCACACTGAGAACTCGGATATATATTAACAATGTCATAATTAAAAAATCCTTTTACAAATATTTAATGAACAGTAAAAAAAATCTGTAAACAGATTTTGAACACTGCTGGCACTATTATCAAGCTATATTAAGATCTGTTGCTATTTATAATTTAAAAACTGAATGTCTGGAAAGATATCAAATTTTACTACCTTCAGGTTGTTTAGAAAATTTATTTATTTATTTTTTTTTTTACTCATGACATTGTAGGTTCATGTACCAATGAATGATTTTGCAATTTTTCTCAATGGAAACGTGCAAATTTATGTTAAAATACTCATGCATCAATGTATCAAACACATGGCCCATGGGAAGGTACAGCCTCCTAATACACTGGCACACTTTTTCAAGATTATCTCTTCTTTCTTCTTTTTTTTAAAAATTGTTTTCTGAAAAAAATCTTATAAATATTGTTTAAATATAAGATAAGGGAAAAAAAAAGGACAGGGGACGAAGGAAAAAAAAAGGACAGGGGATGAAGGGAAAAAAAAAGTGGTTCAGTTCACGAAGCCTCAAATATATCAACATATTTAAAAGCCTGTTATCGCAGAGTTCTGTATAACATTAAACAATTAGATACTGACATCTATGACATCAGAATATTCTTTTACAAGGTCCGACACTTAAGTAATGAGACTAATTCCTTAAAAATTAAAATAAACAACAAATGAAGATATAACCTATATTTTATTCAAAGTAAGCCCATTGTGCACTGATACAGAGAGTGGCATGATCTAACAAACACTGGAACGGCCTCTGCAGTTCTTCTGTTGGTATAGTCCTTAAACTTGATGTTACGGCTCTTTGGATGTCATCAGTATCGTCAAAGAAGCGTCCTTTCAATGGTAACTTTAATTTTGGGAACAGAAAATAATCACAGGGAGACAAATCTGAGGAATAGGGTGGATGGTTGAGAACCACACTTGTTTTTTAGCCAAAAATTCCTGTACAACTAACGCCCGGTGAGCCAGTGCATTATCATGACATTTTTTGCCTTTAGGTGATGATGATGACTTCCACTGAGCACTTTGGCATTTAACTGTGGGATTATAGCAGAAAATCCATGTTTCATCCTCTGCAACAATCAAATTTAAGAAATGTTTATTTCTGCAACACATTTTGATGATGCCTTTTGCTAATCAACACTCTAATGTTTTTGGTCATCAGACAACAAATGTGGTACAAACTGTCAAGCGACTTTTTTCTTGCCCAAATCTTCCACTAAAATTTTACGAATAGTCTCTCAGTTAACACCAAATTCATTTGCCATCATCCTCACAGTCAAACAACAATCTTCTTGTATCCGTTCTCTGACTTTTGCAATGAGTTCCTCATTATGAACAGAAATTGGGCGTCCATGTCTAGTCGCATTTGTAATCATTTCCACACCACTTTTGAATCATGAATGCCACCTGAATATCTGTGCATGAGATAAACAATTATCCCCATAAACTTGTTGCATCAATTCAACTTTCTTAATGGCACTTTTTCCGAGTTTTAAACAGAATTTAATGTTAGCTTTTTGCTCCATGCTGATTACATGACAATGCACCTCTAACTAGGTCAACAAAACGGCAACTTGTTTATTGTCTGCTTATCGGGTGGTGATGAAAAGTAGTCAGATCATAGATGAAGGTTGCTTCTTTGGATTCCATGCTTTGCTTCACAGATGGCATTTTTGTCTTGGCCATAATAAAATCAGTCTCATTACTTAATTGTCTGACTTTTGGATTTCTAATATCCTGCATGTCTTTTACTAGCCAGAAGTACATGTTTTAACCTTATTTATGGTCATCATCATCATCATGTGCCGTGCCGACTGGCGTTGGCTATTATGCTTCTCCAGAGTACACAATCCTTCATGCAGGCCATCAGCTCAGTTGGTGATCTCCTCTCACACCATCCCGTCAGACTGTCCAGTATCATTTCTCTTGGTCTTCCTCTTGCTCTTCTTCCTTCTATTTTACCTGTTGTTATAATATTTTCAATGCCCCCTCTTCTCATTGCATGTCCTATGAAAGTACACTGTCTCTCTCTTATCTTTTTGACAAGGTTTTTTATCTCTCCAGCTCTTCTCCTACATTCTTCATTAGTTATTTTTGCTGTCCAGGGGATTCGCAACATTCTTCTAATAAACCACATTTCTGCTGCTTCCAATGATTTTTGTGCAGACTTTCCTATTGTCCATGATTCACTTCCATATAACAAGATAGATTCAATATAGCATTTTAGGACTCGTTTTCTAACATTCATTGATAAGGATGTGTTGGTTAATATGTTTCTCATTCTCTGAAATGCAGTCTTTGCTTGGCCTATTCTGTTCCTAATTTCTGTTCTGCATTTCCCATCTGAAGTTATTACTGCTCCAAGGTATTTGAATTTCTGCACCTGCTTTAGAATATTTCCGTTTAATTTAATACTGCATGCTGGTGGATTCTGTTTCTTAGATATAACCATAGTCTCTGTCTTTTTGATGTTCAAAGTAAGGCCTTTCTGTTCACTTTCTTTGGCGACTTTATCCAAGAGATTTTGCAGGTCTTGTTGGTTCTCAGCTATCAGTACTGTGTCGTCAGCATACCGAAGGTTGTTAATATTGTATCCTCCAATTTTTATGCCTGGTTCTGTGATGATTGTTCTTAGAATATTCTCGCTATACAGAGAAAAAAGGTTTGGAGATAGTACACATCCTTGTCGCACCCTTTGTTTTATAGGTTGATATTTATGGTACTGTGACCCTAAAGAGAACACTGTCCCGGGAGGCTAAAACAGTAGGCATCAAATCCCTTGATGAGGATGCGTATCTCACCAAGAATAGAGACTCATGGCAAAACACTGCAAGCCCTATGTGACATATGATGGTGTGGGAAGGATGTAAGATATAAGATAACTTACTGGTGTAAATAAAGATGATGGTTATTTACTAAAAAATTATCATCCTGTGACATCCCACCAGTGTTGGTTGGCTCAGTCAGTGTGGACTCAATTTATTCTTAGTAAATGGTTGCTAATATCTTTGTTTTCTTTACTGTTACCCCTGAAATTTTTCAGCAAATGACGGCATGGTTAGCCATCTCAGATATGTCTGATATCCTAACAATTTTCTAAATATCTCAACTATCATCCTGTGCTGTCTTCTCAGGTAAGGTTGGCTGCAGTGACCTTCCAACTTGCTCTGCTCTTTATTTTCACAGTGCACTTGGCCATGCTGACTCCATTCCATCTTTTATACTGTCCAACAATCGATATCACTGGAGCCATATTTTGCCTTTTTTTTTTTTTCATTCAATTTCTTCCTCGAGACTGGTTTCCATTACTGTATTATGCTTTTTGATTATGCCCACAATATTTTCAATTCTTGGTTCTCATATTTTTCATTATTTCTCTTTTCATTTTCAGTCTCTGTTTTCTTTCCTGCCCAAGGAATTTTCCCTATTCTTCTGTACATCCACATTTCAAGGGCCTCAGTTTTCTTTTTTAAACAAATGGTCCCAAAAATCCTGTCTATGGTCCACAGGTGACCACGTACTTCATATCTAGTGGAAACAAGCGCAGAATAAAGCCTTCCAAAGAGCCGTTACTGGAATATTTTTTTTAACTGGAATAGCGTTTAAATGATTTTTTTCAAATTTTCACAAACATAGCAAGGTACTATATGAACATGATTCATTACAAAAAAGGAGACCTTAAAATCCTACTGCAGTTGATTTCATGTGCATAAAAGCTTCCCAGCAGCATGCAACAATACAATATTGCATAAATATTTTTTTAAAAAAGGTCAGATGAAAAGATAATCCTCAGTTTCATATGTTTGTTAAACCCTCTGTTAAAAAAAAAAAAACATGCTAAACCCTTGTTTTAAAAAATATAATAAAAACTCCTAAATTAAAAATGAGTGCTTAATTAGTAGGCTAAACAAATTTGGGTAGGATTCTTAAATTGTCACACTGCTCTCAGTGTGGTAAGAGTTTAAAGTTTCAGGTTCAGTGTTCTATGGATTGTCATTTATAAAATATCACTCACAATCTGCTTATGTTTATCTGTAACAGTAAGCTGTACTACAACCATCTGAGTAGTGTATCCAGCCCCATGACTGATGTTTCATGGTCCACACATTTATTGCTATTTCATATGTTTATTACTCATGCTAAATCAGATAGGTATATTAACTTTTTATTTGATTTTAAAGTTAGCAATGATAAGTAAAAGTGAAGGAATAATTAAAGCATATTTGTGATAAGATTTTATATCTGATAACTCAGGAGTATCTCTCTGTGTTCTTCACAATCATATTCACTCCCTACTAACTTCTGATCCACTCTTTTCTCACCTGCAGCTGATATTTCAGGACCTTCATTGCAACATAATAAAAGCCTTCAAACTCAACCACATTTATTTACTCTCTCTCTCTCCCCCTCTCTCTGAACCTATATTATATATATATATATATATGTATATAAACCTTAAGTGCCCAGGGCACATGGGGCTTCCGCAAGGGTTTTCCACAAATACCTGTCCTTTGCCCTTTTTCCGCCCTTGCCTAGGTGACCCCTCTATTGCTCAACATTATCTTTGTGATCATTCTTCACGTCTCTTTTGGTATACCCTTACTTCTGTTCCCCTGTGGTGTCTATCTTAGAGCTATTTTTGGTAGTGAGTTGTCAGAGTCATTCGGAGCACATGTCCCAACAATCGTCAGTGTCCTTCCTCAATAACTGCTCAATAATCTATTCTACCCATCCTTTTTCTCGGCTTGACAACCACTGTATCCTTTTCTCCTTTTCTCTCCTTTCCCTTTTAACTACTCCATCTTTACTACCACAAGTCTTCATTTAAATATTTACAATACTTCAAATACACACACTTTCAGATGCAATTTCTTGCAAGTTACAACTAAGCACTCCCTTTTTTTCTATACTTTTTTCCATTCTATTTAGTTATATATCATTTATATGTATTTATATTTTCTCTTCTTTTCTTACTTCTTTGTAAAGCGTGTTTTTGTATGATTAAGGTGTAAAATGAAACGTTACAACTGTGTGCTTGTTAGTAATTAAGCTGTTACTACTTTGTTTTAAATAGTCTCAACTCCGATATCCAGTTTTTTTTTTTAAAAAAAGGGGGGGGGGTGTCTGAAAGGGTGGGGAAGGAAAGAGGAGAGAACATACTTTGAGCTGTTTTACATGTATTTCATTTAACATCTATCTCTTTTCGAGCTGTTTTACATGTATTTCATTTAACATCTATCTCTTTTCTTGTTCACTTGTTTTGCATTCTGGATCATATTTTTTTTTTCCTGAAACAAAATTTTAAATTAAAAAAAAAAGAAACTTAGTGATAAATATCTGGAATAAATTACTTTCTATGAACAAATGGTATGCTTGATTTCATTATGAAATTGAAAACTGAAAAAAGGTTTGTCTAAGAATTCTGTGACACAAAAAAAATAATAAATGTAATGAAAAAATGTATAACGATCTGTGACTCTTTACAATTTTCATCTGAACTTTTTTTTGGGTAAACATACATACAGACAGTAAGCTGAAGACATCTAAACATAAAATTACTAACAAAGCAGACTAGATATGACACCATGCAGATGTTTAAAATTCTTGAAATTATATATATATATATACACACACACATACACATCTCACAATCTAGCACACATGTACCAACAAACTTCAGTGGTAAGATTTTGAATGTTCTAGACCAACATAAATACAAATTTGCTTTACCCTATTTGATAATTTTGATAAATTTGCTAGTTTTTTAAAAAGTTTACTGCTGCAGGAGTTTAAATTCTGAAGAAACAATGAAAAGCAATGTCGCATCTACTTTATGCACCTGTGCTTATGCTGACAAATTACATAATACTTTGCTTACAAAGGATTTTTTTAATGCCATCACCTCATAAAACATTAAGATAGAAATATTTCATTATCTGTGGAAACTTAAAACTCCTTGAAACTAATTTATGTTTTTTGAAGAAATAAAAACCCTAATAAAATATCATTCAGTAGAGTAGCAACTTAAAAAACTGAATTTGAGCTTTACACTGAACCAAAGCTAAAAATACCAAGCTTATCAGGCAACATACACAATAAATGCCAGCAGATAAAGGATCTTGTGCCATTTTCAATTAGATGACAAACAGGTTGATCAGAAGATTATAGAATGACATTTAAAAAGGGAGTCCTAAGGATAATTTGTGGACCTGGTGTAGCTTAATGAAAGCAGAATTTTGACACTGAGAAGCAATACAATGATGATTAGTCTGAACAGGCAATTGCTAGCCATATTCATAATGAAAACTAGAAACAGATCTCAAGAAAAGATTTTTAAAAGTGACAAATGGAAATATAACTGTAACCAGACTTCTTGCCATGGAGACTTTCACTGAACAACACTCATGTGACATGACGGAAACTGATGTGGTCACTGTCATTGAGAAGCTAACTGAGCAGTCTGTCATGGTGGTACATTGGAAGCACACACTGTCTCATCTTCATTTATGTGACCCAGTATAATGGTGAATGTTATGTCAAACTGCTGTAACTGAGATTGTCAGTGTCATTACTGCTGAGCAGAAGATCACAACCTCTGGTTATTTTACATTTGAAATGAGAAAAACAACTCTGTTCTTACGCCTTATTTACTTCCCGTGCCATTAAACGTCACATAAGGCTCGCAGGGAAGTTTACCAAATTTTCCTGTTTTCAGCGAACTATTCAACCCCATCAAGGGATATTATGCTCATTAAACTGGGCTCTCTTAACAAAGTCCTCTTTAGAGTTTCATGTGGTCTGCCTCTTTTTCTTCAGCCTGTTGTGTTCCACTTGATAGCTTGTTTTGGGATTCTCATCATGTGACCAACATATGTCCATTTTCTTTTTTCTGATCAGCCATGAGACAGGCTGTTGTTTGCTCATCTGTCTTATCTCTGCGTTGTTCTTAAATTCATTCCACTTTATACCAAGTACTTTCCTTAGGCATTTATTTTCGAAAGAGTCTAATTTCATGTCTCTTTTTTTAGTTGTTTTCCAGCATTCACATGCATAAATGAGGGTGGCTATTACATTTGAATTGAATAATCTTAACTTGGTTTTTATGCTTATAACTTTTGAACGCCATATGTTCTCAAGATTCTTGAAGGTCAACGGTGCTTTTGTAATTCTAACTTCCTTTCTGGTGTCACCATCCTGGTCTATGTAGCTGCCAAGGTATGTAAACTAGTTTACTTCTTCAACAGCTGTTCCTTCTACATACATTTTTCCTTTGTGACTGATGAGAAGTTTCACTATTTTTGTTTTATCCTTGTTAATTTCAAATCCTATTTTACTAATCAGTGAAGACAGGGTATCTGGTTTTTTTTTGTTTTTTGCATCGATTTCATGCCACTGATATGAGTTACGTCATCTGCAAAATCAAGATCTTCTAGTTGGGTCCTATGTACCCAATCAATGCCTGTGCAACATTTTTTCATTATGAAGTCTATTGCAATTCCAAAAAGCAAGGGAGATAATATACATCCTTGTTTCACGCCTGTTTCAATCTGGAACTATTTGCTCATTCCTTCTCCTGTCTTGACTGCACAAACATATCCATTGTAGAGATCCTTAATGATGTTTACGATTTTAGATGTTATTCCATGTTTTCTTAAAATTCGCCACAATTAATCTCTGTGTACGCTATCAAATGCCTTTTCAAAGTCTATGAAACTCAGGATTAATGGTTTTTGCTTTTCAATATGGTATTCAAGTATTATTCTTAGAGTAATGATCTGGTCGAGCCAGCTTCTCTCTTTTCGAAATCCTGCTTGTTCTTCTCTCATTGCAGTATCCACTATATCTTTAATTCCATTAAGAATAACTTTGCAAAATACTTTTGACACAACTGATAGTAAGGTTACTCCTCTGCAGTTATTGCAGTCGCTAAGGTTGCTTTTTTTTTTTGTTTGGTATTATAATATAGTTCTTTTTTTTCAGTTTAGAAGGACCTTTTCTTCTTTCCAAACTTTATTAAACATTCTCTCTAGCTGGCTCATGTTGTCACTGTTAACAGCTTTTAACATTTTGGCTGTTATTTCATCCTCACCTGCAGCTTTGTTGTTAGCCACTAGATTCACTGTTGTTTCAATTTCATTCAATGTAATTTCATCTAGATTGACATTTAGTTGTGGGACTGGTAAATTGGCTTCAAGATTGATTAATTCATTTGGGTGTGGTCAATTAAGTATTTCTTGGAAGTGTTCAGCCAATCTTTGCTTTTGGTCTTTAATAGGGTGTCAATTTTGCTACAGATTGGTCTTTTTTTTAGATACAATAGTACCAGTTAGTCTCTTTTGTATGTTTTGTAGAGTTTTGTTGTCTCCTGTTTTTGCTGCTTTCTCTGCTTCTTTCACCATATTGTCCACATTAAGTAAGGATTGTAGATGGCAGTGGAAGAAAACTCTGTTAATCTACCATAAACTGAAAATTATATTCAAACAAGAAGAAGAATTTCACTATTCTTCTATGAATCCAAAATTCCATTGGATTCATAGGAACTTAATTTTTCTCTCATCAATCCAAAATTTCACAATCTTCAGGTTACAAAAGAGACACTGTAGACTTAATGCTCATTTCCACAAGATAAATGCTGTACCAACAGCCAAATGCATGTGTCAAAATGGCCCCCAGACTCCTGAACAAATACTACAGACCTGATTATATAAAGACACCCTCAAAGCCCAGGTATGGCCCAGAGAGAGAAGAATGGAGGAGAAACTCTGGGGTTCCTATGAAGACCTCCTGCTGACAGCAGGATTCATGGAGGTGACCCAGCTCCCTGTTTAGAAAGCTGAGCATATGAAATAGAAGGCAGAAGAAAAGAAAGAAGAAATCCAAAATTCTTTAACCTATGAACGTAAAAATCTATTTAAGTTGTGTTTAATCTAGATTTCAAGTTTATCCAAATCTTGGGATCTATTATACATATCAAAATCAACAGCACAAGAAAGCTTGTTTGCAATATCTATTACCAGTTTACACATAGCATACCACATATATACACACAGGCACAAAAGTACAATCAAGATAAAAAGAATCTACCTCAAATTTGTCTGCCCTCATGGCCTTTGCTGTTATTAGGCTATGTGGCATGGTTTGTGACATCACAGTGGTTGGGTCTGCACTGGCTGGCATGGCAACAGATGCAAGAGATGTTAAGTAAGGATTGTAGGTGGCAGTGGATGCTTGTGCTGGGATAGCAGACAGGGTCTGCAGGCTTGGATATGGTGTCTGTGGAATCAATACATGGAACACTTAGTTTTATGAATTTCTTTCTCACTAAATACCAACTAAGGAAATATATACAGTGGCTGCACATGACACAGTGTTCAATTTGACATCTTATCAGTTTTCACTAATATATACCAACAGATCTATAGTAAAAGACTATACTAATACACCTATTGTAAAAGAATGCATTCAAGGTGTGTACTGAGAAATTTGCTGTAAAAGAAAAAACAGTGTGTATTTTCTATTCTAATAGGGCACTTTATAGAGTTCAAAAAATATTTTGAAAATCTGTTTCTTAATACTCATCTACAGAATGGAGTGTATATTATTTATAGTTGCTTATACAAATATATATTGGACCACTTTAACAAGGCAAAGGAAACAGATTAGTAGTAAAAAATAAATAAAATTCAGTGCTTTTAGAACATACTACACAATCTATGATTCAAAGATGTATTGTGACCAGTGTAAGATGATTCAGTGATGTGTATATTATTTGGTTTACAGAGAAAACTTCTGCTTCAAAGATTCTAAGTCTAAATGAGGACATAACTGCACAGCTATTTTTTAAAGTATTGTCTTCATTGCTTTTCTGTCTGGAATTTTTAGGAAGAAACACTTATGTCTCTTACGTTCTTTCTTGGCATATCAGATTTTTTTCCCCTCTAAACACATAAACAGGTCTTCAGATTTGCTTAATTAAATTTCTTTAAAACTGCCGTTTTTTTCCAAAATCATCCAACAAGCTCCTATAATCATCACCAGAAGCAAGTCAAAGAGCTTCATCAGAGGGAAAACATATAAATGCTACGACTGGTGGAGGATGGAACTCTGGTATTAAAACAAAAACAAAAAACAAAAAAATACAGATAAGTAGGGAAGCTTAATAATTTTGAAAGACCTGAAACAGATCTTGGATAATCTATGACTTGTAAGTTTATGCACACTCAAGTCAGTGTTTTAAAAGACATCTTCATCTTGATGAATGAATAAAGTAGGACATAACGTTAAGTTAATAAAATTAACAAAAACTGAAGCAAACTACTATTAAAATATAGCAGATGTTTACGCATAAGTTCAAATTAAAGGTCTCTTATTACAATTTTAATGAAGCAAACGATGCACATGAGTAAGGCAACTACACAATTTTTTTTCTACTTAATTTTTCCTTCTCAAAATATCCATTATTTAGAGGTTTTGCCTACCAACTATAACATTCTTCCAGTATGGTCAAACCTTAGTATTATTTTATTTCTAGAATTTGCTGGACCTAACAACTACACCACTGTTCTAGTTTAGTCAACCCCTGGCTATTCTTTCATTTCTGGATTTTTCTGTCTCTAATAACCATACATTTGATAGCATACACAGAGATTCATTGTGGAGAATTTTAAGTCTATATGGAATACCATCTAAAACTGTCAACATCATTAAGGACCTCTACAACGGATATGTTTGTGCAATCAAAATAGAAGAACGGATGAGTGAATGGTTCCAGATTGAAACAGGCGTGAAACAAGGATGTACACTGTCTCCTTTGCTTTTTGGAATTGCAATAGACTTTGCAATGAAAAAATGCTGCACAGGTAACACAGCTAACTGATTTTGCTGATGACATAACTCTAATCTGTAACAATGTGAATTCCATGCAAGAAAAAAACAGATAGCCTGTCTTCAGGGGCTAGCGAAATAGGACTTATGTTGAAGAAGTCAATCAATCTGCATACCTTGGCAGCTACATAGATCAGTAAGGTGACACCAGAACGGAAGTTAGAATTAGAATTGCAAATGCAGCATAGATCTTCAAGAATCTTGAGAACATATGGCATTCAAAAGTTATAAGTACAAAAACCAAGTTAAGACTATTCAATTCATATGTAATATCCACCCTAATTTATGCATGCAAAAGCTGGAAAACAACTAAAGAAACAGACAAGAAATTAGACTCTTTTGGAAACAAATGCCTAAGGAAAATACTCTGCATCAAGTAGAACAAATTAAAGAAAAATGCAGAGATAAGACAGATGACTGAACAACAACAACAACCAGTCTCATGGGTGATCAGGAAAAGGAGTTGGACATATGTTGGCCATGTGATGAGAAGAAATGATCAGAGATTCCCAAAACAAGCTATCAATTGGAACACAACAGGCTGAAGAAAAAGAGGCAGACCACATGAAACTCTAAAGAGGAGATTGTTAAGAGAGGCCAAATTAATAGGCATAAAATCCCTTGATGAGGTTGAAAAGCTCACTGAAAACAGGAAAAATTGGCGAACTACCTTGTGAGCCCTATATGAGGTTTAACGGCACAGGAAGGATATAAGATATAAGAATAACCATACCTTCGCATATTTCGGCAGCACAATAGACAGAGGCGGTACAGAAGCAAGAACTGGAAAGGCAAGGAAGGCCTACAGCTGAGAAACATCTGGAAGGCCTAGGGAATATCCCTAACAACAAAACTTAGACTGTTCAATACAAGTGTCAATCGGTCCTGTTGTGTAGATCAGAAACATGGACAGCACCAGCCAAAAGTACCAAGAGACTGCAGACTTGTTAACACCTGCCTAAGGAAGAATTTTAAGATTAGATGGTCGGATGCCATCAGTAATGAAGAGCTATGGCAGAAAATGAACCAACACACAATGAAAGAAATGATAATGAAAAAGGCATTGGAGATGGATACGATATACTCTTTGAAAGCCTACCACAAACATAACCAGACAAGCTCTCACCTGGAATCCCCAGAGAAAGAGGAAGCAATGAAGACCTAGAAACACACAGTGAAGGAGTCTTGAAAAGAGATTAAAAACATCAACTACACTTGGATAGGGAAAGAAGAAACAGCCCAGGTTAGAAAAAAATGAAGAGCCATGAAGACCCCCTGCTGATGGACCACGCACCAGATAGGGGTAAAGAAAACAAGGAAGGGAAATAACTATACCATCCCACTGGTATAGTGAACTCCTAAAATTGCTTTATCCTGAATCACATTACTTAATCTCTTTACATCGAGATCACATTCTCCTTTTGAAAGAAAAGTGAATGAGCCAAAAAATACACATTTTTAGCAATTTCAATAAGATGTACGTATCAGAAGTAGAAAAGTTGACAAATAAGTTCTACTGATAAGAAGTACAGGAACATAATAGTGGTACGAATGAGAAAAACTTTTATAATAAAAATAATTATACAAATTATTTATTTTTAAACAGAATTGAAGAAGTCATTTAATCTTTTCCTGTCTAGTTTTAAACAGTGAAGCCAGGTTGTACATTGTAATCTAACTGCAATTTTATTTTGATATTGTTTAGCCTCCATTTTTCTTTCTCTGTAATCTGGTTACTACATGAAATCTACAAAAGATTTTTTTTTTAAAGACACACAAATAATGACCTTTAAAGATCTGTTTTAATTTATCTGCTGGGTGAAGATGCTGTCCAATATGGCAATCACTGACCTATAGCTGACATGCTGGCATCATGGCTGGTGAATCATAGTTGACCAGGAAGCCCCTGTCCCACCTATGTTTAAGGTACCCAAAGTAACAGGCCTAGCCTGGCTAATAGGGCAGGGATCACTATAGTTCCCACAGCAGTGGAGTCTGCTAAAGAAGCACTGCACATCCCCTTTTTTTGGCCCCCTCAAGGACCGAAAAAAATAGCCACCATAAGCTGTTCCCAAATCAACATCTCCACCACATCGACTGAGAAACCAGATGGCAGTTCCAGGGATATTGAAGAAGAAAGATTTATTTTCTGATTAATTTTTTTTTTTTCACAAATCTGAAGTCCTGTGTTAAATGTAAAAGTTTGTTTAAATCAGGCCTACTTTGATTTTACAAGGAATCCTTGATACATGATAGGAAAGGTTAAAAAGATTATGGATTAACTATAAAAAATGTCCCTACAAAACAAAAAAAATAACAAAGTATGTGAACAGTATAACAATTTTTATAAGAAAAACTAAAAGTCATAATATATGACCAAAGTGGCTGTCATGAAAATGATTTTTTTGCTGCATGGTGACCAAATTGAAATAAAATTGGGCACAGAAAATCTTAGAATCCATCAAGGCTAATAAAAAAAAGGATTATGTCTGCTACAAAAAGGGAATCAAAGAACCAAAGCGGAAAATGGCTAATTATAGCTGTGGCATTACTGAAAGTTTTTTTTTTAAAAATGTGCTGGTTTTAAATATGAAAGATGGTTTTGAGAAAATGTACTTCTACCAATTTTATTTCTGAAACTAAATATCACTAATAATATATTACTTTTCTAGGGCTGTACTAATCTACAGAAAAATGTACAGGAAAAAAAATATTAAAATTAACAGCAAAAAACTACTCTTGAAGGCAATACTAATCTATAAAAAAAGAGGGGGGGGGAGAGAATCTATGGAAATCGGGAAGCACTTCTAGGGGTCAAATCCTTTAGCAGCATCTACTACATTTTCCACAATTCTTTTTTTTTTTAAACTAAAAGTGAGACATACAATTTTTCAAACTGAATAATTTGAAAATTCCATTGATTAAAAAATTGTGGAGAAGTTTGGATGTAGTACTGTAGCTCTGCTGGTACTGACTGCATTGAACTACCTTTACACATAAATGCTAAAATGTGAAGGGAGAAAACTTTGAAACAAACAAAAAATATGGAGAGAAATCTAATTCAGTTAATGTCATAAGATAATGATAAAAGCATTTAAAAGCAATAAAATGTGGTGTGTAGCACAAGCATTGTTACATGCAGTCAATAATTGATACAAGCATCAGTAGACATCATGTGACACAATTTAATGGTCAGTACACAAATAAGACAGCCAATGAAAAGTAAACGCAATATCCTTTGCAGTGAGGGTTACTTTTCGAGAGGCAGCAAAGCTTACAGCAGCATCATAGGGGGAAGGAGCAATGGCAGCAGCAACAGCCGGTGTCAAAGTGGGTGGTCTCAGTACAGCTTGGGGAGGGGCCTGTGAACTGCTTGGGTGGGCCTATAAACACAGAAACAATCAGGAAACATGAACACATACAAATGAGCACATGCCAAACAATAAGCATAAAAATCTATGGTAAAACATGTGCCAACTCTTAATGAAAGCATACATGAGATGTTCTCACAAACAAATAAAGTCATATGCATACCTTCATTTCCTTTTTTTAACCATCAAGCACATATTTATATTAAAATGCTCAAGCAACAGCATACATAAGCATTCATAATGTCCTCATGAAAATACTTTACAACTGATATTCATGCAAGAAAGTTTTTTTTTTAATAATAAATACTGGATTCTTGTGTGTTACAAAACATACTCCAACAGGGGTTCTCAAATTTTTACATGACTACAGACCCTCATACTGCTCAGAATGTCCCTTTACCCCTCTTCACCAGACTGCATCATCATTATCATCATCATCATCATCATCATCATCATCATCAATAATCTTATAAGGTACCAACTTCAAAAGATTTTAAAAGCTAGGTTCTACTTTACATATGGATAGTTAAGAATGCGAAAGCTGGAAATCAACTAAAGAAATAGACAAGAAATTAGTCTCTTTTGAAAACAAATGTCTCAGGAAAATACTTGGTATAAAGTGGAACGAATTTAAGAACAACACAGAGATAAGTCAGATGAGCAAACAACAACCTGTCTGATGGGTGAAAAAAAGAAGATGGACATATGTAGGCCATGTTAAGAGAAGAAACAATCAGAGAATACCAGAACAAGATATCAAGTGGAGCACAACAGGCCGAAGAAAAAGAGGTGAACCACGTGAAACTCTAAAGAGGACATTGTTAAGGGAAGCCAGTTTAGTGGGCATAACATCCCTTAATGAAGCTGAAAGACTCACTGAAAACAGGAAAACTTGGCAAACAACTATACGAGCCCTATGTGACATTTAACGGAACAGGAAGGATGTAAGATGTAAGTTAAGAATAGAATAGCTTTGGGGGGGGGGGGGGAACACCAGAGTCCCGTACCCCCATCATTTGGTTCCTATATCCCTCTGCTCTCTAGGATTACATTACTGTTATTAGCCATTTTATCTTACATTACTGTACTTTGTTCATTAAAAAGTTGATTTATGTTTTATTTTCCATCCCTTTCTGTCCTCCTTCTGTAGCACCTAGCAGGTTTTGTTAGCTCCCTTGCATAGGCATCCTAAGCGAGCAGTCTTGTCCTCTCACTGTTCTGTTCTTTCTGATCCTTCCTCCATCCACCCATCCCCATATTGTCTTCTCACTCTGTGCCATCTGGGCTGCTTTTGTTTAGGTCATAGACATCCGATGGGGACAAGCTAAAGATATCTGAGCATAACACCATGTTGTTTACCATATGGTACCCTTTGTGATCCCCCCTTCACATCATTTCTCAGCCAATCTCTGGCTTCCACTTTATGCTCTGCTATGTCTATCTGGTACATTTTGTGCCCATCTTTCTTACTAGGAAGAGGCCAAAAAAAAGCTAAGTCTATATTTTTAATCTACTTTTCATGTTTTTACCTGTTGTTTTTTTTTTTTGTATGTGACCCTTGAAAAAGACTTTTGCTGAAATATTGGATTGTTGTATGTTCTTCATGTGCTCATCTTGCTTTCTGCCATTCTTGTTTCTGCCCACTTTTCTCTCTCTCTATCTTTTTGTAATACTGAACTACAAACCTCCATCTATTTCATCTAAAAGTTCTATACCCTGATACTTAGCAGATTTCACCTCTGATCAGGGAGCAGTACTGTTACACTGTTCTTGATTGTCTTACTATGTTTCTCATTCTGTGAACCACCAAAAGCTGTGAAGCACTAAAAGTTGTGAAGCATTAAAAGTTGTGAAGCATTAAAAGTTGCGAAACACTGGAAGTTGTAGTTCTGAACCAGCCTGGCAGTTTATAATAATGTCACATTTTTTTCACTCCCTTCTTTACAATATAACAGCAGCAAATGTTTTGAAAATATAAAGGATGGTATTTTCTTTAACTGTGTGTTAATGACAGGGTCAATGTCAGTGTTTCCCCTCCTTTTCACTCCCCCACTTGTTACTAAAATGTAATTGTGCAAAGTATACAGAGTATACCGAGTTTTCTATACAAAATTCCTGCAGCAAATATTCTATTTTCATTTTGCAAGAAATACAAAAGCAATGATCATTTGTGCCAACTCTCTCTCTCTCTCTCTCTCGTGCTCTCTTTCTCTCACACACACATACACACATCCAACCTCCCATTTCTAAGTTTTATTTCCAAATTAAATTCTCTCTATAGCTTCCTCATTCTGCAGTCCAAAATTGATTCCCAAATTCTGTGCCTTCTTATGCTGACTGAAAAAACTACTGCCAAATATACAACATTAGTAGACATCAGTTTAGCTGAAAGACTATATACTTGAGGAAACTAGACTTATCAAATATAGAGTAATAAAAAAAAAAACAAAAAAAAAGCTCAGAATTGTTTCAAACAAAGCTTAGAATCAATGTGTGAGTGTGTATGTGTGTGCATGCGTGCGTGTGTACATGAGTGAGAGAGGTGGGGGTGGGGAAGAGAGAGAGACATAAAAAAGTAAAGGCAATTTGAAAATTATGCAGTAACCACAGTGGATAGCTGATGCAAAAGTGCATATGAACAATGGCTGATGAGTATGCTGAACATGTACAGAGCAGTGGTTTTCCATAGTACTGTTGAAACCAAGATCAAATAAATACAGATGTTCCAGTGCAGGAACTGCACCATTGTTGAACGACATGCCACAGTGAGATTTCTTTGGGCACAGAGAGTGAACCCTGCTGAAATTCGCTCTGGGATGTTAATCGGTACAGAAGTGAAAACAGCATGACTCAATGAAAAGTTTACGAATGAACTGAATGGTTTGAAGCAGGAAGAACCTACGATGCTTGATCTGGTCAGCCATCAACATCAAGCAAACAAACCCACATTGACAGGGTTTAAGACCTGGTCAGAGAAGACTGATGAATTACACTGTCCACTTTTGCTGCTCATCTGGATATTAGCTATGGATCTGCACATGCCACAGTACATGATGACTTGAAGTGCTGCAAAGTTTCCACAAGCTGGATGCCCAAATAGATGACTGATCTGGGGTTAAGAAAGTGGTACGGACCTGGATTTGGGAGCAGCTAAAAGCTTCTGCTCCCAAGGAATAAAGAAGCTATGGAACGATACAAGAAGTGCACTGACCTACGAGGGACTATGTGAATAAGTAATACAATCATTATGTTTATTTGCTTAACCAGTTACTCATTATTAAAAGGCACACTGACGTTACTATCTGATTCTCCCTCGTGTGCTTATGTATGTATGTATGGATATATATATATATATATAAGCTTATATCATGTGCCCCATAAAAAAGCTGAGAAAGAAATGCACTACAAACTGTTTCAATTTTATTCTCATCTTGCTATTAAACAAGAAGATACCGGACAATGAAACCACAATTAGTACAAATGCATCTTCAATGAGAAAAGACAAGAAACAGCACTTATAAGTTATCTGTTATATAATAAATTAATTTCATTCTTTTGGTTCTTTTTTTTTATTGTTTTTTTTCCCCACTCCATAAAAACATAAAAGCTTCACACAAACAAACAAAAATAAAACTACAATTTAAAAAAAACACACACAATTGTCAGATAATTAATTGATAAGCAGCAACATTTGGCAAAGTATTATATCGAAAAGGCAGAGAAAGATTTTTGCACAAACTGTTACGCATGAGTAGCATGCTAGCAGAACATTTGGTAAGCACACATGAATGGGCAGAAGCAAAGAAAGAAGACTGGAGAAGCTGTGGACTGATATCTGAAAGATAACAGTTAGGCTGTACTGTCCTTAAATATATTTTTTTTTTTTAAATGTTCAACTACTGGACAAAACCCATGACATATAAATATTTTTTTTGTAACATTCATTATTTTATCAGGAAATCATACAAAGCCTGTTTTAAGTATTTACTGGTGTTTAAAATTATTATCTCCCGATTTTGGAACAAAGCCATATGATCGCAGTTATGTTTTATTTTTCATTTTTAGAGAGTTTTTTAAACAAATCATAGTAGTCTAACATTTGGCTGAATATGAATCATTCTAATTAGCAAAATTCTTCCATACAACTAGAACACAAGAATGCTGACACAAGATTATTCTTCAGCAATATAAAATCTGATATATAAGTCAAATATTAAATCCCTCTTTCATTACATAAGCCTGTTTCTACACTGCTCAGTATTTTCTACATGACTTAATGCTTTGTAATTCTACAAAGAATCTTTATTTATAGTTTTTATATAACATAGCGCTGTTTGGGTCTGACAAAATGTAGATAAAATTAGTATTAAAAATCCATAGTAGTAGTATTAACTAATATTATTCTACTAACGTTATAAATAATTCTGCTTCAAATACAACGAAGACAGCAGAGAACTCCTGACTGCAAAAGAAAATGCCTATCACAGATAATCATCAATACCTGAAATATGTTTATGCAGCTGCACTGTCTTCTTCTTCTTCTTCTCCTTCTCCTTCTTCTTCAGAGTTTGCCCTTAACAGGGCACTGACTGTGCTGTGTAGATGTTATACACCTTGCTTGTTTCAACACATCCCTCTCTGGTTTGGTATCAGTCTTATACTGGTCTGCACATACATGAGACAACCAAACTTATGTGGGAAGCTACAGAGTGAAAGACCTAGTATCTCCTTGTGATGAGGCTCACTGGGTTTCATTTTTCATTTTTCATTTTCATTGGCTCATGTTTCTCAACAGGAACTTCCAGACAGATGAGGTCAAATGAAAAAGTGCTAATGGTAATTAAAGATTCCACGCTCTGAAATCGTGTTCTCAAAATGTACTTCAACTTCTGAATCAAAAGAGAGATATTATTCAACAGATGATGATACTTCTGCATACCAGCAAGAGAAAAGTTTCAGAGATTCAGAACTTTGATTTCATCATGATGGATTATCCACAATATAGCCCAGACTTGGTTTAACTATGTTGGATTATCCATTATATGAGTAAAATCCAGGCTTGGAATGTTGGATCACTTGGTTTAACCATATTGAATCATGAGATATATAGCCCAGATTTTGGTTTCACTTTGTTTGATCATCCATTATAAAGCTCCAACTTTTATCCACTTTACATCCACAGCTCCCTAAGCTCAAGGAGTGACAGAAAAGACATCACTTTGAGTTCAGATAATGGCCATGAAGATCAAGGTGATGCAGTGCTTCTGCCATTAAACCTAACCCATTGCATTGCAACAATATCATAAAACCAGTGGATCATTGTCAGAAATGTCTGCACTGCCAAAAGGATTATAAAAAAATCTTCTCTTCATTAGTTTCATATATCCAGGGATCTAAACCAGAAAATAGGATGCCTCTATGACTCCCATCATCAACAAGTCTTCATCATATGTGCCCCTCAGTTTTCTACCCAGTGCTCTTTTTCCTACATAAAGATACAATTGTGTAACAGTGAAGAATACAGTTTATGAAAGTTACTTGTTTGAGTTATACCTATAACCATGGTCAAACAGAAGTAATAGGAGGAATTATTTTTCAAGATACTTTCATGTATCATGGAACTTAGTAATGATGGATAAAACTAGTTAGAGGAAGAGAAAGAGCCAGATATATAAAGAAATAAAGAAGCATTGCTTGCAAGTGTTAGATATTCTTGGAGCTTATGTACAGGAGTAATGGAAAAGAGAGAAAGGGGGATATGAAGTATTAAAAATATCAAAGTAAGTAGTAGAAAAGACTAGGAATGATAGAATGGTAAGTCATAATTAAGATGCCATTGTTAAATATGAAGCATTAAGTGTCTGCAGTGCAACCAAGCAACATAAATGATAAGACAAACATAAGACTACATGACAACAATATGAGCAACAAGTAAAATCTATTTTAAAAAATGCAACTGACCAAATACGAGAATTGTCCAGGCATTACTGCAGGCACTGCTACTGTCTTTGTTCCCGCCTCATATGCCAAAAAAAAAAAAGGAAAAAAAAAAGAACATGCAGGTAAATTAGTTTGGGCTCTGAAACACATAAACAAACAATTGCTTTTTGTATCTGTTTATTCTGTGCAGGGTACAGGCTATCGACAAGCAAGGTCTATGTGTTCGGGACTGAATGGGAATATCCTAAATTTGTAAAGAGTGCCAATGATAAAACTATAAACGTTCACCTGTGCTTAAGCCAGTGAGAAAACAGCTTCAAATATTGGAACCTTAGTCCATGTTGGTTCTAAAAACAAGCTTGTGCCACACTGACTGCAAAGATTTAAGGTATTTGTAACTATAATTAACGTTTAAATTCTGATGATGTGGTTTAAAAAATTAAAAAATAAAAAAACAGATAAAATGTTTGAAAACTGCAGATGGCTGGTAAATCAGTGATGATTATTCAATTGAAAAGAATGTTCCCATCCTACTGAGGACATTACTTTTCCACATAATGTGTTAAACTTCTCATTCTTTATGATGATTACTTTTCTATACAATGTGTTAAATTTCTCATTCTTATAATTCTTTCACCTACAGTCCCATGTATGACACAGTTTTTGCCAACAGAATATACTACATTAACTTATGTTTGCTTTTCATTACATCTGATCTGAGTGTGTTATGCATGTGCCCTATGAAAACCTTTGATTCTTTTTATTTTTATTGCAATTATTTAGAAGCAAATATTCACTTCCTTCAGTCTCACATAATTAAACCACAAATATTACATGAAAACTCTCCTTCTTCTTTTGCGTTCACTATATTTAGACCATAAAATTGGTGCTGCTTTTTATGTCATAGATATTCATTATGTAAGCAGAACTGTACTAAATGTTACTTAAAGTGTATTATGACAAAACGATGCAACAGAATGAGATAATATGCAGACTAAACTGCCAAACCTGCAGTTTCATTTATCCTATCAAACTAAGCTAATGCGATTCCTTCTGTCAGTTTTTTTTTCCTTTCACTTTCATGAACCAACTGTTAAAATAGAACTCTGATTCGATGTAACCAGCAAATAAAGTGCAATATAGTCTGTTTATCTTTGCTCCTTGCAATGATATATATATATTTTTTTTTTCCCCCAATATTTCATAGTTAAAGATTTTTTTAAAAAATTACTGCAGAATTGTTCTAATATTTTGTGTTTAATATTCACTTCACACATCCATCTTTCCCATCGCAACATATGCTTTTGAGACCTGGACACTTAACAAAACAGCTGAGAAACACATAAATGCCTCTGAACGTAAATGCTACAGAAGAGTTCTTCAAATATCATGGACACAAAAAAAGAACAAATATATCCATACTTCAAGAACTTACTATTGAATAAGTTGGCTAGTAAGGAAGATTAAAGAGAGAAAACTTAAATATTTTGTACATATTAAACATCATGATAATTTAGAGAAGACAGTCTTGTAAGGGTACATAATGGGAAAGAGAAAGAGAGGAAGACCAAGGTGAAGATGGCTGCAAACATTGTTGATGATCTGTGAATGGAAGCATCAGCAGCAGGGCATCTTGCTTACAACCGAGAGGCCTACAGGAGAGCTGTTAGGGAGGCAAAGTTCTGCAAAGGACATGCAAATGAGTGATTGATTCCCTTCACAAAATTTTTGATAGTAAGAAAATGATTAAAATGTGTCTTTATTTTGATGTTTTCTATTTTATCTGGTTCATAGATCTGCAGTTGTTTCTGTTTTCTAGCTACAAATTTTTTTTCTTTTCTGCTTTCTAACTTTGACACTTGTTTCCTTTTTCCAGCAATGCAGTTGTTGCTTCTTTTTCTAGCAATGCAGCTGTTTTTCTGTTTTTTAGTTCTACAGTTGTTATTTATGTTTTCTACCTCTACATTTATTTTATAGCTCTGCAGTTGGATGTTTAGTTTTGCTGTTTGCATTTTCTAACCCTGCTGTCTTCTAGATTATTTCTTTTTTTCTTATTTTCTTATGAGTATTATTATTTATGATTCTTTCTTTTTTTTTTCTTTTTTTTTAATAGGAAGTCCATATTTTTAAGACTGTTACTACTGCATCATTCACTCTGTTACAGCAATGAATGTTTCTTTACTGCTTTTGAACACTACTACAATGAAGCTGTCTAAATTTATCATGTAGTAAAGCTGCAGGACACTAGCAAATTTACTAATGACCATAAATAACATAGTTTTATGATTTGTATAAGCAGGAAATCTAGAAGTCTGTAACTATTGGCCATTCAGTGAATTAAAAAAAAAGAAAAACAATGTGTGTTTTTAATAATTCGCCTCTACAGGTTTGATGGATTCAAGTTAAAAATATGGAGTTCTTCACAAATGTCATGCATTTACTACACCAGATAATAATGTTACTTCCAATTCTCGCCACACTTAACATTTACATTTTGTCTGAATAGTGAATTCAGTGAACAAGTCGATCAGCTGGCCTTGAATGTACATTTCTGTCATGTACAGTGGTTATTTTAGGATTCACTTTCATGAAAATGTTGGCCATGTTTATGAGAAAACTCTGCTGGTGACTAGATGAGCAAAATGCTTACATTTTTTACTGAAATACTGAAAATGGTTCCACTATAAACTGTAAAATAATCAAGACCCTGTATTTGCACATCTTGTATGCATACATGCATTTTTTGACCCACCTTTATGCATTTTTACTTTGATATCGTTCCATTGTTTTAAATCTTTTGACTGGATCATAGGACTATTCTATAACTGTGTTTTATAACTTCCTTTCCTTTTACATTCTTCTTGTCTTTGTGTGGTTAACAATGTCTTACCATTATTAATCAGTTTCACTACAGTTATTCTCCTTTGTTACTGTTATTTTCTTCCGCTACATAAGTAATGATAGGTTTATTATTAAAGCATCTTCCACTGTAAAATACATAATAATGATTAATCACGCTGTTGAAAACAAACTTCGATATTTTGAAAAGTTTTCTCAGAAACTAGTGTATGCTTTTAAAGTAATGAGTGTTAGAACTGACAACAAGATACTTCTTTTTTACTAGAGAATAATATGAAAAAAAAAAATTCATTAAAAAAATGGTGGCAAATGTTTAAAAGTTAATCATCCAAAGTTTAAACATATGAAAATGACTGAACACACAAGTTAACAATGAATTTTGACGCTTTAAGTGAGAATATAAAATGCTGAACAAGCAGATTTTTAAAAAAAAAACACATTGTTACACAGTTATTCCCATTTTTGAATAGTTGAATCAGTGGTTGATCACACTCGTGTGATTTTAAATTACTCTCGTATCTCCTGAATCTGTACTGTGTGAATTTTAAAATATCTTTATGTCTGCTTGTTTAGTATTTTGTTTCCTATGTGTACTAAACAAAATATTAAGACCACATTAGCCATGCAAGACCAAGTAATATAAATACAAATTTAGCAAAGATAAAGCATGAAGGATACATATAAAAAACATAAGCACAGCTAACTACATGGACTTTAAAATTAGTATGCAAATAACTGTTTTCAATCAATGATAAAGGACAAACAACAATATCAAATTTAAACATGCGACAATCTGGGGACACATTCAGGGGACATACAATTTTTATAAATGGGCTTATGAAAAGTAGAACTTCTAATATCTTCATCTCCATCGCTGTCGTGTTAATATGCAAAGTTTGATCATGCCTGTCCTTCAGTGCAAATGTTTGATGTCTTCCATCAGCTCAGTTGATTATTTTATGTCTTTTTTTTTTCACTTACACTTATCATCATCTTCTTCTTACTTATTGTTCCTGGTGTTATGATATTTCTGAGCCCTCATTTTCCTCATTACATGTACAATGAATGTCAGCTGCCCTCTTCATATATTTTTAATGAAATTAATCATCTCCTTGGCAGAAAAATAGACTTACAATTGGCTGCAGTTTAAAGGAGAAAGGAATATCATTTTTGCTATAGGGCTATGCATTCGTTTATCATTTGTCATGCAGGCAGACCACTGATAATCATTCTTCTTCGATTCTGCACTATCTCTGAAATTTCCAATCACTTTTGGGGCTTTTTTCAAATCATCTGATCAGACTACTTCAGATATTTTTCTTCTGTCTTCCCTCATTCTTTTCCCCTTCACTTTTTCAGTTCTCTAATTTCTGCCTGTGTACAAACAAATTAAATATTTGCATATTTGTACACTAGCAGTAATCTGACTCCTTATCTATAAGCTTTAAGCAACATAAAAAGCTAAGAAGTTTTTAACGAATGGAAATACAAAGTATAACGGACACATTAAAGACAAAATGGACATGAATCAGAGAAAAAAAAAGGGATCTGACGTCACTTAAAAAGGAAAAATAAAAGGGGAAGTTAGAAAAAATGAATAATTGGAGCACAAAATTTTTCTATTTCTCAACTTCATTCAGTTACTTTGCTCCACCCCTCACCCCCCCCCCCCCCCCCACAACCACCTTGCACAACATGGCAAAATTTATTCATCAGGCACCAAGTTCATATGTTTGTTATCATGTTTCTCCATATACAAAGCAGACCTTTGTATATCTAAATTAGATCACCCTGCCTTTTCTTTTCCTGTCCCACAGTCGGCCATTTTTTTTTTTTTTTAACTTTTGACGAAACATCCAAAGAATTTTGATTCCAGTTTTCTTGCAGTTTTATGCTCATTTTTCTTTGTTCTGTAATGTTTCTTTGACTTCCATTTCCTGCTACATATGTTGCTCTTGATTTACTTTAACTGCGATAATTCTATTATTATTATTATTGAAATCCCCTTTAATGACCTGCAGTAGAATATTTGTCATTATTTTCACCACTGGTTCTCAAACTGGGGACAGCGGCAAGATCCAAAGGTGATGGTATAGGAAAAGGGAATGGCGGCGGGGGGCAATATATTCAACTGAATAAAGCTGGTTTTTGAGGGCTCTGTGGATATGGCCTGGTAGGCAAGAAGGTAGCAGCCCAAAAAAGATTGGGAATCACTGATGTGACCAAAAAACCAAAAAAATTACAGGCTTATCACAACTCAAGCGTTATAGGCAATGCTTCAAAGATGATGAGTCTTACTTTTGTGACTGACCAGCTTCCTCTACCCTTCTTCTCATCTGTGTGTTGCAGTAATCAGATTTTCAGTGCTGTTATGCCTTCCTTTGGCATACTTTAAATTATATTCTCTAATTCTGAGGATTATGAATTCTCACACTCCTTCCTTTTGTGGCAGATGTTTAAATATTTCTGTCTCCATGCAGTGTTTTGTGCAGTGTTTTGGTGACGAAGGTGTTGGTCAGTGTGGCACACTGCTGTGCTGTTGCTTTGTTTTTTTTTTTTATTTCTCTTTTCCCTCCTATGTCAGAATGCTAAGAGGCAGTCACTCTGTGTGTTTGTGCCTTATTCACAGAATGAAGAACACTTGAGTGGTATAGTGGTTAGTGTGCTGGTCTCTCAATGTGGAGTTTGGTGAATCAAGTCTGAAATGGAGGTGTTCCCGATGACCCAGCTGTAGAAGTGGGTACCCTGGAAAGAAAGGCAGCCAGGTGTGGTGCTGATAATACAACCTTCTAGTGTACTGACAAATCAAGGGAAAATAGGCCCAAGCGTCATACCTTTATGTGCCTCTGACATGACACGACTACATTTCACAGGCTGAAGATTTAGTACTTGTCTCTCCAGCTCAAACTGTTTAAATTGTCTTTGGGGGGGAACCATTAACGAAAAAATGGGTTCTGCAAATCATACAACAGATCCAACAGTTCTGTCTGTATAAATGCATTTAATGTAGATCAAACTTTCTGCTATTCTCCCACCTTAGTGGGAATTCTAACTTTCTACTTTCCTTATTTCACAGACAGAATCTATCAGCTAATCATAACGCTATCAATGTTCTGTGAAAGAATCGATCCAACTGCTTCCATTAATAATGTTTATATTTTTTATTCATTTTTAAAATGGTTTTAAGTCATGAAATTATCTTACATCTTCTTCTACTTTTCATAAAATCTTTCCTGTGCTGTTAAACGCCACATAGGGCTCACATGGTAGCTCACTAAGTTTTGCTGTTTCTGGCGAGTTTTTCAACCTTGTCAAGGGATTTTATGCTCACTAGTTTAGCCTCCCTCAACAATTTTCTCAGAGTTTCCCGTGGTCAGCTTCTTTTTCTTTGGCCTGTTGTGTCCCACTTGATAGCTTGTTCCCTGATTGTTTCTTCTCATCAAGCGGACAATATATGTCCATCTCATTTTTTTTAACACTGATGAGACAGGTTGTCTGAAAATCTGCCTTATCTCAGCGTTAATCTTGAACTCATTCCACTGTATACAGAGTATTTTCCTGAGGCATTTAGTTTCAAAAGAGCCTAATTATATACAAAATTCTATCAGTCCCTTGACGAACTTTGCCTCCCTAACAGCTCTCCTGTAGGCCTCTCGGTTGTAAGCAAGATGCCCTGCTGCTGATGCATCCATTTGCAGATTATCAACGATATCTTGCAGCCATCTTCGCCTTGGTCTTCCTCTCTTTCTTTTTCCCATTATGTACTCTTCCAAGATAGTCTTCTCTAAATTCTCATGACATTTAATGTGTCCAAAATATTTAAGTTTTCTCTCTTTAATCCTCTTTACTAGCCAGCCTTCTTCAATATCAAGTTCTTATAGTATGGATATATTTGTTCTTTTTTGTGTCCATGATATTTGAAGAACTCTTCTGTAGCATTTACATTCAAAGGCATTTATGTGTTTTTCAGCTGTTCTGTTAAATGTCCAGATCTTACAGGCATATGTTGTGATGGAAAAGATCCATGCCCTTAAAAATCTTATTTTTGTAGTTCTGTCTGTTCCTCTCCACGGCTTATTTAGTACAAAATTATATACCCATTTTTAAAAAATGTAAAAAAATCACTGAATTAATATCTTAATCACCAAAAAAAAAAAAAAAAAAGACAAATCAAGAATCAACATTACAAAATTACAATATTTAAACCAGTGGTCTCCATTAATAAGGATTCTGGAGAGATTGTTGTTAAATTAGAGGCCATATATGAACTATAAATTCATAAGAAATTTTCACTGGACCATATCCCTTGATTTTGTTTTCTTTTTTTCTTAAAAATCTTTCTAGGTCACACTGCCGACTCCACAGTCATGTGTGAGGAGACCCCTGATTTGAACCAAGCCAACATGATTGTTGGCCAGGTTTCTCATAATTTCCAAAGCTAAATAAAAGGCCAAATAAAAAAAAAAAAGATAAAGTAATAATAATAATACTAATGATCTAGCAAAAGAGAACCTTCCCCCCCCCCCCCCCATTTGCAAAAGAAAACTCCACTTTCTTGATACAACAAACTATGAAGCAAACATAAATTTACTGAAAGCGTCTATAACTAGAGATGCGGGAAATATCAGTCAAAACCACACCCTTACCGGGACCTGTTTTACTTGTGTCTGCATTTTTATAAAATAAAATTTCAAACAGCAAAGTGAGAATAAAATAAAAGTTCTGAATAAATTTTTTTTTTTTTTAATCAAAGAAATAAAACTGAAAGTAGCCTTTAAAAATTCTTAGTTCATATGATTAACACAAGAAGAAGAAAAAATTGTAAAAGTTTTGCATTAAGATGTCCATCAGAAAGAGGACTCTTCAAATGTGAGAGAACTCCTCGGACAAAAAGTGGTTTATTTTAAATGATTTGTTTGCTAATATATGGGCAAAAGAAAAGAATTATTTATAAAGAGAATTCACCATCATCATCATTATCATCATCCAAAGTAAGAAATTTAACATAAAGTATTATCATTATATCATCCAATATAGACTTCTTTGACTCCTTTTAACTAAAAAATATGCTGCAGAATGGTGAAGGTAAGCTGCAGAGTAAGTTCTCCAAACAGCCTAAAGGGAGCAGTGCTTTCCAGCAAAGTTCCTACCACAACTGGAAATACATTTCAGCTTGTGATGGTTAAGTTGAAGCACTACATCAGTCAGTTTGAGAGAGAGAGAGAGAGAGAGAGAGAGAGAGAGAGAGAGAGAGAGAGACAGCACAATTCTGAGTTAGGATGGAGTCTTGCCAATACTTTATTGGTCCTGTTTATTGTACCCAGTCCTCTAGCACATTTACCTTCACCACTGCCTACTCAAAGTGGCAGACACCACAACCGGCCCTAGCAGCAACGTACAGTTTTCATGTTACATTTTACATTTGTATTGTTTTTTACACTGGACATTATTTAACTCCACAACAAATATGTTGTTCAACTGAATATGGCATGACCCATGTGCATATGTGAAAGTGAAAAATAACGTCCAGAGCGGAAATACAACATATAACATAAAAACTGTATTCTGCAGCAGGGGCTGGTCTTCTGCTCATCACCCTGTATTAAAACAAACAGCGAGAAACAAAGTAACAACCAGATTCAAAGATATATTTATGTATTTCATGATCACGCGTGTCTTGTATTTGTCATAATTACTTGGAATACGACTCTAAGTCAACTTAATTATGAGTGACAAACCGAGAAAATTATTTACCGGGGAAGAACCTTCTGCTATAAATACTTCTATAATCCTTTGTAAATATTTCTTCAGCGAACACTCAATGATGCTCAGAAGTGTATCAAAATGAGTCACGAGTATAACAAGGGAAATTACTAAGAAAAAAAAAAGGTGCTACAAACCCTTGCTAGTTTGAACAATAACTTCATTTTGCTGAAATAATGGCTCCAAATTAAAAACAAAAAACAATTAGGTCAGCACCCATTGGTTTTTTTGTTTGTTTTTTTTTCTTCATTTCCACTGAAAGGATGACATATCTTTCTTCTGCTATATTTCCAAACCTTACATTCCAAATATGACACTTTTACCATTATGCTAATTTATTCTGGTCTATATATTCAATGTAAAAAAAAATTCTTTTAAATTAAAAGCTGCCGCATACTTTACGCTTCTTTTATTTCTTACAAGGATGACCTTCATATGCAGGTGCGTCCCTGAGTCAGATGTTGCACTGCATCAGTCACATAAATCATCACACAACTTGCTTTTTAAAATTTGCAACAATCAAGCACTGACACATGCAGCAAACATAAGTGAAACTTCTGGCCACTAAAAAATAAATATAGGTTTATTCAGGACTTTTTATTCATTTTTTTTTTTTCAGTCGGTTGAGGTGACCATGAGTCAAGTGTATAAACTGCAAGACCTGGCACATGTTCTGCACTCCCCCCGCCCCCAGAATAGTGATATTAAAATTTACATATCTTAGCTATGGATAAATGTGTGTCACATTACTATGTCTATAAGATGAAGCAGAAATATTTATTAGGTTTGGGGCTGGCATGTTTGCATTTGATTTTTTAGAGATGAAACAGTGGGATAAAACATTCTGTAAACAGTTGAAGTTGAATATGAATTTAGAAGTTTCTAAAAATCTCAGCTTAAGTAATCAATGCGAACAATTAAATAGCTTTTTGAAGAAAAAGATGAAATTTTTGTGATTTTTTACCCCCCCCCCCCCCCCCCCCCCAAGTGGTACTGTACATTGATTTAGTTTCTACTCTCCTGCTAATTTCCACTTTTAATTACTTGACCTATTTTCAAAATATGTTATAAAAAATGGATGAACAATAAAAATCATGACACTCTTGAATTTTAGAAAAAAAAAAACGTTGAAAATTCCCATTTTGATTTTAAATTAAAATAAGGTTCCAGTTTTACTGCTATTTCTATGCTTCGCTGTTTATTTCCAGCACGTAGCACTGGCTTTTGACGCTGATTTATGTCAGTCTTTTGTACGTGGACAACATTTATTAAAATAAAATGTAGTTCTCGTCTCCAAGGAATCTCTTTAAAAAAAAAAACTACTTTTCTTTTAAAAAAGCAGACAAATGATGTGTAAAATGGTCAGTGAAAAACTTTTTTTAGTCCTATAGCAGAAGTGGAAAAAAAATATCAAGTGAAGCTTGTACTATGCACATAAAGAAAAAAAATCTATTGTCATCAGAATAAACTTATGGAAAAAATGAAAACTTAACATATGAAAATAAACACCCATGGGAATTTGACTTTAAAAAAAATATGCGAATAAAGTTTCAGATGAAAGAATAGAAAAAGAAAATCCCAGGAGAATAAACTCTGTACTATAATAGACCTTCAAGGATCTTGAGAACATATGGCATTCATAAGTTATAAGCACTAAAACCAAGTTAAGATTATTCGATTAAAAAGTAATATCCACCCTCACTTATGCATGTGAAAGTTGGAAAACAACTAAAGAAATAGACAATAAATTAGACTCTTTCGAAAACATATGCCTAAGGAAAATATTCGGCATCAAGTGGAACGAATTCAAGAACAATGCAGAGATAAGGCAGATGAGCAAACAACAACCTGTCTCATGGGTTATCAGAAAAAGGAGATGGACATATATCAGTCACGTGATGAGAAGAAACAATCAGAGAATCCCAAAACAAGCTATCAAGTGGAACACAACAGGCCGAAGAAAAAGAAGCTGACCATGTTAAACTCTAAAGAGGACACTGTTAAGAGAGGCCAAATTAACAGGCATAAAATCCCTTGCTGAGGTTGAAAAGCTCGCCAAAAACAGAAAATATTGGCAAACTACCATGTGAGCCCTATATGATGTTTAATGGCACAGGAAGGATGTAAGATGTAAGAAAACAGGATATGGATTTGTCTAGCCATGAGAGAAAAAAATGCACTAACCACATGGCCATGCTCACACTAATGAAGTGCAACTTAGTAAGGTTAGAAACAATGGAAAACACAGGCATAACACTGTATCTCCCAGTAAGCATTAATTGCATGGAAACAGGAATGAAAAAAAAAAAAGAAATGAATACGTTTCATTTTTTTACAAAGTGTATTAGATTTGAGAGAGAGGAAAAACAGTAACACACTGACTGAGGTTACAACCCAGTTATTAGAGGACAGGAAACTAACCACTAGGCTACACAGCAATCCCCTGATTGGTGAACGAGGTTCAAATCCCAAAAGTTCTCTTAATAAGTTATCTCATATTTATTTGCTTCGTTTCTATTTTTAGATTCTCAAAATCTTATTTCGACATTTAACCCTGCTTAACTCTTGTACAGCCAAACCATGCCTTAGAGGCAAACAGGGATATGATGTTAGTCCCCATATTTTCCTTGACCTGTCAGCACACTAGAGGGTGATATGGTCAGTATCACGCCTGGCTGCCTCTCCAGAAGAAGTCGGGTACCCATTTCTACAGCTGGGTGAGTGGGGTGCCTCCAGCCAGATTCGAAACCCTGACCTTTGCCATGAGAGCCCAGTGCACTAACCACTTCACTACTCAGACGCCCAAAACAACACTAAAAACTTTATAACAAATAGCTCGATATTTCCAACCACACCACTTTATTACAAGAATGGCAGTAGATGACTCAGCTAAATTAAAACCCACAGAGTGCATGATTAAGTTTAAAATAATCATTGTTATTTTATGCAGAGATTCCAAGCTCAGTGAAGTACTAACAATTATGAACAGAAATATGCATGGAGCAAGCTACTGAAATGTTATCATGCTACATACAATAGCAAAGCAAAATTAACACAAATCCAGCATTCACAATTAACAACAGCTGAATGCAAATGGTTTAGAAAATGTTGAAGATGCGAGTTATTACACAGCGAAAGTAATGAATGTGACAGATGAAACAGAAACAGTGAAACAGGTTTAGCCACGACCTGGACACAAGATGTTGTACTTCTTTGGCATGGCTCAAGGGGTAGTGCCTGATGTAGACCCCCAACCCCCCCCAAAAAAAAAACCCATAATGGTGGAGCCGTTTGAGAAGCTGGATTCTTTGGTTCATTCAAGGAACTGGAAGTATGCAACTGTAACTCCACCATGACTGGTCCCCAAGCCCAGATGAGAAAGATGGAGGGTTGGAATTAGGGTCAGATAGGCAATTATGTAAAATGAAAAGGTCAACAAGAGCTCAGTAATAAATGAAGAACCCCTGCTGGTGGCCTAAGCTCCAGATAGGGGTAAAGAAGACAAGAAAGGAAGTAAGTTACGTCTAATTTGACACTGAGGCCATACTTCAAAATCAACTACATTGGCTGCAGAAGAGCCCTGGTTTCCAGTTTAGGGGAGATAACCAATGAAAGACTGAGCAGGAAAGCAGGGGGGAATATGTTAAAAATAAATGCATGAAAACAGAAGTATATGTGCTACATCCCTATAAATGTGTTGTAATAGTAACATAAATGTAATCCACAACTGCATGAATGTGTGAGCACATGTGCAGATGTATGTGAGTACTCACCACTGGTAACACACTTGCATACTGCGCTTGCTGGTAAGCCTGCAGCTGAAGGTTCTTAAGAATGAGGTTGTTGCGACCATTCTGAAGCAGCTGTTCGCGTAGATGCTGAGGCGGGTGAAGGTATTTACACGGAGGGTCCTTTCTCTGGCATTTACCCTGGAGAGCAAGACAAATAAAACTGAAATGAAAATGAAATTTGTGTGTGAAATGTCTACGGCTTTTTTTTAGGCTAATCAACAAAGATTCAAGCAGCAGTTCTGAATCTGTAAACATGAACAGACTGCTGGAACACTACGTCAAACGTGGAGTGGCCAGACAAGAGCACTACAGCGGGAAGCAAAGAATGCTGATTAATCAACACAGAACTGGTATTGTCAGCCACCAAACACTGGGTGGAAATACTGAAGATGGGATCGAAGCACTCACGGACTAATTGTCCAATGTGCAATGAGGATGATCCCTCGACTAACTGATTAAGCTAATCATACATAATTTTTTTGGTATGAGTTTCAGATGTTTTTTGCGTAAGTGATTATTTGTGATTATTTTAGCAATGACATGGGAGCTTCCAACCAATTTTTTTTTCGGGGGGGGGGGGGGGGGTGGGGGGGTGTGATACTGGGCTTTTGTGAAATAATTTGGTTTTAACTTCGGGGTTGCAGAGTGATGCTGTGAGGAAGTTTGAAAAGTAAGAAGGGGTGGATTTAGTGGAGAGGTACTATAATGATTGAAGAAGATGATGTTACGTGTAACTAAACAGCGAGTTTAACCCATGTGGTTCCAGCGTCCCATAATTTTGAATGCAGCCAAATGTGGCCCCAACCACAGAGGCAAATCTGATTTTCTGGTAACAGCCATTAAACAATGTCACGCAGATGACACAAGCCACCTGGCACTTGAGAACCGCTGCATTCAAAATTATGGGATGCTGGAACCACATGGGTTAAACTTGCTGTTTAGTTACACGTAACATCATCTTCTTCAATCATTATAGTACCTCTCCACTAAATCCACCCCTTCTTACTTTTCAAACTTCCTCACAGCATCACTCTGCAACCCCGCTATTTTCTCTGCAACCTCTCTTCTCTGCAACCCCTCTTCCTCAATCACCTGTTTCAATTTCTCCTAGCTAGGCCAGTAGTGCGTCACTCTCTCTCCCCTCCCCGGTTCTCCATCCACCACCCCCAGTTACAACCCACCGACCACATGTCACAAGTCTCTATTTAAACAATTTCCACGTCCTGCCAGATCCATTCCTGACACACATCGCCGGACAAGCCACACCTTGCAATTTACAGCTAGTACTCCTTTAAAAAAAATTTTTTTTTAAACAGTGTTCATGTGAATCTATACTTTATCTCCTCTCTCTATTTCTTCGTCCTGTATGTTTTTGTATGATTAAGGCTCACGCCGAAACGTCACAACTTTGTAATCGTTAAGTAATAAAGCTGCTCCTACTTTTTTCCGATTTTATACATTCTAGTATCACAGCTTTACTGCAGTGCTTAGTGTATAGTTGTATACTTATACACCAATTATTGTGTTACTGATTAAGAGACGGTGGGGTTGGAAATGTAATACACAAGAAAAGAGAGACTGATAAAATGCAGAAAAGAAGAGAATAATTTGAAGAATAGCGAACTATCAATTTCCTAACAACTGAAACCAGAGCTGAAGAATTCAATTGTTGTAGTTATTTGGGGAAGATAACTCGGGAATATTTCAATAAAAATAAATCTGGTTGCTTCCCTTTTGTCGAACCTAAGTTACATGCGGTATGTCCGTCACAGTCATGCGCTTCAGAAGCAAAATTTGAAACAGCACCGACTCAAAATGTCTCACACAGACGAGTGTCCATGTGGCAGTGGAGTCCAGACTCCAGAACATATCCTACAAGAGTGCCCAAACCATGCAGACCTGAGGCGTGAGACATGGCCAGAGGAAACAAGCTTGGGGCAAAAGCTTTAGGGTCCTATTAGGACTGCGGGCTTTGCCATGTCGACAGGGATCAGGATTTGATGTGACCAACACCCTCGAACGCAGAAGAAGAAGAAGAAGAAGAAACAGCAGAAAAGAAAAATACACCTATTTTGGAGACGTTAGCCAGTAAAATTCATTCTGTACTGGAGGACTAACGATACTACTACTAAAGAATGACTTCCCAAACTGTTATAAGATAAAATATATTTAACACGGGTAAAGGTAAAAGGTAAAATTCCCGTTTCCATGCCATTAAGGCATATTGGGGAATACGGTGTTAGGCCCGTATTTTCCATGACCTTCGGCACATGAAAGTGTGATGTGGTCTGTATCACGCCTGGCCGCTTTTACCTTCCTTTTTTTTTTTTTTTAACCTTCATTCCTGGTACCCGCTTTCCGAGGCTGGGGTGAACCCCGGGGGCCGTATTGGTCAGAAAAAAAAGTCACGCTCAGCTGGGGATTCGAACCCTGGACCATTCGGTTACTAAACGAGTGCTCTAACCACTACGCTAGCCGGGTCCCTCATAGATTATTAGTTATTATTACTGGGCGCAGTTTGTATTATTATTATTATTATGCGAAGGTTATTAGTTTTGTAGTTTTTGGGTGGGGGAAGGGGCCGCAGCGGAGACCGAGTAGCCCCCCCCCCCCCAAAAAAAACAAACTTATTGTCCAAATATTAAGTAAGATGGCTTCTGTCACGAAGGGAGACAAAAGTATAAAATAATAGAAACGTTTTAAACAAAATACTACGATGAGAAAAAGTTTCATCAAAATGTTAACGGGCCTTTACGTGAAGAATTTTTTGTTCTCAAGAATTAAGAGAAGACAGTGCAAAACTGAATAAGTTAACTCAATAAAACAAAGTAACGCAACTTTAATGTCTTTACAGGCTGGGAGTACAAGGTATGCTGGGACTTCATTCTTTCACAATACTCATTACCCCAATTATCCAGTATCAATTTGTTTTAAGAATCCAAGAAACACAAACGAACACAGGTTCATTTACAATGGCCAAGCCGCGTGCGTTCAAACGAAATGGAATTACGGTTGAATATGAAGACTGAAAGGGGCCAAGGAGCTGTGCGGTTCGCCAGTCAGTGACCCAAAGTTGATATGCTAGCGTCAGAGTTGGCGAAACACTGCTGACCACTTTCCGCTGGTACCCCCCCCCCCCCCAGTAACAGGCATAGCTTGACGAAGGGAGCAGGGATCGCCAGTCTTCACGGTGGTGGAGTCTGCTAAAGAAGTACTGCACACACCCTTGCTTTTTTTTTTTTAGCTGAAAAAAGGCTGCCATAACGCTCTCCCAAGCTGACAAGAAGATGTGCCTCATAATCTTCACAGCATCGGCTGCAAAGAACACCAGCTCGCAGTTCCAAGAGGCAGACGAAGAAGAAGAAGAAGACCTTTAGTTTCACCAAAAACTTGACAAATCCGAGACATGACTAAAACTTGTTGATATGTGTGCTGTGGCGGTGGAACTACGGAAAAACAGACGGATCATTTTTGCGATAATTTTTTCCCCCTCCAAAATACAATCCACATTGCCGTTATTATCCTCACTTCAATTCATGCTTTGTTAACCCACTACCTCTTTTACTTCACTGTAGAGTCCCTCACCTTTCACTTCACCCACCAGTGTGTGTGTGTGTGGTTTTTTTTTTGTTTCGTTAATTTGTATAATGTAATGAAAGGCACAGACGACCTATTTCTGAAGCGAAACGAAAAAAAAAATGATAAGATATTTAAGAAGAAAATGAAGAAGACAAACCAAGTGATGACTCATGCGTCACTGAAACACGAAGACAAAGAACCGTAAAACCGGGGGCACTCACATTTAAAACTAAAATAATAGTAAACAAAAAAACAAAAAAAAATGTTGTCATTCATTTTCACTGACTCACCGGCTGTCTGCGAGCAAAAACTACCACGACATGCCTCGTGATTACATCGAAAGCAGCATGCATTCAATTTGCAGGTTCCAATTGATTCTCTTTGAAGTTTAAAAATAAAAAAAAAAAATTTAAATAATAAATTAAAAAAACCCCGCAGCCAACCATAAAAAAGTAAGATCACGTGACCCTCGTATATTTTCCACCTTTAAAAAAAAAAACGCAAAGTGCGCTAGACGGGTCTAAAGGTGGAAAAACGAAGTAGGAAAAGTGGCTTTTTATTACTCATGAGTTAGATAATCAATTGTGTTTTTACGAGTGAGTAGGGAAGGAGGGGGTGATGGGCGGGAGAGGAAGGGGAGGGGGGGGGCGCCCACGAGTAGAATAACAAATAAGGACAAAAGGTAACAAGAAGAAAGAAAAAAATAAATCGTTACTGTTACTCATCACTGCTGGTACGGGATGCGAGCAGTGGCTGCTCACGTAGGTAGTGGTTGGTGGTTGTATGCGACACGTGACAGCGCGAGAGTTGGTGGCTCGCCGGTGCTGCAAGGCAGGCCAGTGTGGTAGGTCCTACCTTCTTTCCCACCCCCACCCCAACCCCATTCTCTCTTCCTAGCCCCACCCCCACCCCCCTTCTCCATTTCTTTTAAATGTGTGCGTACCTGGCGGTCTTTGATCTATTAATGTTCCTATGAATGAAAGTATGGGGAGACAGAAATATGTAATCTACAGGTAGCCCTATCATGCCTCGGTCAGGGAGAGGGGAGACCTTCACGGGTGTTAGTGTCTATATTGTCCTTGACCTGTCGGCACATCTGAGCAAGTAGTTCTTAATCTGAGGTCCAAGAAACCTCCCCCAAAGGCTTCCAAGAAAGGACTTTTGAGAGTCCATGGAACAGCAAATGGTTTGGCCCGGTTAATAAAAAGAGAGCTGTTCTCAGACTTGCTTTGGAAGCATGTTATGAACCACTGTCCTACAGTGTGAAATGTGGTCAGCAAACACGTCTGGGCGCTATTTCCCTTTCCCAGCTCCAGAAGATGGTTAACCAGGTACCCATTTCTACAGCTGGGTAACTTTTTTTTTGTTTTAATGGGGTTGGGATGGGCCCTTCAGATTCGAATCCCCGACCTTCGCCACGAGAGACTAGTGACACTTGGGGCCCCGCAGAAATTCGTGCTCATTGTTAATTAGTATTTACTTCCCCACTAATTAGTATTTACTTCCCCACTACTTCCCCATTAATTAGTATTTACTTCCCCACTACTTCCCCACTAATTAGTATTTACTTCCCCACTAATTAGTATTTACTCCCCCACTAATTAATTAATTAACCACACAGGAATGCACGAACTACATGATTACGGAGGGTGACGGCGTGGCCACGCACTGTGAGTGCCGGCTTCTCACTTGGGGTGTACGGGTTTGAACCACGATATAAAACCTTCTCTCTTTCTCTCTCTCTCTCACAGTCTCTCTCCTTTCCCCTTCCATTGCCTTCAAAGAGCGGATAACTCCAGCTGCTTATCGGAGCATGAGATGGAGGGTAATGAGGAGTAAAAGAGGCAGGGCGCGGGAGAGAGAAAGAGAGAACTTTATAACAACAGATACTTTTATTTGTTTCACTTTCCTGGCATGTCTATGATGATGATGATGATGATGATGATGAAGTGTCAGCTGGAAAACAAATCATCAAAAATATAAACGAGGAACACTAAAACGAAACTAACCAAATGAACGATAACAATTAGATCTGCCCTATAATAAGGGAGATTACGTCATTTTCCCGTTAAAAGTAGGATCAGTTTCAATCTAATAACGAAAAAATATGTTTACCTTCATCTTATTCAATCAAAATATACGTATTGACGAAGAAGGAAAAAAAAAAAGCTAAGAGGTGAATATAAATGTATACCAATGTTTCCTGGACTAAAATATGCAAGATGGTATTTTACAAAACGAAAGAAACAAACATAAAACGTTGGAAATGGGAGTTAGATGGTTTGTTGACGCACATCGTGAAAACAAGGGAGATAAGTGCGAACAAATGCACGCCAAGGGCAAGGATTATCGTAAACAGAAACTGAAAGATCAGGTCCACTAAATCACAGATGGGTCCACTAAATCAAAGATCGGGTCCACTAAATCAAAGTCAGAAAATCGCCCATTCAATGAGAATAGTGGGGAAAAGGGCACTGTTGTTTCTGCTTCTCGTGTGCTAATGGAACATTCGTGCAAAACTCAAGGAAACACCGAGTTAGCCAATACGGTGATGCTTGGCCTCGGTCAATTAAATTGGAAGGTCAGGGTCAATTAGCCGAAGCAGACGAGGTAGGATATTAGCAAAGGATCGATGGAAAAAAACTATTGGTGATTTGCGATAGTGGTTAGCCGGTACCCATCACCCCCCCCCCCCTTTTCCACATTGACAGAAGGGTGGAAAAAAAACGCAGCTAATCGACCAGCATAAAGAAACATTCTTAAAACAGATTTTTAAACCATAAATAGTCAAATATCGTAGTCTTTACTCCCGCATAATCAACCGACCAATCATTAGCATTTGTCCGGATAACAAAAATAACCAGCCAATCTATGATCCACGTCGCTGAGGACCCCATATATAACGAACCGATCAATTAAAAGGCACTTGATTTCAGCAAATATATATTTTGTCATACTCTGCGCAGTCTAGCAGCTTGGGAGTAACGGATTAGGGTCACCATTTGTTCTTCTGTTGCTACTTCATCTCATTCATTCATTTGCATGTCCTTTGCGGAACTTTGCCTCCCAAACAGCTCTCCTCTAGGCCTCTCGGTTGTAAGCAAGATTACCTGCTGCTGCTGCATCCATTTGCAGATCGTCAACGATGTCTTGCAGCCATCTTCGTTTTGGTCTTCCTCTTTCTCTTTTTCCCATTATGTATCCTTCCAATACGGTCTTCTCTAAATTATCATGACGTTTAATGTGTCCAAAATATTTAAGTTTTCTCTCTTTAATCCTCTTTACTAGCCAGCCTTCTTCAATATTAAGCTCTTGTAGTATAGATATATTTGTTCTTTTTCGTGTCCACGATATTTGGAGAACTCTTCTGTAGCATTTACATTCAAAGGCACTTATGTGTTTCTCAGCTGTTTTGTTAAGTGTCCAGGTCTCACAGGCGTATGTTGCGATGGGAAAGATGCATGTCCTTAAAAATCTTATTTTTGTGGTTCTGTCTGCTCCTCTCCACAGATTCTTTATTTGTTTTACTTTCTGAAGAGCGATAGATGTCCTCCTTTTTAATTTCCCTCATTGTATCTCCATTATTAGTTAGCAGTGATCCAAGATATTCAAAACTTCATCTACGCTTTGTAAATATATGTATGACCCCTCCCCGGGGCATTCACATGCCTACTGTGAAATCTTGGTGCTTTCACATTTTAGGGCACCACATACATTTAAGATGGGGATGCCAGAAACTGTTCTTCCTGCCCTTATTTTCCTAGGGGAACCCCAGGTGACTTTTTTTTTAGGCTGCGCTGACCCCGGTGAGATTCGGTCCGTAAAAAAAAAAAAAAAAATTCCAACCCCAATGAGGAATCGAACCGGGGACCTTCAGATGGACAGGCAAGTTCGCTAACCACTAAAACCACCGCGACATCTTTTGTCTCTTTGTAGGTGTATGATGGTGTTATTACTATACGGATCAAAGATGCTCACTGAGGGAAAAGAGCGACAATGCGTGGAAAAAAAGAACAGAAAATGCTCCAGATATCAGACAGCAAATGCCCCCAAAAGATAAGACAGCGAATAGCCCCGACAGACAGTACAGCAAATGCCCTAAATATCAGAGAGCGAAATGTAAATGACTACGCATCCCCGACCCTCCATGCCCCACTTTCAAAACAGAGAAACCCCTCCATGCCCCGGAGAGATGTGCCTACTCACCCCCCCCCCCCCACACTTCCTCTCATATGGTCTGACCCGGGGGGGGGGGGAGGAAAGAAGGAAGGAAGGAAGGAATTATGAATACCATAATACATCACGCTTTTCACCAGATTAATTGCCGATTAACTTCCACTGTTAATCTCCTCGGTCGGAAAGAGACGCATGTAAGAACGTTACGTATATCCCCCCCCCTTGTTTGTTTGGTTACCAAGTGAAGCCACGCTCCTTTCTCCTATTATCAGTCCGTGATCCCTCCCCCCCCCCTCCCCCTCCCCAGCCCATACATAAATTACCTCACAGAAGTAAATAATTAACGTGCATATAATAACCACGTAGCATTTTTGTTTAAGTAGTCCGGTTTTCTCTAGAATGTGTCCCCTGAGAAATGCCACGAAACGAAAGAAAAAGTTTCTTAACCGGTTAAAAAAACATAACCATCATAATTCTTATGAGACCAAAAAAAAAATGTTTTGAGAATATTTTTCTTTTAAGATGGGCCTCATTTAAGACATGGGCTGAAAGTGGGAACGATTAAGACGAAGGTCGCTGTCCTGTATTAGCCCTGATTGCTGGCGCTGATGTATGTGTCTTAAGTGGACTATTTTGATGCGTCGTCCACTTTACTACAAGTGTGTGTGTGTATGTGTGTGCGTGCGTACGTGCATGAGAGAGAGGGAGAGAATAATTTAGTAAAATATAGCAAGAGTATGTAGATATTTTTTTTAGTAATTGCAGCAGCAGATGTAATGGTAGTTGTAATAGCTGTAGTAATAATGACAATATAAATGAGTAGTAGTAGTAGTAGTAGTAGTAGTAGTAGTAGTAGTAGTAGTAGTAGTAGTAGTAGTAGTAGTATCGGTGGCTGTAATACTACTAAAGTTTGCAGGGCTGCATGAAGTAACCGATCACTGTTACTAGTAGAGGAAATTCATATATATATATAGTACTATACTAAGGGCATAGACGGTAAAGATTATATGTATAATTCTGTACTAATGGCATTGATAGTAAAGATTATATGTATAGCCCTATACTAAGGGCAAGGACAGCCAAGAATATATCAATGCGTATAAAGCATGAAGAGTCAAAATTATGTACATAGGTACCACACTAATGGCGTCAACACTCAAAAATATATATGTAAAAATATAAAATAATACAAATACTGCAAGACCATACTAAATATACTGTACCATGGATTAGGGGACTGACATTAAAGACTGTATGTGTGGTAATATACTAAGGCCATGGAGAACCAAGACTTCTTGTATGGTAACATATTACGGTCATTTTTTAAAAATCAAGACTATATGTACAGTGACATCAACAGCACATGGAATCAAGACTATATGTACAGTGACATCAACAGCACATGGAATCAAGACTATACGCTTTTACTCTGGCGATTTAAAATATTTCTACTGCAACATTTTGGCACAGATATTAAAAAAAAAACTGAAACTTTCTCAGGTAGGATTCTAGACCAACGTATCATCTCTTTCTGCTCTCCTCTCTCTCTCTCTCTCATGTAAAAAAAAGATGTATTGGAACACCTGTTCGCATGGCTTCTAGCCTGCTACTGAGATAATGATGGCATATTTCTTATGACCATCCATCTACCAAAGAAACTATCTAGAACTGACCCTTGTGGGTCCAAAGTGGACGACTGATTTGTCTGTTCACGGCTGATCAAAGTGTACTGGGCGATTTTCCGCCCGAAGTGACTTTTAAGATAACTGCTACTGAAGCAATAACCTATTCCCCACCTACCCCTGCCAAATTTATCGCCATGGGGAAGATACTGGAACATCTTCAAGCGCGTCCCAACACATCCATAACCAGAAATGGCAGTTGGAAAGGGTCCATCAATAAAGCAGAGTTCTAAATTATCTATAAAACCCCAAACCATAACAATTTCCGATGCCCTCTTTAACCTCCAGCACTTTTCGTGACTTAACTCCAATCCCATGTAGATTTCCAAGAGACTTGGCTTATTTTCAGACTTCCATTTAGGAAAGGCGTAGTAGCGACCAGTCTGGTTCGAAACTACATTTTCCGCCTTGTTGGGCGCTGATTTCAGGGGCGGACTACTCTCTCATTAAACGGAGAGACCGTCTCCCTTGTCTGGCGAAATAATGGCGGACGAAATAGCCAGGCAACGTTTAGACCAGACTTGCAGGTTTAGTCAATAACAGCTTCTCTCTTGTCTCCCGCGCTCAACAGTTCTGCAGAGATATTTTCTGTCCATAGAAGAAACTTTACGTCTAGTGCTATCCTTTTCTTTTAAAACGTTTCTTTCCCCCCATAGAAAGGATGGGAAAAGTGATGACAACCCAACGGATCAATGAAACAAGAATTGATTTTAATCATTTAAAACTAGAAATAAGGGAGAACTCTTATCGATCACTTTTTCTTTCATTAAGTTATGTAACTTTTAAAAACATTTTTGCCACACTATGCAAGATTCATACCCTTTTAACAGGAATGTTATATTAAAAGAAAAGAAAAAACGTGTTGTGCTTTATTTTTCCATTTTGTCCCTGATAAAGGAGCGTTGCTGAAATATTGATTGCATTTGCTGCCTTGATTTGGACCCCCCCCCCACTTTAAACATCCTGTCCTCTTATTGTTTGTAGAACTACATGATATATCATCATCGATCTTTATTTAATGGAGGGAGCTTATGATGTAAGAGACTTTGTCGGACATATATTTTAAATATTTGGCTCTTTTCCTCGTAACATTTCGCTCATTCCCAAAAATACTAGTAAAACTACGAGAAAAAGCTCCGGGCCTCCCGCGTGGGTTGGTAATCCTGTGACTGACACTACGGCCGGTAAACAATAAAAACAACAAGAGCGCATGCGCAACGTTCAGCTACAGTTGAAAGAAAAAATGCCAGATAAACAAAGGCGCTTGTAATACTCCGTGCGTGACAAGATGTTGCTATGTAACTCCGCCATTGAGTCACGTTAAAACATTAACTGATTACTATCATTTACTATCATTCATCTCCGTTTATCAAAATTATATTATCTGAATACCATCTCCAGCACAGCTTATCTGAACTATATATTATCCGAGTACCATCTTCATCCAAACATATCTAAACTGTATGCTTATGTACAAATGTCACGAATTCTGTACTGCACTGTACTTCGTGTCCGCGTGCTACAGAAATGGCAGGCTGATAGCTAGACAAGTACCGTACATGGTCTATTTAAGAACAGCATCTGTGCAAAAATGTGTATGTCTACAGCGTGGCCCAGTAAAAATTTACATAATAAAATAAGACAGTATATTGCTGCTGATACATTTAAGAAAGGTGTTTATACTTATTATTTTAGACTGCGATATCTCCCTCGAACCAGGGTTGAGAAACACTGCTTTGATGTCTGAAGATTGTTATTGATTGTCACGCTTTTTTAAAAATTCTATTTATTTTTAGAGTTTTCTGCTGATGTAAGCTTTTTATTGTTTCGTTTTTTTTTCTATCATTTTGCTTCCATCTGCATGTGTCATCTCCGCAGTGAAGGCAGCGATAGATTTTCTGTCTGCTCTCTCTCTCTCTCTCTCTCTCTCTCTCTCTCTCTCTCTCTCTCATTCTCTTTATGTATTTATTACAATTTGTATTGAACTGAATGTCTGGCAAAGAGTGAAGGTCTGAGTGATGTAGGGCTGAATGTCGGAAGAGTTTGTGTGTCCAATTTTTTTAACCTCATAAATATGCTCCATCGGTTAATCTGTCTTACTTTATGTCTCTCTATCTGCCCGCCCGCCTGCCTGTGTGTCTTGTCTGTCTATCTGCCTACCTGTTTTTTTTTAAATTATCTATCTATCTATCTATCTATCTACTACAGTGGTTCTTAATATTTTTTAAACCATGGACTCCCTTTCTAGAACGAGAACCGTTGTGGGGTCCTCATTACAAATGAAACAGAAACCTGATGATGCTTTTGTTTAAAAATCAAGTCAATTCATCTGCTGGTTCGTAGACACCCCCCCCCCCCAAATATCTTTTCGTGGACCCCCCAGATATTCTTCCATGGGCCCCTCGAAATATCCTACCCTGGACCCCGGTTTAAGATAAACTGAACCGTTTGGGGGTATCCTCTATCAAATTGCTGTTTGGTTCTAGTATGTATGTATGTGCGCGCGAGCGCGTGCTCTTTCTTTAAGATTACCTGAACCGGCTTTAAATATGTTTATTGCGTTTATTCTCATGTGTTCATGACATCAGCCCATCCTCTGCCACATCTCCTGGGATTCTGGCTCGCTCATGTGAACAGGTGTAGACATCTGCCTCATACTGCAGATGCTGAACTTTTTTTTTTAATCTATTAACAGGTCTGTTATGGTAATGGTTCTGTGACCTACTTTCCCCCAGGAATTTGGACTACGCGCTGGTTGGAGCGCAGCTACTTTACCCCCAGCCGCGTCAGAGAAACATTAAATAGGCATTCTGGACAGCTTGCCAGGAGAGAGAGAGAGAGGGATTGATTGTGCTAGAGCTGAGAGCACAGTTATGACGGACAATGAACCCAAAGTTGACCAGCTGACCTAGAGATTGTCATGCCGCCATTTTGCATATTCTGTCTTCGCCAAACAAGTTCGTCCACGTGGCCCCGTTTATCTCTCTCTGTGCCCAGGGCACATGGGGCTTCCGCAAGGGTTTTCCACAAATGCCTGTCCTTCGCCTTTTTTTCTGCTCTTGCCCAGGTGAGCCCTCTATTGCTCAACATCCTTTCAGTTGTTCTTCTCCGTGTCTCTTTTGGCCTACCCTTACTTCTGTTCCCCTGTGGTGTCCATCTTAGTGCTATTTTTGGTAGTGAGTTGTCAGTCATTCGGCCCCGTTTATAGTGGATTTTAAACAACTGACATGCTAGAGTAACAGCTGACCAAGACCGGTCCCACCTCTCCGTTTGAACACCCCCCACCCCAGTAACAGCCTAACGGGGGAGGGGGGGGGGAGGCCGCGCAGAGATCGCCATAAATCCCCATGGTGGTGGAGTCTGCTGAAGAAGTACTGCACGTCCCCTGCTTCTTAGAGCTGTCATAGCCCGCTCCCAGGCCGACACGACACCTTCACAGTATTTGCTGCACAGTTCGGAGGGAGGGAGGGAGGGAGGGAGATAGACGACACGGCAAGACAGTGAACAAAAAAAAAACTGTCTCTAACATCAGCGTAGCCTGGGCTGCGGATGAAACAAAACAAAAAATTTCTAAGTCTCCGGCAGAAGAGGAAAACGAGGACAGATCTTCTGTGAGGCCGAGGAAGTCATAAGAATGAGAGTTGTTGTTGTATTTCCCTGGAGATGTCAACGTTTTGTTCTTTGCGGCCAGTGATGTGGAGACGCTGGGGTTAGGGCATCTCGTAGATTGAGTGACGGCGGTAATATCTGGAGATCGGATTCGAGCTTCGGGAAAAAAAAAAGGTGTTCCTTCAGCAGATTCCGCCGCCATGAAGATCGATATCCCATTAGCCAGGCTTTGCCTCTCACTTGAGGTACCCACGGAAGAGACAGGGTCTTGGTCAGCTATGGCTCGTCGACCTCGATGCCAGCAGTAAGCTATAGGCCACCGACCGCTTGACTGCGTCCTCACTCCCTCCCACGCTAACCCCACGCCACCCCGCTCTCCCTCTGAATGACAGCCGACAGACAGAGAGAGAGAGAGGGAGAGAGAGAGTGAGAGACACAGAGAAAGAGACAAAGAGAGACAGAGAGATAGACTTGAGTGAGAGATAAGAGAAAAGAGAGACAGAGAGATAGACTTGAGTGAGAGATACAGAGAAAGAGACAAAGAGAGAAAGAGAGAGAGTAAGAATGAGAGAGGGAGACAGAGACAAACAGAGAGACGGGGGGGGGGGGAGAAGCAGAGATACAGTGAGAAAGAGAGAGACAGACTGAGAGACAGACAGACAGACAGACAAACAGAGACCATTGTAAAGAATAACAGGACTACGCAACAAACTCAGAAAAAGAATATCTAAAAAGAAAAGAAAAGAAACTAGACAGATATTATTTCTGCGATAACAAAACAAGATTTAATATTTTGGCTTTAAACTTCCACGAAACAACAGTTCAAAAAATAACTCCATACTTACATCTTGCACCTTTCCCGTGCCATTAAATGTCACATAAGGCTCGCGTGGTAGTTCGCCAAGTTTTCCTGTTTTCAGCGAGCTTTTCAACCCCATCAAGGAATGTTATGCCTACTAATCTGGCCTTTCTTAACAATGTCCTCTTTAGGTCAACCTCTTTTTTCTTCGGGCGGTTATGTTCCACTTGGTAGATTGTTTTTTTTTTTTTTTTGGGGGGGGGGGGATTATCTGACCGTTTCTTCTCATCACGTGACCAATACACTTGTATGTCCATCTTGTTTTTCTGATCACCCATGAGACAGGTTGCTGTTGACTCCTTGAATTTGTTCCACTTCATACCGAGTATTTTCCTTAGGCATTTGTTTTCAAAAGAGTCTTATTTCTAGTCTACTTCTTTAGTTGTTTTCCAGCTTTCACATGCATAAATGAGGGTGGATAGTACATGTGAACTGAATAATCTTAACTTGGTAATCTATACTACAAACATAAAATATGAACAAAGGAAATTCATAAGAAGCAGAAGACAAAAAAGCACGCACACACATATAAAGCGCACACACAAATAAAGCACACACACACAAATAAAGCACACTCATAAACACGCAAATATAATTACAAAGAGAGGTATAACCGACATATAAGCGGGTGCGCCTGTTTACGCCAGTAACATCAGAAGGCACAACGAAGCTAAATTCTCTACCTTTTTAACGTTTTCACGATAAGCGAAAAAGAGTTTTTAACATTAACGCGAAAGAGAGTAATACTTATCTGAGATAAGAGAATGTCACTAAGGATGAACGGAAGTAAGATACTGAGCAAAGAATGTGACACGGTAAAAATGTGACAGAAACATATATGACACGCCGTACTTAACGGAGAAGACTTGACAAAATCTCTTCCGCGCAGAAACTGGGGGCCACTTATTGTCAAGAGGCCCCCGGATTAATAACAGGATACATCTTTTACTGTCTTTCCTCTTGGATAATGGTTTACTGAAGTACGTTTCTTTCTCTTTCTTTCTTTCTTTCTTTACTTTCATCTCCAGCGAAGTCTCATAGAGACAGGTCCCAGATGTGTGTAGTGTATCCTATTTTGTCTTTCATCATCTGCCAGGCACGTCTGTAAAATTTATTCATAATGAAATAACATTTGTCCTCAACACAGCTGGTCGAGCACCCAGGTCCAACTGCTAAGCCCAGCTCGTGACTGGCCAAGACACCGGGTAAACTAAAGATTCCACAAATCCTCCATGGAAGGGCCCCAAGAATTTATGAGGTTTTCTATTAGTTCGTCAGTGAGTTTTCAACTGAATCATTAGTCCACTACAAAGGATACAGCAAGCTGGAGGACCAATGCTGCCAACGTTAACCTGGGAGATGGCACATGATGATGATGTAGTCCATTGGGCTCTTAATGTTCTTCAATGTGTGGTCATACTTATATATATATATATATATATATATATATATATATATATATATATATCTGGATTAATCTGGTAATCTGTACGCGATATACATCGTAAAGAACATTATTACAATATTAAAGGGCTCTTCGCGACAGTCTTTTGAACAAGTCCATAGATGTTCTGGCCTCATCGCAAAAGCGTTACAGGACGTGCACAGACTCCGTAGCACAAGCTAGAAACCGAATCGATTGTACTAAACGCAACCACATTCAACCCTAGTAAAAAGTGAAAACTAAATGCTTTTTTTATTTTCGCATGTCCTTGCCAAATGATCACTGGAGAAGGGACATTCTGCTGACATCTGAGAACATGGCAGGTAGTTTACTGCAGCTAACGGCTCAAATTACCCACAACCAATGTTCCAATCTGGAAGATATCCGAAAAGGAAATTAAAAGTTCAGAGCATTAATAGCAAACCGAAATTAATGGAAGTATGAGACTGGGGAGGTATCAATTATTTTTTTTTGGGGGGGGGGGGGGATGACGTGAGACAAAGATAAACCAGGTCTAATTATGTAATAGATACATATGAACTATGAAAGACCGTTTCCTCATTGTCTTCGCGTAACGTGCGACGCCCAGCGGATCATTATAGTAGAAGTAGTAGCAGCAACAGCAGTAGCAACAACAACAGCAGCAGCAGCAGCAGTAGTAGTAGTAGTAGTAGTAGTAGTAGTAGTAGTAGTATATAAATATTCAATGAGGAATCACAACAATATAAACCAACGCAATTGTGTTACCATTCTTAAAAACCAAAAATTAGCATTGCTTTCGGGGATCCACAACATTTCAACGTTTGAGAACATTTGGCAAAGTAGATTAATGTTTGAAGCCCATATTTTCCTTGGCCTGTAGACATCTAAGAAAGTGATATGGTTAGAATCACACTTAACCATCTTTTCCTTTCAGGTCTAGAAAGAACCAGGTACCCAATTCTCCACCTCGGTTGAAGGAAACTTCTACTTAAAAAAAAAAAAGGCGAACCAGCGACAACGGTCATGAAAGACGAGCGCACTAGCTACTTTGCTTCTCCCACGCCAAAAATATACATGAGTTGAGGACTGCGCTACTGGTTATAATAGATTAGATATAGTCAAAGGTGCATGAGTGCAGTTTTACGAAAAAATAGTAGAAAGAAGTAAAAGTAAGAAGGTAGACGAAACTAATGAAACAAACAGGTCAAACAAACAAACAAAAAGTGTATGTCTGTTGTTTCGTTATTTCCACAGTTCCCGATGAAAGCACATCGCCGAAATATTGGTCCATTTCATTTATTTTATTTGTTTTTAACGTTTCTGCGTGAACATCTCATTGCCTCTTTTGCCATTCATTTTCTCCTTTTCTTCTTCTTTCTTTTAAAACCACACAACATACATACAGTGCCGTCTTAACGGCATGGGTCAACCAGGGCGCTGCCCAGGAGCCCCAAGTACATGGGGGTCCTAACCAGCCAATGGAAATCTATGTATATGAATGTATATAGCGGGTGTGCTGTCCGTGCATGGACGCAGGCGGTTTATTTTGTTATTTTATTATTACTTTACTCAGGGGCCCCTTGATACTATTAAAACGGCCCTGTATACATACTCTTCTGACTACCCCTACTCTCCTATGGCAAAAGAATAATACGGGAAATGGACAACGCGTAAATATACCCTGTAATGTGATTGGCTCTTGTTCACTCGAAAAGATAATAGGAGAATCTACTGCTATAGCCCGTGATCTGGCGTCTGGAAGAATAAATAAATACATAAACAAACAGCAGGGGGAAAAGTTAAATATTGCCACATTGATGCTCCGTACAAATCGAAATTTGGCTACATTTTTTTTGGTCTCTGACGGAATTCGTGTCTGGAAAATGTCACTTGCCCATCCAGACATTCAAACAACGCAATTTTCTCTCATCCCAGATTCTGCAATCCTGCAAGTTTGTTTTTTCTCTTTTATAATCTGTTTTTTTTAACTTGTTTTTTTTTTTTAAACCTTTATATCTGCACTTTTTTGGAAGATGGTGACAGTGAAAGATTTTGAGATTTGATTTTGACAGCAACAACAACAACAACAACAACAACATGGCAAAGTCCCTGCCCAGATCTCACATTAAGAGCTGCAATGGTTATCTGTTCAAAAGACTCCACTACCTACCCTCCTTGCCATTTAAAGAATAAGCGCGCTGATAATACTCGTACTCGGTGCGCTTCTCTAAAAGCAGTGGCTCCCAAAATAAGCGCGCTGATAATACTCGTACTCGGTGCGCTTCTCTAAAAGCAGTGGCTCCCAGAATAAGCGCGCTGATAATACTCGTACTCGGTGCGCTTCTCTAAAAGCAGTGGCTCCCAGAATAAGCGCGCTGATAATACTCGTACTCGGTGCGCTTCTCTAAAAGCAGTGGCTCCCAAAATAAGCGCGCTGATAAAACTCGTACTCGGTGCGTTTCTCTAAAAGCAGTGGCTCCCAGAATAAGCGTGCTGATAAAACTCGTACTCGGTGCATTTCTCTAAAAGCAGTGGCTCCCAGAATAAGCGCGCTGATAAAACTCCTATTCGGTGCGCTTCTCTAAAAGCAGTGGCTCCCAGAATAAGCGCGCTGATAAAACTCGTACTCGGCGCGCTTCTCTAAAAGCAGTGGCTCCCAGAATTCTCCAGTTTAGGTACTCCCCGAAATGAAAGATCCGTTTGACATTTCCCACCCTTCCCAGACACTTGATATCAAATATATATATAATATTCTACATAATCTACACTCCTCCCCCCACCACATACACACACACACACACCACACACAAACCTTAATAAGACCATTCTCCGATTACATGTTGGGAAAATGATGTTCCATAACTACTGGCAGTTCCAAAAACTGAAAGACATGTAATTTAGCAGCCACATAAATACACTAACTGAAACTTCTGAACATTAAGAGACCTACAGCTGCGCTGATATGGATAAACACAGAATATAATTTAATATGATGTCAAGTATGAGGGGGCATATGGCAAAATCAACACAACCTAATAAACATGGACCGACAACCATGCGCTTATTCATACAGCGGGAACATCGAACCAGAAAGTTCTAAAAGATATAACGGAGACCAGTCAGTCGGTCAGTCATTTGCATGTCCCTCGAGGAACTCTGCCTCCCTAACTGCTCTCCTGTAGGCCTCTCGGTTGTAAGCAAGATGTCCTGCTGCTGATGCATCCACTTGCAGATTATCAACGATGTCTTGCAGCCATCTTCGGCTTGGTCTTCCTCTCTTTCTCCATTATGGACCCTTCCAGGACGGAGACCAGAAAGGGTGTGTGGCATGTTTGGATGAGAGTTGGGCTGGAGTACCTAAGGGCAACAGAGAAGATCGAAGGTAGAAAAGACAGAGGTAGATAGAGAGAAAAGATGTCTGGTGGGTTGGCATCATGGCACGGGAACGGTCAGTAACAGGGCTGATGAGATATCCTACGCCTCTCGCCATGAGAGACCAGTGCACTAACCACTTCGCCACTCAGACACAGATACCCTCTAAGCCATATACCGAAACAGTCACATTCATTCTAAGCCAAATTCCTAAACAGTCAAGTCCACTCTAAGCCAAAAACCTAAACAGTCATGTCCACTGTAAGCCAAAAACCTAAACAGTCATGTCCACTGCAAGCCAAAAACCTAAACAGTCAAGTGCACTCTAAGCCAAATACCTAAACAGTCAAGTGCACTCTAGGCCAAATACCTTAACATTATATACGCAGAAAAGGTACATTAATCGCAGGCATCTGAGAATAATTACCCTGGATGAAGTGAGGAGATAAAAGAGAGAGAGAGGGAGGGGGAGGGGGTACCACTCACAGCCTCTTGAGTTTAAAAGGTGGGTATGGGGGAAGGGTTTCCCCTCTAACGATCTTGAAAAATGTGTGGATCTTCGCTAACTACAGAAGAGAATTTCCTGTCTACTTCTAGCTGCAAATATTCTTCACACGAAGCTCCATCTACAATAAATTACTTACTTTTTCTGGACCAGAACTCCCGAGTATCATACGCACACACACACACACGCATACACAAAACCTCACATAAAACGATTTTGCTCGCAAAACGAAACTTCGTTTAACGCACAAACTCGGCCCATCTGATACAAGGACAGTGCCCGCGTTTCGAGCACCACTAAACAAAGGTCAGGCTTAAAAGGTTATGAAAATCTACGGCCTGTGGAGAGGCCGTTACAAATAACAGCCCCTGTAACAGAACATTCTGCACCGATGTAGCCTGACATTCACAGTAACAGCAGTTCCCAGAAATTTTGTTTTCCTTTTTTTTCCCTTTTTTTTTTAAACAGGCCGGCCAAATAAATAGTCCAAGTGACCTTTCCCAACCAGAATCATCTGTGTCAAGTTCGGAACGAAAAAAATCCCCCCAAAACTGATATTCAAATGGTTCGATTGTGGTGGGGGGAGGGGAGGGAAGAGAGAACACGACAATCTGACAAATATAAAGCCTGCCCGCTTCATTATTTCTGTCAAACTGTATCTCATTTTCCCATGTGAACCAGACATTATTGTTTGATAATATCATTTGTATCTTTCCTCTTCTTCCTTCTCATCCAATATTTGCCGCCCCTCCTCCTACTCCGAAGCACCCAGGGGAACGAACCCTTCCCCCCCCCCCCCAAAAAAAAATAGGGAAATTTTCTAAATCTTCTGTATTCCGAAATACTGGAATTAAACACGAGACAGGTGTAAAGCCCCTTAAAAATGACCGAAGAACAAATTAAAATATGATTTTTTTAAACTTAAAACTACACAAGCTTGATCTAACAACAAAACTAATTTTAAAAACTGTTTTGTCGGAGATTGAGCTCGCAGGTTTTTTTGGTCGCTAAGCACACACTTTAACTCACTGCCCTGCTTCCTGGAGCGCAACAAGAGAATCACACAGCTCTTTCGTTCACAGACGAAACTTGGAGCAGAAATTTTAAGAAGCAAAAACTGAATCACTTAAAAAAGGGATTTGGGGGGGGGGGGGGGAGAGATGGGGATGGAGAGAACGTGCATCTATAAACAAAAACTATAATTCATTCTCTCAAATAAAGCTCACTTAATCCAGTCAAACAACAAATGTCAACAAAGACATTTTTAATAGAAATCTATACACTGTTTAACTCTCCAAGTATAACAGTCGTTTCTATACACTGTTTAACTCTCCAAGTATAACAGTCGTTATGAAAAACAACAGAATGAGGTGACTCGGAAAATTTAGAGAAAATGGATGAGGACAGACAAATAAAGACGTCATATATATAGAACTGATGAAAGGCGATAGGCCAAGAGGTAGAACTAGACAGCGTAGACGAGACGACCTAGAAGAAGATAACATGCAATCTTGGAATGGACAACTGGCAAGAAACGATCAAGAGCAGAGAAGAAGGAAGACATTTAATGGATATTTCACGTTCGTCCAATAAAGAGAACCTGTTCACGCTCGTGTACTAAATGTGTGACCAAGAAAATTATATAGACAGAAAGCTGTCTTGAAAAAATAAACACTGTTAGGATACGATAACGCTGTGTGACCACTCTGTCGCCTGTTTGTGCATCAAAACTGTTACATCTCATTGTCTTATCAGTGGTATGTGGATTTTTAATGTGTTTATTAGTAGTGATGGAACCTATCCAGATCAAATAATAACATTATCACTATCATAATAATTATTATTGAAAAAAAATTTTAAGGAAAAAAACAATGCACGCTCCTTCAGTTGCTACCGGAAAATGACGTGATATCTAATTTTAACTGTTATGGCTATATAAAACTAACTCAACTACACTACGGAACAAACCCACATATATGCAATTATTTTATGTGTGTGTGTAGTGAGTGTGTGTGTGTGTGTGTGTGTGTGTGTGTGCGCGTGTGGTTTTTTTTTAACAGAATCAAGTTCAGAGTATGTAAAGAGTTAACCGATTCATCTATAATGAATATATAAACAGAATGCTCCCCATCGGATTCAAAGTCTGTTTAAAAAGGTCTTCGCCAGGTCGCTAAGCACAAAAGAACTCGGGATAATAGTTTCAGTGAGAAAGAAACTGCGGTTGTGTAGTGGTTAGTGCATTCGCCTGCCGACCCAGAGGTCCCAGGTTCGTTTCCTCGCGATGAATTTGGATCACCCTCCCCGGGGGCTGTCCGGCATTGAGGTAGACGACAGGTGCTAGCTAAGCGTCACTACCTCAGAATGCAGCGGGCTAGAGATGTGAAGGCAATAACACTTCACACCCTTACTATACGACAATGCCAAGAGAGATCATTTCAAATATACAAAAACACGCCCTCAATTTCAGGCGCCCCGCTCTTAGTGGGGGTCAAAGTTCAGCCACCAAGGAAGCCCGGCCACCCGTGTTCACGCTAATAACAGCTTCTCTGAAAACTATGGAATCTCAAAGAAATAAAAGAAAAGAAGAAAGAAACGGAAAAAAAAATCATCCAGGAAGTTGATTCCTCTGTGTGTCGGGGGGGGGGAGAACAAAAATCGAACACGACATTCCGGGTTGGCCTCTCTGAGCTAAATGAATCCTGGACACAGACAGGAAACTCGATGATAATGGGGAATGATGCATAAAATATGTGCCAAGATAAGCTGACAATGGCGGACGACGAAACTGATGTTGAATGAAAGCTAAACAGATTGCTGGAAAATTGATGATGGCATGATATAAATTTTTTTTTTAAAAAGGACACGGGGGTCTTTACATAGAATTCGAGAAAAAACAAAAAAGGGATAATATGTTGCGTGATTTAGTGTTCACAAGAGGGACTGATTGTGTGACACAAACATGTCACTAATAGTGCATTTCTTAAAAAAAAAATGGTTAATCCGGTTTCAGATATGAACTTTAGTGCGGTCTTAAAGCACAGCCTTTTTTTCAAACGGCGTGCCGCAGCGCAGTGGTGTGCCGCGAGAGAGCTAGTGGTGTGCAGCTACATTTTAAGAGTTTTAAAAAAATGACCAAATTTCAGCGCATTTTGGGCTTAATTATACGATAAATACCCGTCCGGTAGAGAACCTACAGCAGTTTAGTTACTTCTCTCAGTCTCATGTAAGTTGAAAGAGATATTTGCCTCTAAACAGGCTAATATTTCACATTGAAAAGACTACTTTGTACAATATAACTTAAAATTGCTTTTCCTCTCATATATATATATATATATATATATATATATATATATATATATATATATATATATAGTCAGCTGTGCAGTGTACAGACTTTGTAAAAGCTAGAAATATACAGTTAGTCCAGCATTAAGAATGCAGGTGTGCCGTGACAGGAATTTGCGTTTTCAAGTACGCCGCTGTCTTAACAAATTCTGGGAACCGCTGGTTTAAAAGAGCTGTTGTCTCAGTGGGTCCCGATCTTTTTTATGATTACAGATCCCCAGCCCTACGGATTGCCAAGCCGTCTCCAATCCCCTTCACCAGAAAATCTAAATCATCATCACCACCAGTTTTATTAGGTACCAGTATGTCTTCTATTAGGTACCACTATGTATTCTATTAGGTACCAAAATGTCTCTTATTAGGTACCAGTATATCTTCTATTAGGTACCAGTATGTCTTCTATTAGGTACCAAAATGTCTCTTATTAGGTACCAGTATATCTTCTATTAGGTACCACTATGTATTCTATTAGGTACCAAAATGTCTCTTATTAGGTACCAGTATGTCTTCTATTAGGTACCAAAATGTCTCTTATTAGGTACCAGTATATCTTCTATTAGGTACCAAAATGTCTCTTATTAGGTACCAGTACATCTTCTATTAGGTACCAGTATATCTTCTATTAGGTACCAGTATATCTTCTATTAGGTACCAGTATATCTTCTATTAGGTACCAAAATGTCTCTTATTAGGTACCAGTATATCTTCTATTAGGTACCAGTATGTATTCTATTAGGTACCAGTATATCTTCTATTAGGTACCAGTATATCTTCTATTAGGTACCAGTATGTATTCTATTAGGTACCAGTATATCTTCTATTAGGTACCAGTATATCTTCTATTAGGTACCAGTATGTATTCTATTAGGTACCAGTATATCTTCTATTAGGTACCAGTATATTTTCTATTAGGTACCAGTATATCTTCTATTAGGTACCAGTTTATCTCTATTAAGTACCAGTATGTCTTCAGAAGACGTCAATACTTTTTTCTTAAGTTACATGTGAACACCCAGGGACAGAAGTAGGTTAAAAGACAGATAACTCTGTTATGTCATTAAGCTACAAGGGTTGATTGATAGGTTCTCGGCATAAGGTACAACGGATTATTTGTGGACAACTTTTTGGGGGGTTATTTCTCAACATAGTTCCCTTGCAAGTTTATGCACTTAGTTCAGCGATCCTGGAATATAATTGGGGGGGGGGGGGGGGGGGGGGGGGGCGCTGTGACTTTTGAAAGAGTAAAAGAAGGCGCCCTTGTCACCCAGTTGTAGAAACTGGTAGCCTGCATATGGTGGAGTTTAGTAACGAATGAATGTAATTTGGATTTTTTTTAAAAATACTGTTTACTCTAAAAATAAATTTTACAAAAATTGGCGGCACACCACCAGCTCTCACGGCACATCAATGCGCTGCGTCATACCATTTGAAAGAAAAAAAACAACTATGACGGTCCTACGCCTCGACAAAATGTGAATGGTGTTAAATACGTTTTTCTGTGTGTGAAATTAAACAATATTTAAACCTGTTTTACTAATCCTATTTATCCCGACACTAAAATTGGACGAGAATGACACAATCCTTATACTCTCTCTCTCTCTCTCTCTCCTAGAATGCGAACAAGTGAAGATTATCAAAGTGCCAGAAAAACGATCTAAAACAAATTGAAACTGTTACCTCCCCTGCTTTCCGCCAAGCTCCTATACCTCGCGTTACTTTCCTGCGGACATCTGCTATACGCGAGTGTTCCTCATCTGTCTTGTGTTTTTGGAAGAGCGTGAGAGGAGTTGGGGGTACACAGAAATGTAAGTTTATTTACACTCGTACAGACGGAAACCCCCAGTATATAAAGCGTGTACATCTTTACATCTGCCAACTCTCACTTGAAAGAACCCCCCCCCCCCTCTTTTCGACTGCCCTTCAACTTCCAAATGTTGTAGACACGCGTACCACGTGCTACAAACGTGCTTTCATTTCCTAATCTACCACGTGCAAGCAGTCCCCGCACACCCCCCCCCCCCCCATAGCCAGGATTTTATCTTTTAACTATTACCCCTTGCTCATTTGTTAAATGTTATCATAATCGACTGTTAAATGTTAATTATCCGTCTGTTAAGTGCTGTCCTATTGTGTCTGTGAGCTATTGTTTACTCTGCGTTGTTGACAAACTTCCTTAATCTGTTTGATTCTCTATTGTTCATGTTTGAAGACTTGTTTGATTTTTTTTTCTAGTAAACGCTGTTTAAATTTAATATTTTTTAAAAACATGAATTCACTCTGTTTGAGCTTATAATTTGTTATACTTTGTCCAAGACTATCATAGACACACAGACACACACACAAAAAGGACGAAATATATCCATACTGCATGGAATTAATATTGAAGAAGGTTGGCGAGTAAAGATTAAACAGAGAAAACTTAAAATATTTTGGGCATATTAAACGTCATGAGAGTTTAGAGAAGACAATCTTGGAAGGGTACATAATGGGGAAAAGAAAGAGTGGAAGACCAAGGCGAAGATGATGGCTTCAACACATTGTTGATGACTTGCGAATGGATGCATCAGCAGCTGGGTATCTTGCTTACAACCGAGAGGCCATCAAGAGTGCTGTTAGGGAGGCAGAGTTGCAGGGGACATGCTAATAATGAACGAATGTCTAAAAAATGTGTTATTTCTTTCACGATTAGAAATATACGATTTGATAAAACATCATCATTATCATCAACATCATCATCATCATCAAGGAAAAAAAAATTACAGACCAAAGGAAACAATAAAATGTTCAAACAAACTTTTCATTCAAACATGTGCAGCGCTGAATAGCACCGACAATCATGTTTCTCCATCTTGTACGATCCCTGGTATTTCCGCTCAATTGAGCTTCTCCTCCCCCCCCCCCCCCCCCCCAAATCATGCAAATGAAATGGCCACGAATTTGGGAAAAGATATCGATACTACTGCCAGTACAGCTAAAGGACAGACACCTTGAGGAAGGAGGATAGATACAAGCGACCGAGCAGCGGCAATCTGGCAAAGAAGCAATAGAGGCTGTGTTACAGAATGGAGCACCAGTCTCTTTGCAGGTTGTCAGGGAAAAAAAGGTTAAAAAGATGTGGTTGACGTCTGCAGGTAGTCGTGGGACCCCACAAGACGCCCCCCCCCCCCTCCTTCCGCGATGTCGACATGAAGACGGAGAATGTGATGGACGATTATGAGATAACCACACACCCCCCCCCCCCTTTTTTTTTCCTCATTTTCATGCATCTGTCTTCCGCTTTGAGTGGGATTGTAGAGCCAGGGAGTTGCAAGCTGAAGAACCATACAAAATGTTGCCCGAGTGCAGCGAGACGCATAGAGAACTAGCTGTTGCTGCCACGCAAACTGAAAGATGCAGAACATGCTTGGCATTCATCATGTGCTCAATTACATTCTCAACACTCAGAATACATTGGGGTGGGGGGGGTGTTCCAAAAATGATGTGAATAGTTCTTGTTCTCGGTTGTTCCATAAATTATCAACGCTTAAACAAAAGCAACGAAAAAAAGAAAGAAAGAAAAAATCACTGGGACAGGCCAACCAAGCAGGAGTTGGATGGAAGGAATAACAGAAACATTTTTTTTAAATCCACTTGTCAATAAAGTCTCTTTTTTCCCAGAGACTAAAACCTACAGAGGAAGATGACGAGACAAGACAAGTAAATGACAGTTCATGTAGCTGTCTAGTGAATTTAGGCGGTTAGCGCGCATGAAAATGAATTTTTATGTGAGAAACAATGTTCTCTTCATTTACTGGCAAACTTAAACAGAGTACAATCCACAGTTGTGCGCCCTGCCCTGTCTGTCTGTCTAATGTACTGTTGACTACCATCCTATCACATATCCCTAGTCTTCATTTAAACATTCACGACGCTCTACCACGGGCACTCCTGGATGCAGCTTCTTATAAGTCACACCTAAATGCTCCCTTTTTCCGAACCCCCCCCCCCCCCCCCCATTTCCTATCTTTTACATATCATTCATATGACTTTATATTCCTATTTCTTTGTCCCGTATGTTTTTGTATGATGAAGGCGTAAGCCGAAACGCCACACCCGTGTGCTGGTTAACTAATATAGCTGTTCCTACTTTTGGTTTTAAATAGTTTTAACATTTTGTTATCACAGATTTACTTCAAAAGCTACGCAGTGCCGTCTTTAACGCTTGGCCCCCACATGGACACTGCCAGGGGCCCCAGGTGTATGGGGCCCAACCAGCCCGTGGAAATCTATGAATTCCTAACATTACTTGCACAAGTTAGAGAGGAATGGTGGGGGCCCAATGCATTACTTTGCCCAGGGGCCCCCGATGCCACAGCTACGCATATATTTATATATTCAGTTTCATATACACTTGTACCGAAATTATTCTTCTGCCCTAATCTGATGCGACCGATCCAATTAGAGTCTGAAGTTTTATGAATTCAGCTCGCCACTTCTCTTCGACGAAAGCTTTATCTAATTAAGATTCAATTCATCTCTCACAGACATGACGGACTCCGCTTTATTTAGTCGCTTGGAAAAGAATGACAGAATGAGTTAGTGGCCCGATTCTTTTTTTTTTCTTTTAAAACTGTGAAGCTAAACCAGGCCCTGGTGGCCACAGGAAGAGAGTGGCAGCGCACTGAAGAATGTCTTAATTGCTCTGACAAGACCTGGGGTTACCTCATTCGATTTTTTTTTTTTATCAAAGAGACTGGAATACTTTGATTGATTTCTCCGCCCAACCTATCCGGCAGCTCATCTACCTGACCTATGTGGGCTTACCAAAATGCCATGCTGGTTGTTTATATCACGACATTCGCCCATCCCGCACACCCCCCCCCCAAATCTTGTCATCTGCTGGACAACACTTTTATCCCTCCTCCTCTCTACTACCCCCATCTGTATGCACTTTCCATCCTCTTCTCGCTCGCCTCTGGTCTTGTGCTGAGATTTTGTGGATTAGAGTTAAGAAGAGTATCTGGCGACTTTCAGTAGATTGAGGGGATTAATGCTAAGAAAAGAGGGCTGGAAATAGACGGAACCAAGAACGGGGGGTGGGGGGGGGGGAGAGAGAGAGAGAAACGGGACCGAGAGGCCATAAGTAAAAAGGTTTTCAGTTGATGGGAAAGCACAGAGATAAGTGATTAGAATCTCTTAACCTGAAAAGCAATAAGAACGAAAGCAAATGGCAAAATATAAACAGTGAAAATCAGGTCAAGAATATGCGTATTAGTTGCCTCTTCTTACGTCATGAATCACCATTATAACCGATTCGACGTTTCATCGATGCCATTGCAGAAAATACTTTAACGGTCTAGCACAGTGGTTCTTAACCTGGGTTCCATGAACCACCGGGTGAGTTGCGAAATAATTTTGGGGCGCCCACAGACCAGACAGTGGGTTGGCTCGATTAAACAAAAATATCGTAGTACGATGTGGATTCTATTTACTGCTTTATTTTTATGAGAGGCCCACAGCTGCCCTCAGGTGGAAAGGGGGTCCATTCTTGTTCTCACGCTGTAAAGCGGGGGTCTATTCCTGTTCTCATGCTGGAAAGGGGGTCTATTCCTGTTCTCACGCTGGAATGGGGGTCAATTCCTGTTCTCACGCTGGAAAGGGGGTCAATTCCTGTTCTCACGCTGGAATGGGGGTCAATTCCTGTTCTCACGCTGGAAAGGGGGTCTATTCCTGTTCTCACGCTGGAATGGGGGTCTATTCCTGTTCTCACGCTGGAAAGGGGGTCCATTCCTGTTCTCACGCTGGAAAGGGGGGTCTGCGACCAAAATGATGGTTAGACTCAGCTTGTCTAAGCTTTCCTTCGATGGAACTCGCTCTTCTGCTGCCTCAGTGGAGCTGCGAGCAGATGTTTTTTCTTTTGTAGTCGGTGCGGTGAAAGTGGTGATGCACTAGCGTCGCTTCGGATGGGGAATGGGTTAAGCCGGCTATTTTTTTTTCAAACCCGGAGCGAAGCCCAAAAAAAAAGGGGGGAGGGGGCAATGAAAGGTGCAGTGCTTCTTTAACAGGCTCCACCGATATAGGGAAGTCAAGGCGACCCCCGTCCGGTACAAAATGAGAGACGGAGCCAGGAGCCCATGCTGGCTCAATCCTGACGTAAGGAGTTTTCTATCTGAAACGTTCACCGCTATTTCACGTTGCTCCTTCGACTCGCGCCGATGATGATGATGATGATGATGATGATCTGGCAATGATGCTGTTAATTCATTAACAAACTAAAACGTATGATAATGAAGGGTCTTAAAACAACAAAACAATCTGCGTTTTCTGACGCATACAAGTTCGACAAGACGAAGTGAGTTGCGTCACGACTTTTTAAATATAGAACTGCGGACGCTAACCCGTGCGTTATAAAAGTTGACAAACTTAACAGAAATATAACAGGCCAGAAACTACCCATTATGGATAGAGGAGAAAGAAGAACGCAAAATCTCCTCAGATAATCAAAGGAATACTTACTATTCAGGCCAAAAGTTTCTTACTTTTGTGGAATTTCTCATCACAACCCTACAATGTTCTGTAACGTTGGTTTTCTTCCCCCTCTCCCCAATCCCCTCCACCCCCCCCCCCCCCCCCATTTGTTTTTTCAAATTTTTATTTGAAAGATCCCATCTCTTCATTTATGTATTCCAGTCTGCCTCGCCGTGCTTCTGTACGCCATGATGATTAAACTTTCCCTGACATACTCTATCATAGCTGCCCCCCCCCCCCCCCGTTGGTTTAACTATGTAACTTCAGTTCGAAAAGTCTGACAGCTTGTGTTCTATTATTTGCTGTTAAAATGTAATACGTAACAGTAAATACGCAATAATCTACACCAGAATGTTCTCGACTACTTCACCAAAGGTTCGTATGGAATGTTTCTGTTTTTCTGTTCTATAGATAACACCTTCTTTATTCCGCAATAAACAGGGGCGGGGGGGGGGGAAGAGAGAGAGAGAGAGAGAAAGAGAGAACAGATGTTAAATGAAATCATTAATTTTAACCTTAAAAAACTTGAATAGCTTGCGACCGGTGAATTTATGATTAACACTAGAGATCAAGCTGCAGTTCAAACCACAAACAAAGAACAAGCATCCACAGTTTAAACCACAGAGAAGTAACAAGTATCCACAGTTTAAATCACAGACAAGTAACAAGTATCCACAGTTTAAATCACAGACAAGTAACAAGTATCCACAGTTTAAATAACAAACAAATAAGTATCCACTGTCTAAACTACAGGCAAACAGCAAGTATCCACTATTTAAACCACAGACAAATAACAAGTATCCACAGTTTAAACCACAGACAAACAGCAAGTCCACTGTTTAAACCACATACAAACAGCAAGTCCACTGTTTAAACCACAGACAAAAAGCAAGTCCACTGTTTAAACCACAGACAAACAGCAAGTCCACTGTTTAAACCACAGACAAACAGCAAGTCCACTGTTTAAACCACAGACAAACAGCAAGTCCACTGTTTAAACCACAGACAAACAGCAAGTCCACTGTTTAAACCACAGACAAACAGCAAGTCCACTGTTTAAACCACAGACAAACAGCAAGTCCACTGTTTAAACCACACACAAAAAACCAAATGCAGATGCCTCTCAGTCACCGAGGATTATGTTCCGATCTGCCCATTGTTATGTCAAAAATATCGTTAAGTCTAAAATGAATATGATATGATAAATAAACAAGTAAATCAATAACTACCATCGCCGAATAAGTATATAAACATATAATTGCTGTTAACTAACTAAATACCAGTAGTCAAACAGTATATTTATAAAAAATAATAGTCGATAAATGTATAGTATTGAATGTGCATCGCTAGCGCTTCAGCGTAGAATCGAAATATCGTAAGTCGAACAATCGTAAGCCGAGGGGCATCTGTATTGAGACCAAATAAGGAGATGGGGAGAAGAGAGAGAATAAAAGCTGCGAGGTCTGGTATCTTCTGTGAGGTGGGTAGACAATGCGGCTGTCTGGGCAGAGAAGGAGAAAAATATGGGGAAAAGGGCACTTAGGACCTAGGCCGGAAACCTGGAGGCAGACATGAATACAATGGAAGCCAGCTGTGTTTAAACTAGTGCTGTGTTGGCATGAGATGATGCACAAAAATGGAAGAGGAGAGAGAGAGAGGGGGGGGAGAGAGAGAAAATAGACAAATAAGAGAGCCAGATGGACAGACAGGCGGCCGGACCTACGGAGTGACAGACAGACAGATGGAATCGGAAGTCAGTCAGACAGATATATAACTTAGGCGGCTAGGTAGTCAGGCTGGCAGACAGATCTGTTAAAGAAGCCCTTACGACGGATCTTACACCTGCTCCCTTCTACCAAAACTCCTAACCCGCTACTACTAACAAACACAAAGACACGTTTGCCTGCAGCACAATACCGCACCTGCTTATCGTTTTCTTTCATCAGTTTATTCATTTTTCCCCACTCCGAAAATGTGATCTCAAACAGACAAGAACCGACTCTTCCACTGTGTTACCTGTGTCAGTGCGTACGTTATCGTGACAAGTAATTTTCAGCTGATTGATGACATGAACATCTGTTGCGGATGTCTATTAAGTTCTGGCTTCCAAGATGACTTGGGGCTTCTCACTAAATACTTTCAACCAGAATGTTCTCTCTTAAACAAGAGGCTCCTAACATTCCCCCCCCCTCTCAAAGCGTTTGCCCCAAGTCTGTGTCCTCTGGCCATGTCTCACACCCCAGGTCTGCATGATTTGGGCACACTTGAAGGATATGTTCTGGAGTCTGGACTCAACTGCCACAAGGACACTGGCCACAATCAAGATCAAAACGAATCATCCAGTAAACTACGAAGAGGCGAAAACCATGTTCCGTAGCCAGTGCAGATCTAACCAGATCTAAAGTCTTGGCACAGGTACCCAGATCTGGTACTACACGGTCACTTAAGAAGTCTGAATGAAATTTACTTTGGGAAGCACCATCATTTTTTAAGTAGAGATAGAGGTCAAATCCCCCTTTTCCACACCATTAAGGCATATTGTAGATACGGTGTTAGGTCATGTTTCCAAGATCATCACATGAAAGTTTTATGTGGTTAGAATCACCCCATGGCCGCATTTATCTTCCCATGTTTCTCTGGTACCCACTTTTAGAGGCTGGGCTGATCTCATGGCCATTTTCCAGTCGTCTGTACAGAATGCTACTTTATCTTCTTGTTTTAATAAAACAACCAAATTTAATGCCTGGAAATTATTTCAAGACCTGGCATATCAAAACAGAACATATCTTTCTCTTCCCTTTCACTAGGGCGTATTCAGGACAATGACCTCCTGATCTGATTCCTTCCCATGTTGAGCTTCTGTTATCCCAAGTCTTGGATCCTCTGCTCCGCTTGCTTTCCCTATATATCCACAACTTCTCCTCTTTTACTGATGTTGTCATTGCTTTGTAACAATAAATCAAGATTATACAGAAAAGAGAGATCTTATAAATAAATAACATGACTGGCTGTTGTTTCGTTTTCTCAATATCCATCATTTTCTGATTTTGCTGTTTAGACGGCAGTGTCACGTCGTCATCGTCGTTCTTCTTCCCCTATCCCTCCCCTTTCTTGGGATTTCTGCAAAATCATCGAATTTCAGTTACATCCATGCTCATTGTGTTCGGCTTTTATTCCTCTCTTTCGGCGTTTTTCGGTCAGAAACGCTAAACAAAGGCTATTCCTCGCTTTCGGCGTTTTTCGGTCAGAAACGCCAAAAAAGGCTAGTCAGTCTTTTGTGGGTAATTCGGTGTGACTACAGCATATGTGATATGTTAATCGACTGTCATATGTAAATGAAAGTAAAAGGCCACGTTCCACTTTTCCTCGGGTTCGAAAACCCAATCCGCTGTATAAATGAGGCATACAGTCGAAACTGGACTCACAGTTTGTATCTCCTTTCACAGCCCTTTGCTCTCACACCCTGGTAGTATGTGCCTAACCATCAAAGTCGAAGTGACATTTACTAAGAGTCATTGTCAGACCAGACTGGGAATATGGAGAAGTTCGCGTGGGCCTATGATTTGGTTTGGGGGGGGGGGCAAATTTACTCCCCCTCCCTTTTTTTCCCCTCGTTAGAAGTAAAGACTGAATAAATATGAATGTACTGTTGCCATTATCTTATTTATAAATCGTTCTAGTTTTCCTATTATGTTCCGTTACCTGTAAGTACACCGTGTACATTGCATGTACATGTCCAGACCCATACATAAATTATATGTATTTAGCACTGATTAATGCGCGGTTTCAAATGGGCCACCGCATTTCCCATGACGCTTGGTCTCGCTGGCAGCTTTGCACTGCCCTGGTCACATTATACTCTGTATGTATAACATCCTTCCTCTAGGAATAACTCGAACTGTGAAAGCACATTCTCTTTCCGATCAGTTACTCGTATATTTGTCCTTTTTTTTTTTTTAATCTTCGATAGTTTTTGTTCTCATACTAAGACCAACTCGCTGCCATACAGGAATGTGCAACATAAGGTCAAGATGCCTTCCTATCTGGCGATCAACGACCAATAACTGACATGCTAGCCTCATGTTTAATGAATCACAGACAACCAATACCCTATCCCATCTCTCCGTTGGTTCCCCCCCCCCCCCCAAGTAATAGGCCTGGACTAGCTAAAGGGGCAGGCATTGCCACATGGACTGAAAAAAAAAAACAGCCGCCCCCACCCAGGGACTGAAAAAAGCCGCCCCAACCTAGAGACTGAAAAAATAGCTGCCCCCACCTAGGGACTGAAAAAAAAAACAGCCGCCCCCACACAGGGACTGAAAAAATAACTGCCCCCACCTAGGGAATGAAAAAAACAGCCGCCTCGACACAGGGACTGAAAAAATAGCCGCCCCCACCCAGAGACTGAAAAAATAGCCGTCCCCACCCAGAGACTGAAAAAATAGCCGTCCAAACCCAGAGACTGAAAAAAGCCGCCTCCACCTAGGGATTGAAAAAAAAAAGAGCCGCAATAAGAGTCTTCCACATAGAAACGATCCTGTACCTCAACATCTTCACTGCATCGGATGCAAAGAACAGTAACTCGCAGTTTCTAGGACACCGCAGGACATTCCTTTCTAGATCGGTGTAACTTCGCCTAATACAAAAACTGTAAACGTTAAATTATCCGTACTAATCGAGATCTCATCATCATCAGGTGCCGTGCCGACTGGCGTTGGCTATTATGTTTCTCCAGAGTACACGATCCTTCATGCAGGCCATCAGTTCAGTCTCTCTCTTATCTTTTTGACAAGGTTTTTTGTCTCTCCAGCTCTTCTCATACATTCTTCATTAGTTATTTTTGCTGTCCAGGGGATTCGCAACATTCTTCTAATCGAGATCTACCTGCACTATATATATATATATATATATATATATATATATATATATACATATATTCATTCATTTGCATGTATCTTGCGGAACTTTGCCTCCCAAACAGCACTCCTGTAGGCCTCTCGGTTGTGAGCAAGATATATATATATATATATATATAACAACCTACACAGCTTAAGGAGGGGAGGGAGAGAAGAAAGAGCAACATAATAATTAACGCAATTCAACAGTTTCTTATCTGTACAGTAAACAAGAAACACATGTCACAAACAATGCAGACATGATTACACCATCCAGGACGGACTCCGAAAGGTAAGCGTTCATTCTGTGCGCTATTTCGCTGTTTTTGTTGGGTCTCCCCCCCCCCCCCCCCCAAGTTAAAGGCGCTCTGCTGAAATATTGGTTGCTTCACCACCCTGCGCTCTTTCACCTGTTTTTACAGTCACTGCTATCATTTTCTTCCATTTTTTTTAAAATCCTTGTTGTAAAACGTGACCATACACTTCCGTTTCAATCCAGTTTTTGGCGAGACTGTCTTCACAATCATCTGTCTCTAAGCCGATCTTTGCGTAACTGTGTATCAAATGGGGCAATAACTGCCAGCTAGTGAAAGAATACCAGAATACTACTCTAGAACGATTGTTAGTATATAAACGTGGGGGGGGGGAAGAGAGAATGAAAGAGAGAGAGAGAAAGAGAGAGAGAGAGAGAAAGAGAGAAAGAGAGAGAGAAAGAGAGAGAGAAAGAGAGAGAGAGAAAGAGAGAGAGAGAAAGAAAGAAAGAGAGAAAGAGAGAGAAAGAGAGAGAGAGAAAGAGAGAGAGAGAAAGAAAGAGAGAGAGAAAGAGAGAATGAGAGAGAAAGAGAGAGAGAGAATGAGAGAGAAAGAGAGAGAGAGAGAAAGAGAAAGAGAGAAAGAGAGAGAGAGAGAGAACACGTATATTACATATAATTCAACTACATAATTATGGATCTAAGCACGTGCTCCCAATGAGTGGATCAAAAATACGAAAGCTAACACTGCGGCCTCGGAGAGTGGACGGAACAAAAAATTTAGGAATACATAATTTTTTTTTTTATTTAAATGACGGAGTATGCAACGGCCACGACACGAATAAATGGAAATGAGAGAGGTCAAAGTTTACACAATGAAATGAGAGATGGATTATGTTGGCATTAGGGAAACCTTGGGGGAAATACATGAGCGTAGCGTTTTATAGGAGAGCTTTCATTCTATGAAATGTCTGCTGTTAAAAGATGCGCAGGGGTTGAGTATGGAGTGGGGAGGGTGAGGGTGTGGGTGGGGTAGGGGGGTGTAGAGAAGAGAGATGGCATTGGTAAACATTGCCCACAGACTGCAAATATTCACGATTTGATGAAATTTAAATATCCAGCTTTTGGGGTTTTTTTGTGTGTGGATTTGTTGGGTTTTGGGTGTGTGTGTGTGTGTGTGTGTGGGGGGTGACGGAGAAATTAAAGGTGACAATAAACGTGCGTGAAAGCGAGAGGGGCGCATAAATAAATAACGGGGCGCTGAACGGGACAAACAAATTACGAGGCGAAAAGGAGAAATGAAAAAAGGGGGGGGGGGTGTGGGTGGATGGGTGGGAACTAAACCTCAGAAACGATCAACATAGAGAACTAGAAGAGAAGTAGAGCGCGCACAAAAAAGTAGAGTGCGCACAGAAGGAAGACGGCTGTACCACGATTTGAAGAAAGCGGGCACGTAAACATTTAAAGCTAACGTACAACACTGGCCAAGGAAAGAAAGAAAGAAAGAAAGAAACTAAACCACAAGCTTTCTGTCCGATAGAAAGAAAGAAGAAACTAAACCTCAAGCTTTCTGTCCGATAGAAAAAAAAAGAAACTAAACCACAAGCTTTCTGTCCGTAGAAAAGAAATAAATAAACTAAACCACACGCTTTCTGTCTGTAGAAAAGAAAGAGAGAAAGAAACTAAACAATACGCTTTCCTTCCGAAGAAAAGAAAGAAAGAAACTACAACAAGCTTTCTGTCCGTGGAAAAGAAAGAAAGAAACTAAACCTTACCCTTTCTGTCGGTAGAAAAGAATGAAACTCCCACAAGCTTTGTCCGTAGAAAAGAAAGAAAAAAACTAAACCTCACGCTTTCTGTCCGTAGAAAAGAAAGAAAGAAACTAAACCACACGCTTTCTGTCCGTAGAAAAGAAAGAAAGAAACTAAACAATACGCTTTCCTTCCGAAGAAAAGAAAGAAAGAAACTACCACAAGCTTTCTGTCCGTAGAAAAGAAAGAAAGAAACTACTACATGCTTTCTGTCCGTAGAAAAGAAAGAAAGAAACTAAACCACAAGCTTTCTGTCCGTAGAAAAGAAAGAAAGAAAGAAACTAAACCACAAGCTTTCTGTCCGTAGAAAAGAAAGAAAGAAAGAAACTAAACCACAAGCTTTCTGTCCGTAGAAAAGAAAGAAAGAAAGAAAGAAACTAAACCACAAGCTTTATGTCCGTAGAAAAGTAAGAAAGAAGGAAACTAAACCACAAGCTTTCTGTCCGTAGAAAAGAAAGAAAGAAGGAAAGAAAGAGAGTAAAAGCGGATGAAATAGATAATACAAAGAAAAAAGACAGCGCTCGAACAGGAAGGGAACTTGCACTTTTAAATAAAAAAACACATGAAAAGAAAACGAAACAAAATGTAGCTTTTTTTCCAGGTCAAACAAAGAAATCACAGCAAGAACCTCTGCAATAAACGTTCCTCGTTCGACGTCACAAAAAATGAAAAAAAAATAGGATGGGAACCAGACATAAACGAAACAAACCTGTAAAAATATTCGCAGCAGGTGAAAAGCGACAGAAAGATAAACGTACGTCTGGAAAAATGTGTGATGCAAATTCTACTGCTTACCTTATATCTATGAAAGTTGTATTAACATACATACATACATACATACATACATACATACATACATACATACATCCATCCATCCATCCACTGTTTGGTCTGTGTCTATCTGTCTGTCTGAGTAGAATGTCTGGAACTTTTCTCTTTCTCTCTCTCTCTCTCTCTCTCTCTCGTGGAGAATGTCTGAAAATCTACCTCTCCTCTCTCTCCCTCTGATGTAGAATGGAATCTCACCCTTTCATCTTCCTCTCTCTCTCCTTCTGATGTAGAATGGAATCTCAACCTTTCATCTCTCTTTCTCTCTCTCCCCCTCTGATGCAGAATGTATGTAATATCTCTTTCCCTCTTTGTGGTGTAAAATTCTGGCTCCCTCTCTATCTCTCTGATGCAGAATGCCAGGCTCTTTCTCTCTCTCTCTCTCTCTCTCTCTCTCTCTCTCTCTCTCTCTCTCTTTCTCTCTTTCTCTGATGCAGAATGCCAGGCTCTCTCTCTATCTATCTATCTATCTATCTATCTATCTATCTATCTATCTATCTATCTATCTATCTATCTATCTATCTATCTATCTATCTATCTGATGCAGAATGCCAGGCTCTTTCTCTCTCTCTGTGATGTAGAATGCCAGGCTCTCTCTTTATCCCTATCTCTCTCTATCTTTCTGATGCAGAATGCCAGGCTCTTTCTCTCTCTCTCTCTCTCTCTCTCTCTCTCTCTGATGCAAAATGCCAGGCTCTTTCTCTCTCTCTCTCTCTCTCTCTCTGTGTGTGTGATATAGTAGAATATCTAAAATCCAACACTCTCTTTCTCTCTCTGAAGACTGGAATCTCTATTTCCCCCCCCCTCTCTCTCTCTCTCCAATCTCTTTAAAAGCACAGCTTGTTTTATTGCACATCTTTCCGAGTGTTGCAGTTCAAACGTAATCGCTCGTGCACTCGTTCATACATAAGCCTGTCCCTTGAAAGACTCCACTATAAGCCATGAGACTTAACATCCTTTTAAAAATCCTTTGGAACTCTACACCTGTGAAGAGTTAAATCTCTACAACTGGGAAGCGTTAAAGACGAGACAAAACACTATAATGGAAGGATGAACGCAGAGCTGAAAAAATGAAGAATAAAGAGAAATGTTAGAAGCACACAGCAGATAGCAAAGTTGATCTTATCTCACCACGGAAATAATTTCTGTACGCTGGAGGAGGTGCTGAAGAGGGTCACAGCACCAATGGATGTGTCCGGCGTGCATGGATACGATGGCCTTTATCTAACCAGCGACACAAAATATCATTTTGAGATTTGTTACTTCAATGGGACGGAACATTAATTTGAGTTGTATTAGCTATATTACTGCGGGGTAGAACGTTAGTTTGGGATTCGTTATTTGTAACAGCACAGAACTTAAATTTGTGGATTCGTTACCTTATAACAGCGGAAAAGAACATAAATTTTGAGACTCGTTACTTATAACAGTAGAAAAGAACATAAATTTTAGACTCGTTACTTATAACAGTAGAAAAGAACATAAATTTTAGACTCGTTACTTATAACAGTAGAATAGAACATAAATTTTAGACTCGTTACTTATAACAGCAGAACAGGACAAAAGTTTGAGATTATTTCTTCATACCAGCGGGTTTTGCTAAAATTTATAAATTATGAAAAAAAAAAAAGTAGGAACAGCTTTATTACTTAACGAGTACACGATTTAGTTTGAAGCTAAATACATCACACATGCATTTAAAGCTAAATACATCACACATGCATTTAAAGCTAATTACATCACACATGCACTACGTTAAGCTATCAACAAACGCTTTAAAAACAAAACTACTATTTCAAACTAAATGACAAAACCATAAAAAAACGAAAAAAAAACACAACAACAACAACAACAAACAACAGAAAGTTAAACTTTATTTTAAAACTGAGCAGTTAATTAACATCTGTTTACGGTATCCCTGGGACAAACCAGTGTATGTTTATTTTAAAAGATGCTGAAGTAGAAAGGAGGAAGTAATCTTAGATGGTAATGCTCGTTTAATCTCAGGCACTAGAGCTGGAATAACAAAGATCTGCAGTTCATTTGATTATAATTATCGTACTGCACTGTTTGGGGAAGAAAAAAACCTGTACGCTGAATTTAATTTAGAAGTGCAGGTAACAAAGATGCCATTTGATTTCACCAAGAACGCCGTGATCTCGTTGGACTGTGAAAAGTTGTTCTTTTTTTTTATTTATTTTTTTTTTAACATAAGTCGTGAATGATGCTGAAGATCAAGCAGTGCGTCGGATAGGGAGTGGGTTATCGTGGTTCAAAAAAGCTAGGGAGACACCGTGGTGATCATTGGCCAAAACCAAACCTGTAGTCTGACGGTAGGGGCATACAGAACCAGAATAAAAGAACCGTTATCCACTTTCTTCTGGTGGCGCACTGTGTAACACACGCCACGTAATACCGCTCATCTTTCAGCGCATGATATAGGATTCTCATACACAAGCAGGGCCTCTGAGAGAAATTATCTTTGAGAAATTCTTCAGATAGGCCAAGATCGGTTTCTTGGCAGTGTAAGAAGGTAGTCTGCCATTACTTTCCTTCTTGGCAGTGTAAGAAGGCAGTCTGCCATTACTTTCCTTCTTGGCAGTGTAAGAAGGTAGTCTGCCATTACTTTCCTTCTTGGCAGTGTAAGAAGGCAGTCTGCCATTACTTTCCTTCTTGGCAGTGTAAGAAGGTAGTCTGCCATTACTTTCCTTCTTGGCAGTGTAAGAAGGTAGTCTGCCATTACTTTCCTTCCTGGCAGTGTAAGAAGGTAGTTTGCCATTACTTTCCTTCTTGGCAGTGTAAGAAGGTAGTCTGCCATTACTTTCCTTCCTGGCAGTGTAAGAAGGTAGTCTGCCATTACTTTCCTTCTTGGCAGTGTAAGAAGGCAGTCTGCCATTCCTTTCCTTCCTGGCAGTGTAAGAAGGTAGTCTGCCATTCCTTTCCTTCTTGGCAGTGTAAGAAGGTAGTTTGCCATTACTTTCCTTCCTGGCAGTGTAAGAAGGTAGTCTGCCATTACTTTCCTTCTTGGCAGTGTAAGAAGGTAGTCTGCCATTACTTTCCTTCCTGGCAGTGTAAGAAGGTAGTCTGCCATTACTTTCCTTCTTGGCAGTGTAAGAGTAGTTGCCATTACTTTCCTTCCTGGCAGTGTAAGAAGGTAGTCTGCCATTACTTTCCTTCCTGCAGTGTAAGAAGGTAGTCTGCCATTCCTTTCCTTCCTGGCAGTGTAAGAAGGCAGTTTGCCTTTCCTTTCCTTTCTGGCAGTGTAAGAAGGTAGTCTGCCATTACTTTCCTTCTTGGCAGTGTAAGAAGGCAGTCTGCCATTACTTCTTCCTTCTTGGCAGTGTAAGAAGGTAGTCTGCCATTACTTTCCTTCTTGGCAGTGTAAGAAGGCAGTCTGCCATTACTTTCCTTCTTGGCAGTGTAAGAAGGTAGTCTGCCATTACTTTCCTTCTTGGCAGTGAAGAAGGTAGTCTGCATTACTTTCCTTCCTGGCAGTGTAAGAAGGTAGTTTGCCATTACTTTCCTTCTTGGCAGTGTAAGAAGGTAGTTTGCCATTACTTTCCTTCCTGGCAGTGTAAGAAGGTAGTCTGCCATTACTTTCCTTCTTGGCAGTGTAAGAAGGTAGTCTGCCATTCTTTCCTTCCTGGCAGTGTAAGAAGGTAGTCTGCCATTACTTTCCTTCTTGGCAGTGTAAGAAGGTAGTTTGCCATTACTTTCCTTCCTGGCAGTGTAAGAAGGTAGTCTGCCATTACTTTCCTTCTTGGCAGTGTAAGAAGGTAGTCTGCCATTCCTTTCCTTCCTGGCAGTGTAAGAAGGTAGTCTGCCATTACTTTCCTTCTTGGCAGTGTAAGAGTAGTTGCCATTACTTTCCTTCCTGGCAGTGTAAGAAGGCAGTCTGCCATTACTTTCCTTCCTGGCAGTGTAAGAAGGTAGTCTGCCATTCCTTTCCTTCCTGGCAGTGTAAGAAGGCAGTTTGCCTTTCCTTTCCTTCCTGGCAGTGTAAGAAGGTAGTCTGCCATTACTTTCCTTCCTGGCAGTGTAAGAAGGCAGTCTGCCATTACTCTCCTTCCTGGCAGTGTAAGAAGGCAGTCTGCCATTACTTTCCTTCCTGGCAGTGTAAGAAGGTAGTCTGCCATTACTTTCCTTCCTGGCAGTGTAAGAAGGTAGTCTGTCATTACTTTCCTTCCTGGCAGTGTAAGAAGGTAGTCTGCCATTACTTTCCTTCCTGGCAGTGTAAGAAGGTAGTCTGCCATTACTTTCCTTCCTGGCAGTGTAAGAAGGTAGTCTGCCATTACTTTCCTTCCTGGCAGTGTAAGAAGGTAGTCTGCCATTACTTTCCTTCCTGGCAGTGACTGATGCAAGTCGGTGATCGTGGCTATTGCCTTCAGAGTTGAGATCCTCAGCCTACCATTGTAGTGTAAAAGCTGGCAGTAGAAGGCAATAATGCCCGGTAAAAGAGAAGAGGGGCACACAGGACATCACGGAAAGTCTGAATATGCCATTACGAGACGCTGGTCAACTTGCACAAAGACCCGCATTGCATTCAGGGAAGGGTGTGAGTTCTAGAAAACGACACGCCACACGAAGAATGAAAATATATGGAAATATAAAACGGAAAAGGCAGGCATAGAAAGGAAGGCTCGAGACCGAGAGATGATAAGAGTTAGAGATTTAGTCATAATAGATAGGTAGAACCACGTTTTGACATAGCTGCTTGTATGAGTAGAAGACAATTGTTCAAGTCACGTGACGTATAGTTTGTTCGTCCCAACTTGACAAAATTTGTGTGGGAATGTTAGATAATGATAATTATCAGTATTCTGAGGGGGGAGTGGGGGTTGGGGTTTTAAAAGAGGTTCTCCTACTGGTTAGCTCAGGACTCAGATTTGCAAGTGTTACAATGTGTTTTTTTTTCTGAACATTGATTCGATTCTTTTGGAACAGTGCTGTATTTCGAAATGAAGTTTGTAGATATGTCTTGAGTCATAATTGTCCCAATGGCGGGGGATTCCCTTGCCGGAACACTTGGCATTTTGTATCTTTTTATTGCCTGATTGAGTCATTCCATTCCATGCACGTTTTATTCTCACGTTAATATTGCTCGTTCTTATGAAACTATAACCTTGGAGACTCGTTGTGAGGACATGCACAATCTTTGTATTGTGTTGTGGGGTGGCAGGGCGGTTATCCTTAGTCTTGTGGTCAGGGACATCTATATTACCAATGTGAGAACCCTTGGTGTGCCGTTACTTTGCGTTGAGCCCAGTAACAACATGGCTGATTCCAAATCTTGGAATATTTAACTTGAGCAGTAAAGACAAAGTTATATACACTCACACTCTTTGAGTAAACCACACAGCTGGCCCACACACAACTTTTCAAAGTAACACCATACATCGCTTCCATGTCAATTATCTGTATCGTATCTTGGCATACTTCTTCAATACGCATTCTGCTTTACTGGCTCCACACCCCCCCCCCCTTTTCGACAAATGCACCGGCTGCATTGTCTTCTATCACTGGGCCCTGCACGCAAGGCCAAAGTGTCCTAACACTACATAAAGTGCTGTCACATATTACATATCATGAATACTTCATTACCAGCCTGACGACACTAAAATGTATTCATCGCCTGCGTGCTGCGTCCTGTTATTTATGTCACTGGTTATCCCCCACAAAACGAGGCCATATTAAAAAAAAAAAAAACTGCTTCATGTCAGAACTTACCAACTGCCTCAATTTGGCTGCCAGCGACGACAAAGAAAAGTTTTAAAATGACCTACATTTTGAATTATCACTTTTCAGGCCACTACAACCGTAAAACAGCTTATATGCATTAAGTACGGACTCTGTTAAAGTCCAGTATCTGCATAATTTCCATCCACGGACTCTGTTAAAGTCCAGTATCTGCATAATTTACATCCACGGACTCTGTTAAAGTCCAGTATCTGCATAATTTACATCCAGTGTGTTGAATGCTTCTGTTTCTCGCACCTCACTGATTGACTGACAACTCACTACCAAAAATAGCACTAAGATGGACACCACAGGGGAACAGAAGTAAGGCTAGACCAAAGGAGACATAGAGAAGAACAACAGAGAGCTCACCTGAGCAAGAGCGGAAAAAAAAAAGACAAAGGACAAGCGTTTGTGGAAAACCCTTGCGGAAGCCCCATGTATATATATGAAAACATGAGAACCACTGCATAAAAAACCACACAAAAACCCGCTAATTAAAATAAAACACAACCGAGGCTGAGCTATATAAAACTCAATTATAAATGCACTGTCTCTATGTAAACAGTTTTATTTGTGGCACAATGTAGCCTTTCACTGATGTATATGAGGAAAAAAAAATACTGTCGAAAAATGGTAAACACAAGAGAGAGGGGATAAGAAAGAGAAATACATTTTGTACGACATACGTGGTAAGGAATGTCCCGTCTATTTTTGGCAGCGTATAATCTTTCACAGAATCGAGATAGTTGAGAATATAAACAAACATTTATACTATCCTTAATGAATAAAGGAAACGAAAACCGAATTCGACATCTCTCTCTCCTCTCTCTCTCTCTCTCTCTCTCTTCCCCTCCCCCCTTGATGTGGCCGAAGTATCTCAGCTTTATAATTTTTATGGTGTTAACCAGCCAGTTTTCTGCGATACCTAATCTCATCTACATCTCTTTATTTGATTTTCATTCTATCCATGATAGTCTAAGTGCCCTTCTGTAACATTTCATTTCAAACGCTGTTATTCTCATTTCCAGTGATATGTTAACTGTTCATGTTTCGCGTCCGTATGCTGCCACTGGGAATATGTAAGCTCTTAGTAAACATAACTTTTGTTTTCTTATCGGTACCTTGCCATATTATCTTCATCTGTGCTAGTTTCTGTGATGTAACTACTAGTCTAGTTTTGATTTTCCACTGCGAGGTCGCCACTGGTGATGATGAGTGAACATAGATATTCGAATCGTTTTCAAGCTGTTGATGGTTCAATGTGATCTTGGGCTTGCTTGTCATTTTGTCAATTATCTTGCCACACTATGGAAATATTCTTTCATTTTTCTTGCACATCGCATCAGCCTCCTTTCGCAGGCCCCCTTTCATACAAAATTATATGAGGGAAAAAAAAACAGCCAACATTTCTTGGACATGTCATGACAAGACAAGACAGAAGTTGGAGAATTTAGTAATGGCCGGAAAACTCACGAGGAAAAGAAAAAAAAAAAAAAGAGAGAGAGAGAGGATGAAGGTCAACAGAAAAATATCTCAGTGGACTGGCCAAGTGAAATTGATACACCAAAGAGTCTGAACTGACCAGAAGAACCAAGGACAGCACGCACCTGATCGCCAACGCTATCCGAGTCCCTCGGTCACTCCCGTTTCTTTCTCACTCCGGGGACGGATTTGTCTCGAAAACACACTTCACCGGGTTCTTCTTTCAACGTGACTTCCTCTCCTTTCTCGATCCCCCCCCCCCCCCCCCCCCAGCTTCCAAGACTGATGTTTCAGCATTCATTTCTCACAAACACAAAACAAAAAAAAACAAAAAAAAACTATGATGAACTCGTTTTTTTTTACCTTTCTTCTATGGGGATTATTTCCGGTGGCCTACTGTGCCGTATTCTAAAATTGTGTGCGTAACGTGCTTGTAATTGAAAATTCTGGGGAGAAAATTATTTCTCCGGAATCACTTTGCCGTGTGTCGAGAACCAGCGTCTAGGTAGACTAGCACAGGTCACTAGTAGAAAATCGCTAATTTTATTACCCAGAGAGGAGAGAGAGAGAGAGAGAGAGAGAGAGAGAGAGAGAGAGAGAGAGAGAAGATGAATGAAACAATAATAAAAGCAGGAGGTCCACAAAAAAGACAGAAAACCAAATGCACAATTTTTAAGTGACTTATCACATACGTGAGCGAATGCTGTGAAATAGCATAGGCAGCGGCACGTAAACTTGACACCTTCTAAATCAAGCGTTTACGTAAGACAAAGGGAATCTTCTGGCCAAATAATGTAAGTAATGACCTCGTGTTAAGAGAAACTGACTTGGCACCACTGTCGACGGTGAATGAAAGGAGAAGGTGGATTGGGCCACATTATGAGAATTACAGACGAATCCTTACCACGAACAGCTTTATTAAGGTGGACTCCACATGGCAAAAGAAGCATAGGCCGGCCCAGAGAAAGGCGTACAGCAGAGAGACTGAAGCTAAACAAAGAGCTGGCGTGAAAATGACTAGAAATGGAGTGAATTTAGCACGTTGGAAACTGCGTACAGCAAAGTATTGGACAGAAAGACAGCAAAGTATTCGAGAGAAAGACAGCAAAGTATTCGAGAGAAAGACAGCAAAGTATTCGAGAGAAAGACAGCAAAGTATTCGAGAGAAAGACAGCAAAGTATTCGAGAGAAAGACAGCAAAGTATTCGCGAGAAGGACAGCAAAGTATTCGAGAGAAAGACAGCAAAGTATTCGAGAGAAAGACAGCAAAGTATTCGCGAGAAGGACAGCAAAGTATTCGAGAGAAAGACAGCAAAGTATTCGAGAGAAAGACAGCAAAGTATTCGAGAGAAAGACAGCAAAGTATTCGAGACACAGTAGGCATGATTGGTTCCTGAATGGGCCTATAGGTACTTGCCTCGTACACTTAGAAATATATGAAGGGTTTTCAATTTAATATAAAGTGGTAAGGGACCGGGGCTTTGTTTTAAGGGCTGTCAGCCTGAAAAATGTTTGAAACCACTGACGCAGAGTATTACATTTGCTATCTGTTGCTGCTCTTCTTCTTACATTTGCTATCTGTTGTTGCTCGTCTTCTTCTATTTCCCTGTAACTTCAAGAATAGCTCTCTGCAGTCGATGCAAAGAAGACGTTGAAGCGCAACAAAGTGTCGGATTGGGAGAGGGGTTACGGAGGCTATTTTCTTCATCCCCTGGGTGCTACTAAAACGCTGGGAATAAGAAATGCTTCTTCAGAAGACTCCACCACCATGGGGACTTTGGCGATCTTTGCCCAATTGTCTGGGCCTGTTACTGGGGGTTCCAATGGAGAGCTGGGACAGGGATCTTGGCAGGGTTGTTCGCCAACCCATAGCTCATTTAAACTATGAGTCGCCAACCATGACGCGACATTTGAGTTATGGGTCGCAAACCATGACGGGTCGCTGATTGCCAAATCGGACGAGGTCTTCGCTCCTATTATCTACATAGACTTAGCCCTTTGCGACAGGTTATATAAGTTGAAAACAAATTTCTAAATCTAGAATTTTCCTCTAGATAGTATGCGCCGTTTCTTTCCTTCAGTCAACTAATCTTTCTATCAAATCATCATCCTCCAAAAAAAAAGTTGTACTTCTTGTTGCTTTTCCATACCTGTGTACAAATTCTATTGAGGAATTGTTGCTTATTTGCTCTTATTTACATACTTTGTTCATTGTTGTTCTTGTTTCAGAACTTACGTTCATGTAAATGTATCCTCTGTCTATATTTCGCTTTTTTTTTTTTTTTAGTCAGTTCATTCACTTCGTTACATCAAAGATATTAGGTCATGATGAAACAGCTTGTAAGTTATAGAAGTTTATTTATCACTCGGCCCGGCCGGCGCCCGAAGGATCTATTCATTTTATCAGGCAGCAGATTCGTCCATTAGATTCACAGAATGATTACAAAAACCATAACAATCACTCACTCTTGAGTGACAATAATGAACTGGCGATATGGCTGTGAGAGGTTCTTAATAAACACTCATTCAAATTCACAATTTCGTTTATGACATTATACTCGGCTCTTCAGACGTCTATTGACATAACTCCTCTCTCTCTCTCTCTTTCTCTCTCTCTCTCTCTCTCTCATGATCGCTTTCTTCAGTCAACTGACCCCAACACTTTTTCCAAAAGAAACGTTTCACATTTTTAACTCCCCTTTCTAAACCCTTCTTCTCTCCTCTTTCTACATGGAGCAAATGACCCCTGAAGCCGGCACTCAAGTAAAAGCTAAACTCACGCACATGAACTCGCACATGCCAATTCACTCACACAACCTTCTCACTAAAGTTCATTACTTGTTTCTTGTCACTCAGCAAACATAAACAAGACCTTCTCGTCTCATTCTCTGTTCCTTTTCCCTTTCCTTATCCTCGACGTTTTCTATCCTGATGTAGCACACAGCACGGAAACCTCACGACGAGAATGAACAGTCTAACAACACCAGGTGAAGATTACCTCGTGGAATTGTGGACAGGTGCAAATACTTGAATTTCCAGGTATTCAATTCGTTGTCTCGCGCAATGGTTTGTTGTTTTTTCTTTTTTTTTACTCGCGTTTGAAAACCCGCTTACATGACACACACGGGCTTCCATAGTTCATTCTTTGTTACAAAACTCCGGTTGAATTCAACCACATAACAAAGATATAGAGAAGACTAGAAGCACAAAATAAGTATAAGGGAAGTATATTACAGATATCCTTCGCTTTCAGAAAGCTCGCTTTACGGGACTTCACTGCGAAAGACCTAACTTAGTACCTATTTTCACCAACCCAAAGAAATCCGAAAATTATTTTCGCTTTCTGAAAAGAAGACAAAAGAGAGTTTTGCGGCGAGCCATTATAAAGGCAGCGCGTACCCCGAGCAGAATGGCGCTGCCAAGATCCTTTCCCTGAAACTACATTCAGCAAGCCCCAAGCCTGCAACATCGTTGAGATCTACCTGTGATTATATGAGCTTAATCTCGACTTATTTTGTGCACATGTTAGCAAGACGTGTCCCAAGACATCAGAAAAGACCTAGGAGAGCTCGTAAACGTGTTACGATGAGCGTAATACTTCATGTAAGTAACAATTGTTATTTCTAACGTTCCGCAGCGTGTTTAGTTCCCATTATAATCTCTGCTTTTACTCTGTGTTAGTGTTATTTTTAGATTTTATCAGATAAAATAGGGTCGGTAATGCTCCAAAATGTTTTCCCCTGTAAATTACTGTTAACTGCTTCTTCGTTTTACACCAGTTCGGCTTACGAAAGCTTTTTATAGGAACGGTGTACTTTCAGATAAACGGTGGGGGGGGGGGGGGGGGGGGGGAAGACCTGCATTGTTGGCGCTGTGAAGTCTCCATTACTGTTGCGTGCTATAACCTGTAGGCAGATGATGCTGTGGTTACTAGCTTGGAATCCACGCATAAAAGGAATCATAGAAAGCTATTGGGTGGCTTCTTATTTCTTCCTGGGATGAACTTAAGACACGGCTTACTTTCAGGCTCCACCTCTAAAACACACGTGGAGTCTGCCATCCCATGATCGACAATAACACGGGCATAAATCATCACAAAGTCTGGTTTGCGTCCGCCTTGGCATTTATGTAAATATTTTGTGTTCAAATTGCAGAAACGTGGAGAAGGAAGCAGCCCTCGTGCTTGCAGACTCCAGACGGCCCGAGCTCCACCCGCGTCCGTATCTCCAGGCTACGCCTAATCTCGTGGCATCAAGTCCGGATCCTGATGAGAGACGAGCACGTCTGTCTTCTTCCTCTTCTTCCTTGCTTCATGGTTCTAGTCTTAGACGTCTATATGCATTGCCTGGATAAATTGTGTCGTCTTTTGAGATGCGGGAAAGCCACACACAAAAAAAAGCCACTCTTGCTAACAGCGCAATGAAGGAAATGTGAAAGAAAAGTGGAAATTCCTAGCGCGCATTATTTTGTTTATGTTCAAACGTTTGAAATTCACGTCTGGGCCTCGGGTACTGGGGATCTATGTTTACCGAAACGCCTCTTTATATCTTCTTTCCCCCCTTTTCAAGTTGATTTAAGGTACCTGGGTTTTTTTTTTTGCATCCTTATTAAGACACGCGGCTGAAATATTTGTTTGTACTGTCAACATTTCCCTTTCTAGCTCTATCAAAAATCTTTCTACGTGTGGTTTTTCCATTCTCTTTCCCCTATACTCCCCCCCCCCTCTCTCTCTCCGCGCCTAAAACAGCAGCTAAATTATAAATGAGCAATAGAGATAAATAAGAATAGAGGAACAGATAAATGAGAACGGCGTGAATAAATAATGGCAAAAGGATTAAGAGAGTGCAATGTGATGGAAACAAACGGGAGCGTTGTAGATATAAAGAAGGAATGCTAGCAACATTACAGGAGATAAACAGCACAAGAGCTGAAGGCAGAGATGAGATGTAATAGAGTAGACAGCTGGAAGTGACAAGAGCTTTAGAAAAAAAAACAGAGCTAAATAAGAATAATATGACAGAGTTAAAGAGCAAGAGAGCACAGTCAAAACAGAAAGAAAGAAAGAAAGAAAGAAAGAAAGAAAGAAAGAAAGAAAGAAAGAAAGAAAGAAAGAAAGAAAGATAGAGAGAAAGAAAGAAAGAAAGAAAGAAAGAAAGAAAGAAAGAAAGAGAAAGAAAGACAGAAAGAAAGAAAGAAAGAAATCACGACTTTTTTTTCATACCGCTCTGTAATCTTTCCTCTCCAAAGCATATCTTTCACGCTCATAACACTCGTCGACATGCATGGCAGACGCCCTCGGAAAGTTATGCTCGTTCAACTGGATTAGAGTTAACATCTTAGAAATTTTTCTAATCAAAATTAGCTGAATCACCGGATTTGTAAAAAAGCTTCTAGGCTTTTCGTATTAGGATTCACAGGATTTGTAGAAATTTCTAGAGTAGCGACGGCGAATCCCTGGATTTTGGCCGACTTTCAAATTAGCTCTTGATGAGCTGTATGAATTATATATGAGCATCCATCATAAGGCATAGTGCAGCACAAAGAACATACACAAGCTTGGAATCTAGGTTTGAATACCATGTTCCCTCTGTAACATCCAGAGGGCTAAAAATTACTTTAAATTCTTTCTCCTTTTCAGAATCTTTCTTAAAAAACGGAATAATTTCCTGAAAGCCTCTTTCAGCAAAAAAGAAAAAAGAAAAAAAAAAAGATCTGTATCGGGTTTCTGCGTGGATTGTAGTGAAACAAGATTTGTGCAAGCTTTCTGCGTGGATTGTAGTGAAACGAGATTTGTGCAAGCTTTCTGCGTGGATTGTAGTGAAACAAGATTTGTGCAAGCTTTCTGCGTGGACTGTATTGAAACAAGATTTGTGCAAGCTTTCTTCTTGGATTGTAGTGAAAAAAGCAAGATTTGTGCCAACTTTCTGTGTGGGTTGTAGTGAAACAACAAGATCTGTACCAGCTTTCTGCGTGGATTGTTGTGAAACAAAAAGATTCGCGCAAGCTTTCTGCGTGGATTGTAGTGAAACAAGATTTGTGCAAGCTTTCTGCATGGATTGTAGTGAAAAAACCCAGATTTGTGCCAACTTTCTGTGTGGGTTGTAGTGAAACAACAAGATCTGACCAGCTTTCTGCGTGGATTGTTGTGAAACAAAAAGATTCGCCAAAGCTTTATGCGTGGATTGTGGTGAAGCATGATATATGCAGACACTTTCTGCCAGGATTGTGGTTAGACATTACATATGTACAAGATTTCTGCCTGGATTGCGGTTAAACATGATATGCTTATAAGCCTTCTGCTTGGAATGTGGTTAAACATGATATACTTATAAGCCTTCTGCTTGGAATGTGGTTAAACATGATATGCTTATAAGCCTTCTGCTTGGAATGTGGTTAAACATGATATAGTACAATCTTTCTGCTTGAATCGTTTCGAAGTGTGAAATGTGTAGAACCTTTATGTTTTGAACTGTGGACAAACATGTAAAATGGTAACTGGGCTTGCCTGAAATATCAAACTTGTACAACTTTTCAGCTCAGACTGTCATGGAAACAAACAAATGTACAAATGTCCAGATTAATATCCAGCAAGCTGTCATTACATACCAGCCATCTCCGCTGCTTTCTTACCCTGACATACCACTCGAAACCAAGTCATTACATACCAGCTATCCCCGCCAAGTTATTACATACCAACCATCCCCGCCAAGTCATTACATACCAGCCATCCCCATCAGGTCATTACATATCGGCCATCCCCGTCAAGTCATTATATACCGGCCATCCCCGTCAAGTCATTTCATATCAGCCATCCTCGCCAGGTCATTACATACCAGCCATCCCCGCCAGGTCATTACATATCAGCTATCCCTGCCAAGCCATTACATACCAGCTATCTTCGCTGCTTTCTCACCCTGGCATACCACTCGAAGCCAAGAGACAACTAATTAAGAGCATATTTATACCAACGTTGTGCTACCACAGCCAAACAAGGGCACTAACCAAGGAACAACAAAATAAAAATATCTACATGCGAAATAAGATGCCCAAGAAAAGCAGCAGCAAAACGTCACTAGGAGGTGCATGATAAGAAATGGCAAAAGACAATTTGGTAGGAACTACACCATGCTTATAATACCTAGCCAAACAAAGAATGAAGTGGTCTGGGGACTTAATGAGAATGACACATATACAACCAGACACGAGGGCATTCAACCAAAGAACCACATGACACAGACCAAGAGGAAGACACCCCCGAAAAGATGGATAGATGGAGTTATATAAACACTCGCGAACTACGATGTGAACATCACTGGCGGCGCTCATATGGCGCCCCCCCCCCCAACTGTACATCCCGTCGACACCTCACACTACAAGAGTAAGGGGTTAAAGAACTGAGTAAACAAACTCTCCTGATCTGATCTGAATCTATCTGCATGCTATCATTTTTCACACTTATCCTGCAAAACAACTCCATAATCTTCTTACGGAGAACACCAGAGATGGAAGGTACAGAACTTGGGCTTGGCACATTCCGTCTTTGATTTCTGTTCCTGATTTGCTTCCATACACGACACGGCCTTGAACTCCCGCACAGTACGGAAATTCCCGGTTTTCCGCCCAAATTCCAAGAATTCTGTGTAAAAATGTTGATAGCAGGAGCTCAACGATATATTTTCTTTCTGACCTGACTGATAAAAATGGTCAGGGTCTTTACCTGCGGAGGCTAAGCTTGTTTTTAATAAACCACTCCTCTTTTTTTTTTAAACCTCGCTCCAGGCTGGATTCTCCTTATCTGAAAACGAGGCCGCACTAGCTAGCATTACGCTTGTTGGTTTTGTTTCACTTTCCCCCTAAAGAGCAGAAGGGACGCAACTTTTGGAAGTTGTTTTACAGGGACGGTACGATTATTGGCCTTGGCCAACCCTGAGCAGGCATTGACCTTAATTGGAAAGGGGAGGGGGGGGTCCTCCACTATAGGATGAATGCTTCCCTCCCTGGAGGAAATTAAAGCGTTTTTAGTGGTGGTGGTGGTTTGGGGTGCGGGATGTAGGGTGTAGGACTCAGACTGACAGACTTAAACTGTTGTTGGAATGCACCTTTTGAATCAGACAAATACTGAGGGAAATTCTGATTTATATGAAAAGGGTACATGAGGCAAAAGGGTGCTGAACCACTGTCCAAACGAGTACATGAGGCAAAAGAGTGGAGAACCGCTGCCAAAAGAGTACATGAAACAAAAGAGTGGAGAACCGTTGTCAAAAGGGCACATGAGGAAAAAGAGTGGGAAACCGCTGCCAAAAGAGTACAAGAGGCAAAATAGTGGAGACCGTTGCCGGTACGTGAGGCAAAAGAGTGGAGAACTACTGTCAAAAGAGTACAAGAGGCAAAATAGTGGAGAACTGTTGCCGGTACATGAGGCAAAAGAGTAGAGAACTACTGCCAAAATAGTACATTAGGCAAAAGAGTGGAGAACCGCTGCAAAGCACTCTTGTTTTCCTTTCCCCTGTCTAACGACGCAGACGCTGGCCATGAACCAGAGAGTAGTGCAGCCGTAAGAGAAGCATATTGAACTAGATTTTTCGGAAAGGTGAAGAACCTCAAAGAAAAGTCGTACTGTAACCCATCCTCACTTCGACATTACAGCCGCCTTTGAATAGCCCACAACGTCCCTCCAAAGTATAGAAGTCTTGCAGCAGATTTAGACAGCCCACAAAAGATCTGGGGGATGTTAAGTGGCAGCAACCCCCATAATCGGGTAACATTATTCCATGCTGCTGCAAAGTTACGTACTCAGCTAATGCATCGCTGGGAGGGGGGGGCAGCTAATGCATCGCTAAGGGGGTGGGGGCCCAACTAATGCATCGCTTGGGGGGCCCAACTAATGCATCGCTTAGGGGGCCGGCAAATGCATCGCTCAGGGCCCTGGCTAATACACTGCTTAGGGGGCCGGTTAATACATCGCACAGGGGCTCAGTTTTAAAGGAGGGCCCCGTACAGATTGGGGGGGGGGTGTAAGAGGGAGTACTGGAAGAACGGTTAATCAATAACATGGACGGCGGCTGGGGAAAGAAAGAAAGAAAGAAAAAAATGACGACGTGTGTGAGAGAGAGAGAGAGAGTATGAGAAAGAGAGTTCTCTCGGAGACTCAGGACTCAACACCGAGTCCAAAAAACTGAAGAAGAAGAAGCTGGCACATACAAACATAAAACCTACATGTAGCCTGATCACTAGCTGGAGAAGAGAGAGAGAGAGAGAGAGAGAGAGTGTGTGTGTGTGTGTGTGTGTGTGTGTGTGCGCGCGCGTGCGCGCGTGCGCGCGCGCGCACGAGTTGAAGAAAAGAAACTATCAGATTTGAGCAATCAGTGAAACAGTCTACATTCTCTCCCTTTGTTATGATTAGTAACAGAACGAGGGGAAGCAACTTCAAACGACCAACAAACGCGGATACGAACGCGACAAACAACAGACAAGGGGGGGGGGAGGGGGGGAAATACATCTACGCCATTTTCCCTGCTTGGCGTTTTCCCTGGTTGTAAAGACGGTACGCAATTAGCGGGGGGAAAAAACGAGCTTTTCTTTCACCTCATTTCTCTTAACGACTCTGGAACGGCTTCTTTTCCCCATCTTCGAACCACCCGGATGCCAACGAATACGAACGCTACAGATTCTCTGTGCGAAAAAAAAACAAAAAAACCCTGGGCGATACCAATACGAAGAACTTGGCTGTACAGTCCACCCCCCGCCCCCACCGGAGCAGACGGGCAAGACGATTACAGAAAGGTGCATGCTGGGTAACGAATGCGTTTTGTTTCAAGATGGTGAAATCATGGCCAGGCACAACCTTTTCAAAGAATGTAACAACACGTAAACAGGAACTAATTTCACATAGAAAACGTGCAGACTCCACACGCCTTGTCTGTCCAATCAATACAAACAGCACACACAAACACAAACACACAGCACTACCGTATTCCAAACTGCAATTTTATATTTTCTGGCAACCCGTCGAAAGAAGTTAAGCTTCTGTTTTATAATGATTATGGATAAAAAGAGTCCTCGTTTCTCGCCGGCGTTCCCTTCCAACAGCTGCGTAAAGCGAAATGGACGTAAAATGAATCTCATAAAGGTGAGTATGTGGCATTTTACTGTCAGCAGACAGACATGCTTTAAACATAAACTAGGCCGGCCTTATCGTTTGTTCACAAACCTTTTTTTAAAAAGTAGTTTTACATTAAACAAGTACTGTATATTTTTTTAATATATGTAAATTTAAATGTAAAATGTTCTACTATATCGATAAACGGATGGTCCGGAAAACGAAAGGTCGTAAAGCGGGGACTGTCTGTAATGATAACTTTTTTTTTTTAAATAACCGACAAGAATCTTAGTATGAACGACAAGAAGCAGAGGAGATTAATTCGCCATATCGCCAGGACAGGCGAACATTGTTAGAGCTAGACGCGACTCTGCCTTACAGTCTCAAGACGCTTACAGGAAATCGATTCTTGATGAGTTGGTTCGCTAAATCTGCTTAGCGACCTTGTATGTGTGTGCATGCTCTCTTTCCCCCCCCCCCCAATCTCTAACTTTTAGTTCCTGCATAAAAGATACATTCCTACAGATTCCAACTTCACTCGAAACTGCTTTCGACTCCAGTTTCTATATTTTACCTACTTCCTGTCCGACTCCTTCATAATTATTACCCGACTTATTATTATTATTATGCTTTCGATTTCGACTCTCAAACTCTGCAGCCACTGTCGTTGATACAGGCGAATACAGGCGGCCGAAACGTTCCCTCGTGATCTTGGAAATATCTGAAAACTGGCTGTATCGAAAACAGGATGACCCGACGTGATCAGTGTCAATGAACAGTTTGTTGTTGGTTCAATCTTAGAAACTCACAGGTAGGGGAATCGAGACTCCATTATAGTTAAATGAAGTTCGATTCCAGGTAACTCTGAACTAGAAATTCATGGCTTGGAAGTTCGACTGTGTGGATTTGGATTTCATTTGCATGATTATGAGGCTCAGTCGCATAAATCTGAAGTTTCACTGTCGGTCTTTGAAGCTCGGTTGTAGGGCATAGAAACTTGGTTGTATGGTTTTGGAGCTCGACTGTAGGGCACTGTATAAGGCTCTGAAACTCGGTTGGGAAGCTCTGAAGGTAGACTGTTATAAACGCACTTACAGAATATAGAGTTCCTTAGTAGGAGACTCTTGCAGATTGCTTGTGGATTCATTACAAACCCAGTGGTGCAAGCAAAGTCACAGCACCTCGTTTTCATTTACTTTTATTTTTGAAGAACATCATTATCACCGCTGCCCCAAAGAGCAAAGCAGTCGATGTCACTTGTTTTCGGAACAAGCATAAGAAAACATAGCAAGAAACAGCAAAGAAGTATGGGTAAAACATTCGGAAGAAATAGCAAAAAAGAAGAAAAACACAATAAACATGCCATGAAAGCAAGAATCCTATTTCTGAGAAAGGAAACAATTATCAGAACCAAAAAACACCTTTTTTTCCATAGGAAAGGTCAAAGAGTTACAGATCACAACACGCTTATTGCTTTGTTTGTTTATTTTCCACGAGGTCTTGCAATATTTTCCAAGTCACGGACCTGCTTTAAAGAGGGGTGGGGGCAGAGAGAGAGAGAGAGAGAGAAAAGGAGAGAGAGAGAGAGAGAGAGGAGAGAATCGCAAGAAATTTACATCCCCCCTCCTTGTAAACGGTCTCAGATGATGTCTTCCAGAAAAAGACAGCAATACACTACATTCCTTTCTGCAGCTAAATCTTCCCCACGCTGTTTTCCTACCTACAATCCAGCAATTCCATTCGCTCCGCATTCGCAGTTTGTCCATCTTCCAGTATTCCCCCCTGTGATCTCCATGTTCCTCTCTAACGCTCATCCTTAGGTATTCTCCCCCATCGCTTCAATGTGGTCTAAGCAATCACCATCTTATCCTTTTGTTACTGAGAAAGAGAAAATATACTCGACATTCTGCGAGAAATTGCTGCAGCTGGTAACAGTCGGAGCAAGGACTGAAAGAAGAGTTACGGGGAAATTACAGGGGGTAGCCAACTCATGCAGGAGAGTTACACCTTATAAAGAAGCAGTGATTCCCAAAGTGAAAATCTGGGGAAACAGTAAGTCAAAAGGGAACGGGGTATGGGTCGGGGGGTCGGGGCCGAGCATAAAAACCAAATGAGAGAAATATGTTTTTCGGGGATGACTCTAAGGATGTGGCGAGTGAGTCAATGAGCCCCTATGAACAAAGTTTGGAAAACCACTGTTTATATAAAAGTTCAAAAGTTTGTTTGTTTTTTTTTTTTTTTTGGGGGGGGGAGTGTTTAGCTCTCATATTTTAAGCATACTGAACATGGCCAAGTCAGCATTCCAAAAAATGAGACACATCTTGTGCAACAGATCCATATCAATGGAAACAAGATTCCAAGTACTTAAATGTTACATCGATCCAATTTTGTTTTATGAATGTGAAGCATGGTCTATGAATAAGAGAGTACAGCGAGAAATGGAGGCCTTGGAAATGTGGTTCATAAGAAGGATGTTGAAGGTACCATGGACAGCCAAGAAAACCAATGAAGAAGTCTTAAGAGAGGCTGGAGTTAAAAAGCAAATTATAGCAAAGATCAGAGGCAGACAAGCGAGATTTGTAGGACATTTCCTGAGAATAGGATAACTGGAACACACTGTGGCAATTGGAAAAAAATTGAGGGAAGAAGAGACAGAGGAAGACAGAGAGAGAAGTTACTGGATGGGCTGTCAGTGTGGCTAGGAAAAAAAAATACCCGGCGGACCTCATAATCAAGTCTAAAGACAAGGAATTGTGGTGAGAAATGATCGCCTATGCCACGTGGCATGGCATTTGAATAACGTGTAACGTTTAAAAAAAAACACGCATATTACACAGAAAAGTAGAAAAGGCCATTGAAAATTAACGAAATTCTTTTTCAAAAAATGTAAGACAATTCTTACTGCAGCAAATGCATAAAAAGATAATTAATGTAAGCTCTGTGAAAACTTCCAGCCACATCATGTGGGGGTCGCTCTGTCTTCTTCGTCGCAGTGTTATGAGGCAGTTTTCTGTTTCCAATTCCAAGACTGTGAGGGCACTGCTACAAGGTTCGCCTCCCCTGACGAGTTGGAAGATAATTACTACAATCAACGTAACGTTTAATGGATGTTGCTGTGCGACGTTCTGCTGAACAGTTCTGATTGGCTTAAACCGAACACTGTAACAACCAATGGTATTTGTATTGTAAGTTTCATTTTGTGGGGTGGGGGCGGTGTTGTTGTTTTGTCTTTTGTGGCATGGATGCACCAGGAATGATTTCTCTTCATCTGCAGAGGATTACAAGTTTAAGTTTATCTAAGTCCCGCCCTGCTGTTCTCATTTCCGTACTGAGCCAACATCTTACGGTGAATTTTAGCCAGCTTCACCCCCTGTGCCCAAAGAAATCGCACCGTAGTGCACGCCCACAGCGGAGAGCCCCCATGTTTAAAGGTCAAAGATCTTGGTGGCAGAACGCTGCGCTGTGCGTTTTCGAGCCACCCATCAGCCACTGCGAGCGTGAGGTATAGTGTCGGCTTCTAACTGTTGTGGTTATTTTCAAATTTCTTGCTTTTTTTTTTGGTTGCCGTGTCATTTTCAAATTTCTTGCTTTTAAAAATTCTCCCTTGTATATATAAAAGAATACTGGAAGCGGTTTAACACAAACTGAACCTGGTTTAAAGACTGGTTTAATGAATACCAAACATATTTAATGAATACTAAACATAATTTAAAGAATACTAAGCATAGTTTAACGAATACTAAACATGGTTTAACGAATACTAAACATTGTTTAATGAATACTTAACACAGTTTTAACGAATGCTGAAGAAGGTAGGTCTAACGAGCACTGAAACTAGTTTTAACGAGCACGAACACAGGTTAACGAGCGCTGAACATGATTCAACGCACTTACAAAACTAAAAGGCTAAAAATATCTAAATACACACATAACTCTTAATATTTTAACACAAGATAACGAAGCTGTTATACACATTTATGCCTGCAATTCGCTTTCCTGCGTGCCTTTTTTCAGCATAACAGAAAGCAGACAACGTAAAATTAATGTCACGCTGACGGCTGTGGACCGCATGTTTAATCTCCCAGACTAATGTAACAAGACAGTTTCAAGCATTAAATTCTAAACGACTTTGAAATGGCTATTTCCGTTTTTCATTTATTTCAGGCCTTGATGTCGGTACAGATTAGAAACAGTTTACATCGTCGTAAGAACTCAAAATAAAAATAATAATAATAAACTATATATATATATATTGCTAGGTATTTCTCCTCCTCCTCTCAAACCACTCCCCACTTCCATCCTTTTTTTTATAAAAATTATAAAACATATATTTTCGGGAAACCGTTCTGACAATGTGGAGCATTATGGGAAACGTCTGGCTCTGCGCTATCCGGTAATGTAATTTTTTTTCGGAGAGTTGGATTCCCTATCTGTAAAAGAGCGTACTAGTTAAAAAGCTATGTAATATTACGTATGTAATGTAACGTATGTGTATATGTACAAACAAACCATCTATGTAAATGGGGCATTTTTCATACTGTAATCCGACTGCGATACCAGTTACTCTTGGATTCGGCTATTCTTGAGAAAGTCAATTTTTTTTTTTAACTCTTGCTCTAGTGTACAAACAATATCAAACCCCCACAGAAACAATTTTAACGACAAATAGTTTTCTTTCTTTTTGGAAATCCCGCCCCCGACCTATATTTAATTTACATTTTTAATTTAAAACAGTGTTTCCCAATGTCAGGGAGGAAGATATTTTGTGAGTCAACCAGATTATATGTATATTATTTTTTTGTTCAGAAACTGGTTGACTATTATGCAATGGGGTGGGTGGAAAAAAAAAGGTGGGGGGGGGGGGATCGTCAAGGCGTTGAAGTGAGGCATGATCCAGAAAAGGTTGGGAGACACTAATTTAAATGTTGAATCACACAGCACACTTCAGTTAACCGTACAGAAGCGAGTCGTTTTAATCGTAATTTTTAACGTAATGACATAATAAAAGACTCAGGGTGAGCAGAGGGTTAACAAATATTCCCCAGTACTTTACTACCAATGACCAATTTACTACCAATTAGCCGGGTTTGCTAAATGAGGGCGATTTATTCAAAGCATGAGAGAAGAACACTGGGCCCATACGATACTGACGCGGCTTGTAGGCCAGTATCTGGATGAAGCTGTGCGGAATAAGACTCCCGCCGCGCCGCCACCGCCCAGTCGACTCGGTTCTATGAATGGGTTACGACAATGTGTATTAAGGAAGAAACTGCTTCGCTTTCAAATACGGATAATACACGGCGAGGAACACTGGATCACACTGCACACCCGTGCTGTCAGTGTTCGAAAACAGTAACGCATCAAACGCGCATTGCAATTCCGCAAAATATGATCTTCAGCCTGAAGTACAGTGGCTAAGCACGGGAAAAAAAACCCTGAAAAGAATTAGCATTCAGCTTTCAAAGACTTCATTAAATTTTAACAATTCCTACTTTGTGCAGGTTCTACTGCACAGCCGGTCTGCAACTGAGCCAGTTTCTCGAAATCTTCTCCAAAGGCGACAAATGGTACTCCTAACCACATTAAATTGTCTAGCCACTACACTTTGTGACTGTCCAGTCTGTAAACGTCCAATGATGATGAGTCGTTGTTCTGTATTGAGATGAGCCATACTTGAGCATTGAATTTTCAAATGAATTGATTCGAAGAGAATCAATCTTTTATAGGCATTCAATAATACGGTCAATGAGTTTTGTGTTCAGTAAGTTTCACGGGATTCTCATGAACATGTCATGAGTTACTGTCAAAAATGCTGTTTGACTAGTGTCGCTTCTCTGTGCTCATGAATCATCTGCTGAGTACAATTCAGGTCAGCACGTGAAGTTGCTATAGAAGAGTTCTTCAAATATTATGGATACAAAAAGGAACAAATAAATCCATACTACAAGAACTTAATATTGAAGAAGGCTGGCTAGTAAAGAGGATTAAACAAAGAAAACAAATATTTTGAACACACTAAACATCATGGTAATCTAGAGAAGACCGTCTTGGAAGGGTATATAATGGGAAAAAGAAAGAGAGGAAGACTAAGGCGAAGATGCATCAGCAGCAATGCAACTTGCTTACAACGGAGAGGCCTACAGGAGAGCTGTTAGGGAGGCAAAGTTCCGCAAGGGATTTACAAACACATGAAATGAATGACGTGAAGTTAACGTCCAAGTGAACGTTTCAGGCAATTTGTCCTTGTCTGATCAGCGAATTTCAGTTTAAATCGCAACATCGTATTTGTTGCGTTTTTTTTTAATAGTATATGTTACATTTTCCAGTTTCAGCCAATAGTATTATATGTTAAAACTATTTGAAACTGTCACTTCTAACGCAAGTCTGGCGTGCCCATGTTAAGAAGATGTGTTTCTAGATTCAGTGTTACTTGAGGAATTTGTGGTTCAAATCTGAGAGCGGAAAAATGAGCCACAGGAAACACACCAAAGTCCAACCACTGACAGATCTTTGAGAATCATGAGTGGCGCCAACCCTTCTTAGAGTGTCAGGAGTTTAAATGAGCCAGCTAACTTGTCTGGGCGGAAATACTTCCTACGATGATGTAGGGACCTGTGTTTTTTCGATATATGTGGTAAGGTTTCAGTGGTTCCTAATATTTTAATATCCAAGGACAACTTTTCCAACTGCATAAAATTTGAAACACTGGCTTATATGTAATATCGCAATGCCATACATAAACCTGAGTTATTTTTTTTTTACTCAATAGATGCCAGTTGAAGACCATGTTTTTTTACTCAATGGATGCCAGTTAAATACCATTTTTTACTCAATACATGCCAGCTGAATACCATGTTTTTTAATCAATAGATGCCAGCCGAATACCATGTTTTTACTCAATAGATACCAGCTGAATACCATGTTTTTTACTCAATAGATGCCAGCTGAATACCATGTTTTTTACTCAATAGATGCCAGCTGAATACCATGTTTTTTACTCAATAGATGCCAACTGAATACCATGTTTTTTACTCAATACATGCCAGCTGAATACCATGTTTTTTAATCAATAGATGCCAGCCGAATACCATGTTTTTTAATCAATAGATGCCAGTTGAATACCATGTTTTTTACTCAATAGATGCCAGCTGAATACCATGTTTTTTACTCAACAGATACCAGCTGAATACCATGTTTTTTACTCAACAGATGCCAGTTGAATACCATGTTTTTTACTCAATACATGCCAGCTGAATACCATGTTTTTTACTCAATAGATGCCAGCTGAATACCATGTTTTGTACTCAATAGATGCCAGCTGAATACCATGTTTTTTACTCAATAGATGCCAGTTGAATACCATGTTTTTTACTCAATAGATGCCAGCTGAATACCATGTTTTTTACTCAATAGATGCCAGGTGAATACCATGTTGATGCCACAGCCGCGGACCGTCCGATAATGTGCCGCGGACATCAGGTCCAAAATCACAGAAAAAAGTAATCTCTCTCTCTCTCTCAATCTTTAAGTGCACAAGGCACATGGGACTTCTGCAAGGGCTTTCCATAAACGCATGTCCTTCGCGCTCTCTCTCTCACTCTCTCTCTCAATCTTTAAGTGCACAAGGGGGCTTCTGCAAGGGCTTTCCACAGACGCCTGTCCTTCCCTCTCTCTCTCTCTCTCACTCTTCTCTCAATCTTTAAGTGCACAAGGCACAAGGGGCTTCTGCAAGGGTTTTCCACAAACGCTTGTCCTTCGCCTTCCACCCCTCCCCCCCCCCCCCCCCGTTCTTGCCCAGGTGAGCCTTCTAATACTTCTCTGTTGTTCTTCTTCATGTGCCCTTTGGTCTACTCTTACTCCTGCTTTCCTGAGGTGTCCACTTCAGTGCCATTCTTGCTAATGAGTTTCTGGCCATCGGGAGTGCATCCCCCAGCCATCGCTAATGTCCTTCCTCAGTATTCGAAGTCATTGGCTTCATCTGCATTTCTACCGGCAAGATACTATTTTCTTATAGTAACGCGCCAACATTGTCGTCTAACTCTACGTAAACACTTATTCTGGAAGAAATTCAGTTTCTTTTCTTTAGTTTTGGTGATTTTCCAACACTCACTTACGTAGAATAACACAGCTAGGACATTGCTCTTTAAATTTCCTGATTTTCGGTTTTCCTTGTGAGCTTTTTGAGAGTTCCATGTATTTTTTAGGACTTCGAAATCCTGGTTTGCTTTAATTAGCCTGCTGCTGCTGGTGTCCTCTTCCTTGCCTCCATCTTCTGCTACTCTGCTGACTAGACATACAATATTCCTTGACCCCCACCACTAACTTATTACTCAGAACACTGCTGTTTTTAACATTTTCTTCCGTTAACTTTGTCTTTCCTACTTTTACTTTTAGTTCTATTTTACTAGCAAAATGTAAATTACTAAACATTTTTAAAAATCTACCCACCCACCCACCCATCCATTCATTCATTAGCATGTCCCTTGGGGAACTTTGCCTCCCTAACAGCTCTTCTGAAGGTCTCTCGATTGTAAGCAAGATGACCTGCTGCTGGTTAAATTATTAATAAACTTTTACAAAAATCTTCACATTCAACTACACACTTATTCATTCGCCGATAAACATTCACAGCGTTTCTAATTTTCAAAGAGAATGCAGAATGCTGTACCCACAACAGCTTAAAGCTGTGATAACAATAACAGCTACACAAGACCAACACAAGATGACGTTTTGTTTTGTTTTTTTTTGTTCTATGAAACATTCATTCTCTTGTTTTGTTTTCTTTAAATTAAAAGTTAATTCACTTCCATTCTCTAACATAATAAATAAACCTAGAATTCACTTCCATTCTCTAACATTATAAACCTAGAAAATGAAAAACTCATTTTCAAAAATGTATTTTTTGTTTTTAAATATAACGTAATAACGTGTATAGAAATGTTAACATGGGGATTTAGGTATGGACTGCAGTGGCAACGTGGGGTGGATTTCTGCAAGGGTTCTCAAGCTTTCTACATCTAGGACCACTTCTCTAACTGCAGATATAAGCTGCGGAGCACCATCAACTTTTGTTCTTAATTCAAGAAACGGCACCTAATACCAGACTAACAAGGCAGACGCGGGCATCTAATACCAGACTAACATGGCAGACGTGGGCACTACGGACCGCTTATGGTCTGGTCTGCGGACCACATGTTGGGAACTAATTTACAGATTTAATCTAAAATCTGAATTCTTTTTAAAGGCAGATCTGCAAAAACCATTTTTTTTTTCAAATTCCAAAGCAGCAACTTCTTCTTCTCTTCCTTTCTTCTTCTTCTTCTTCGTCCGCTATTTTTGGTTTATTTTGTTTTTCTTTCTTTAAAATCTCTGAATTCTTTTTTTTTCCCTTTCCCAGTTTTCGAGTGATGTGTTTGTGTAAGCTATTACAAATAACATTTACGGGGTTGCAGATAACATTTACAGCAACCACAAATTAAATTTACCACTACCCAGTCTGCGGGAAATAAAACAGTAGACACGCACACACAAGGGGAAGTAAGCCAGCGCCGAGGGCTTTTCAAACTGCCAGTATATCTCTCGCATTATAAGCCCCGGGCATTGGTGGTTTAGTTAACCGGGAGACAAAATGGAGTTTGAACACCATTTTCCCTGCCTTAGTATGTGTATATATATATATATATATAATATATATATATATATATATATATATATATATATATGTCTGTGTATTATTATGTTATCATATCTTTCTCTTCAATCTTATAAAGTGTATTAGTTACAGTTACCAAAGCAACTCGGAGCTCTTTCCTCTTAGCCAGCGGTTCTCGTGTCTTTTTTCGATGCAATCCTACATCTCATGAAGAAGGAAAAAAAAATTAAAAGACTGAAATTCAAGCCCCACGCCCCCCCCCCCCCCCCAAATTATAATATATATCTTGTCGCAACCTTGTCTCAGACAGTCACTTGGCCCAAATTTGGGCCGCGACCCCAATTTGGGAACCACTGCTCGAGGCGTCTTTGTATTCACCAGCGACTGTTTTCCATTTTCTTTGTGTTGGCTTCCTTCAGGAAACTCCCATTTCTCCGCGCCTGTTTCTGTACTTCTAATCCTGCAAAAATGTTCTAGTTCTCCGCGGGATTTAAGCTAATGAAAGGAGGTATGAGACTCTATTCGAGCTCACGTGAGTCTCTCTCTCTCTCTCTCTCTTTCTTTCTCTCTCTCTCTATCTCTCTTTCTCTCTCGTTGTTTCAAGGACCGCATTGTCAGTTTTCCTTTCTTAAGTACCGGATAACTCGATCCAGTTTTTGCTCTCATCCAGCGGCCGAGGAGAGGTAAACCAAACGGTAAAACATTTGATTTTTCTCTACCTTCACTAGTGACTTTATTACAACTGGCACATTTTCTGGCTGGAGGCGGCAGGGGCGGCGAAAGAAAATAAGCAGACAGTAAATACGTGAATCCAGGGATTCCCCGGGCGCAAAACATACAGAAAAATATTTCAAGGGTTCCATGAGGGGCAAAAAGGTTGAGAACGGCTCATCTAGACAAAGACATGAGTCAATTCATCACATCGTCAACAAGAGCTCTTCACGCATTTTCTAGGTTCTCAGTCTATGCTTCCTTTGCTCGGGGTGGACACCTATATCTTTGGGGGAGAGGGGCGTGGCTGAAATAGACTGAAATAGCCCAGGGAGGATACAGACTTTCAATTAACAAATGAGTGCCCTATGAGAAAGATCCTTGTAAATATGTCTACCATTTAATGTTGTTTACTTTAACAATCAAACAGATAAAAGAAGGAGCAGAAGATCATTGTGCCAGGTGACACCATGGTTATCTGGCTCAGCTAACAAGATCTGGCCATCTCCCTGGTGCTCGCAGTAAGATGCTCTCAGCTTGCCCAACAAGGAAGAGCTGTCTGTTTCCTTCTTGGTGTATGTTGTTTCCTTCTTGGTGTATTTTGTTCTTAATTCAAGAAACGGCACCTAATACCAGACTAACAAGGCAGACGCGGGCACCTAATACCAGACTAACAAGGCAGACGCGGGCACCTAATACCAGACTAACATGGCAGACGTGGGCACTACGGACCGCTTATGGTCTGGTCTGCGGACCACATGTTGGGAACTAATTTACAGATTTAATCTAAAATCTGAATTCTTTTTAAAGGCAGATCTGCAAAAACCATTTTTTTTTCAAATTCCAAAGCAGCAACTTCTTCTTCTCTTCCTTCTTCTTCTTCTTCTTCGTCCGCTATTTTTGGTTTATTTTGTTTTCCTTTTCTTTAAAATCTCTGAATTCTTTTTTTTTTTTCCTTTCCCAGTTTTCGAGTGATGTGTTTGTGTAAGCTATTACAAATAACATTTACGGGGTTGCAGATAACATTTACAGCAACCACAAATTAAATTTACCACTACCCAGTCTGCGGGAAATAAAACAGTAGACACGCACACACAAGGGGAAGTAAGCCAGCGCCGAGGGCTTTTCAAACTGCCAGTATATCTCTCGCATTATAAGCCCCGGGCATTGGCGGTTTAGTTAACCGGGAGACAAAATGGAGTTTGAACACCATTTTCCCTGCCTTAGTATGTATATATATATATATATATATATATATATATATATATATATATATATATATATATATATATATATGTCTGTGTATTATTATGTTATCATATCTTTCTCTTCAATCTTATAAACTGTATTAGTTACAGTTACCAAAGCAACTCGGAGCTCTTTCCTCTTAGCCAGCGGTTCTCGTGTCTTTTTTCGATGCAATCCTACATCTCATGAAGAAGGAAAAAAAAAATTAAAAGACTGAAATTCAAGCCCCACGCCCCCCCCCCCCCCCCAAATTATAATATATATCTTGTCGCAACCTTGTCTCAGACAGTCACTTGGCCCAAATTTGGGCCGCGACCCCAATTTGGGAACCACTGCTCGAGGCGTCTTTGTATTCACCAGCGACTGTTTTCCATTTTCTTTGTGTTGGCTTCCTTCAGGAAACTCCCATTTCTCCGCGCCTGTTTCTGTACTTCTAATCCTGCAAAAATGTTCTAGCTCTCCGCGGGATTTAAGCTAATGAAAGGAGGTATGAGACTCTAATCGAGCTCACGTGAGTTCCTCTCTCTCTCTCTCTCTTTCTTTCTCTCTCTCTCTATCTCTCTCTCTTCTCTCTCTCTCTATCTCTCTTTCTCTCTCTCTCTATCTCTCTTCTCTCTCGTTGTTTCAAGGACCGCATTGTCAGTTTTCCTTTCTTAAGTACCGGATAACTCGATCCAGTTTTTGCTCTCATCCAGCGGCCGAGGAGAGGTAAACCAAACGGTAAAACATTTGATTTGTCTCTACCTTCACTAGTGACTTTATTACAACTGGCACATTTTCTGGCTGGAGGCGGCAGGGGCGGCGAAAGAAAATAAGCAGACAGTAAATACGTGAATCCAGGGATTCCCCGGGCGCAAAACATACAGAAAAATATTTCAAGGGTTCCATGAGGGGCAAAAAGGTTGAGAACGGCTCATCTAGACAAAGACATGAGTCAATTCATCACATCGTCAACAAGAGCTCTTCACGCATTTTCTAGGTTCTCAGTCTATGCTTCCTTTGCTCGGGGTGGACACCTATATCTTTGGGGGAGAGGGGCGTGGCTGAAATAGACTGAAATAGCCCAGGGAGGATACAGACTTTCAATTAACAAATGAGTGCCCTATGAGAAAGATCCTTGTAAATATGTCTACCATTTAATGTTGTTTACTTTAACAATCAAACAGTCAGATAAAAGAAGGAGCAGAAGATCATTGTGCCAGGTGACACCATGGTTATCTGGCTCAGCTAACAAGATCTGGCCATCTCCCTGGTGCTCGCAGTAAGATGCTCTCAGCTTGCCCAACAAGGAAGAGCTGTCTGTTTCCTTCTTGGTGTATGTTGTTTCCTTCTTGGTGTATGTTGTTTCCTTCTTGGTGTATGCCGTTTCCTTCTTGGTGTATTCTATTTCCTTCTTAGTGCATGTTGTGTCCTTCTTGGTGTATGTTGTGTCCTTCTTGGTGTATGTTGTGTCCTTCTTGGTGCACGTTGTTTCCTTCTTGGTGTATGTTGTGTCCTTCTTGGTGTATGTTGTGTCCTTCTTGGTGTATGTTGTGTCCTTCTTGGTGTATGTTGTGTCCTTCTTGGTGTATGTTGTGTCCTTCTTGGTGCATGTTTTCCTTCTTGGTGTATGTTTTTCCTTCTTGGTGTATGTTGTGTCCTTCTTGGTGTATGTTGTGTCCTTCTTGGTGTATGTTGTGTCCTTCTTGGTGTATGTTGTGTCCTTCTTGGTGTATGTTGTGTCCTTCTTGGTGTATGTTGTGTCCTTCTTGGTGCACGTTGTTTCCTTCTTGGTGTATGTTGTGTCCTTCTTGGTGCACGTTGTTTCCTTCTTGGTGTATGTTGTGTCCTTCTTGGTGTATGTTGTGTCCTTCTTGGTGTATGTTGTTTCCTTCTTGGTGCATGTTGTTTCCTTCTTGGTGTATGTTGTTTCCTTCTTGGTGTATGTTGTTTCCTTCTTGGTGTATGCTGTTTCCTTCTTGGTGCATGTTGTTTCCTTCTTGGTGCATGTTGTGTCCTTCTTGGTGTATGCTGTTTCCTTCTTGGTGTATGTTGTGTCCTTCTTGGTGCATGTTGTTTCCTTCTTGGTGTATGTTGTGTCCTTCTTGGTGCATGTTGTTTCCTTCTTGGTGCATGTTGTGTCCTTCTTGGTGTATTCTATTTCCTTCTTAGTGCATGTTGTGTCCTTCTTGGTGTATGCTGTTTCCTTCTTGGTGTATGTTGTGTCCTTCTTGGTGCATGTTGTTTCCTTCTTGGTGTATGTTGTGTCCTTCTTGGTGCATGTTGTTTCCTCCTTGGTGTATGCTGTTTCCTTCTTGGTGCATGTTGTTTCCTTCTTGGTGCATGTTGTGTCCTTCTTGGTGCATGTTGTGTCCTTCTTGGTGCACGTTGTGTCCTTCTTGGTGCATGTTGTGTCCTTCTTGGTGTATGTTGTGTCCTTCTTGGTGTATGTTGTTTCCTTCTTGGTGTATGTTGTGTCCTTCTTGATGTATGTTGTGTCCTTCTTGGTGTATGTTGTGTCCTTCTTGGTGTATGTTGTGTCCTTCTTGATGTATGTTGTTTCCTTCTTGGTGTATGTTGTGTCCTTCTTGGTGTATGCTGTTTCCTTCTTGGTGTATGTTGTGTCCTTCTTGGCGTATGTTGTGTCCTTCTTGGTGTATGTTGTGTCCTTCTTGGTGTATGTTGTGTCCTTCTTGATGTATGTTGTTTCCTTCTTGGTGTATGTTGTGTCCTTCTTGATGTATGTTGTTTCCTTCTTGGTGTATGTTGTGTCCTTCTTGGTGTATGTTGTGTCCTTCTTGGTGTATGTTGTGTCCTTCTTGGTGTATGTTGTGTCCTTCTTGGTGTATGTGTTTCCTTCTTGGTGTATGTTGTCCTTCTTGGTGTATGTTGTGTCCTTCTTGGTGTATGTTGTGTCCTTCTTGGTGTATGTTGTGTCCTTCTTGGTGTATGTTGTGTCCTTCTTGATGTATGTTGTTTCCTTCTTGGTGTATGTTGTGTCCTTCTTGGTGTATGTTGTGTCCTTCTTGGTGTATGCTGTTTCCTTCTTAGTGTATGCTGTTTCCTTCTTGGTGCATGTTGTGTCCTTCTTGGTGTATGTTGTGTCCTTCTTGGTGTATGTTGTTTCCTTCTTAGTGTATGCTGTTTCCTTCTTGGTGCATGTTGTGTCCTTCTTGGTGTATGTTGTGTCCTTCTTGGTGTATGTTGTGTCCTTCTTAGTGTATGCTGTTTCCTTCTTGATGTATGTTGTTTCCTTCTTGGTGTATGTTGTGTCCTTCTTGATGTATGTTGTTTCCTTCTTAGTGTATGCTGTTTCCTTCTTGATGTATGTTGTTTCCTTCTTGGTGTATGTTGTGTCCTTCTTGATGTATGCTGTTTCCTTCTTAGTGTATGCTGTTTCCTTCTTGGCGTATGCTGTTTCCTTCTTGGTGCATGTGGTTTGGTGGGAAGGGATGATATTGGGTTCGCTCTTGGTCTTCGACCAAATCGCAGTATTCTACTCCCTATCCGACAAGATATCTGTGTTCCAGCGTCTTTAGCAGATCGGCCGCTGAGAGAAAATACTGCGGCTCGGAACACAAGATAGACAGAAGAAGAGGAACAACAGCTATACTCAGATAAGGAAAACAGACAAAGGATTACTGGAAGCAGATTTTAGATGGACTTACCTTTATGGAATCAAAGCAGGCAACCACTCTGCCGTTCTGGACTTCGACATGAGGTGGAGGATGCGCAAACTTGCACTCATTATCCGAGCGAGAGCACTTGCTTCTCTGAAACTCTCGGCAAACCTCCAGGGTCAGCCACCTGGAGTCTTTGATCCCGGGGGTGGCTGCTGCGGGCACGATGACCATCTGCGTGGGGTTGTGGACCAGCTGGGCCATGGTAGCAGGTGACGGGGCTGGCGTCAGCAGCGTTGTAGTTGCCACTGCTGGGGCTGGTGGTGGGGTAACAGCGACGAAGGGGTGCTGGTTCAAGCCTCGGTCCCAGGGGGGCGAGGGAGACGGCGTGGGGAAGGTGTGTGCAGAAATACTCGCGGGTTGGCGGGGAACCCTGGTAAACAAAGAAGAAGAAGAAAACATGAGTTAAAAAATTTTAGTGATAACAAATATAAAACAGCATAGTCAACATTAACATAAAAACAGATTAACTGCATAATCTCCATTTAAAACAAAAGATACCAAATGCAACAGTAATACATTATATCCATTAAAATAATATGGACAATAAACATACTAATAACACAGCCTAAAGTTAATAGGACAAACAAAACAGAATAATAACAGTCTAAAACTAACAGTGCAACCAAACATAAGAATAACGCATTCTAAAGTTAATAAGACACACAAATATAAGAACAACACAGTCTCAAATTAACAGAACACACAAAATATTAGCAGTCTGAAATTAACAGAACAAATGAATATAAGAATAACAGTCTAAAATTAATAGGACAAATTAAGAATAACAAAAGAGTCTAAAATTAACAGGATTAAGGAGGAAAAAAACAGATGATGTACACAGTCCATATTAGAATAACATGGTCACAAGCAGAAGAATAACACAGTCTAAAATTAATAGATTAAAAATGATAAGAAGCTGATGAATAACGCTACATTAAACAAACAAAAAAAAACACGAGCTACATTAACCAAATAATAATAATAATAATAACAAACACATGAAAAGTAGAATCTATATTATATTATACGTCTGCAAATTTCTCTATAATCCTAGAAGATTTAATTTTTTTTTAATAGACTTTCTCTAAACCTACAAGTTCCTGGCAAGTCTAAATAAGCGAGCAGGGGAAGATAACCCAGTAACTCAAAACATTAACGGAAGCTTTCATCTATTTACAATGTTTCAACTCCCCGAATCAAGTCCAAATTATTGCCACCTATCAACTAGACAGATTCCCGATGTTAGAAACCTTGTGCCAGACCATTTTCATATAATGACATATTTCATCAGTGGACGTAATAACAACGACTCCACCATGAGCCGGCTACCCAGAGATGGTCAAGACCATGCCCCACATATTCGTAAGAGCAACATGAAAGAGCCTGATAATTTATGTTAGGATAGAACACCTCGGACTGTGTGTTACCAAAGTAACTCGGAGCTCTTAGCCAGAGTTTTGTTTGCCCCCGGGGTGGTGGACTCTGTCCAGAAGTCTGCTTCTAGAGATGTTCTCACCATTCGAGGTTGCAATCCTCATTTTCCAACCCAAGCTGCCTCCATGGAGGCCCTCCCTTGGTGTATGTTGTGTCCTTCTTGGTGTATGTTGTGTCCTTCTTAGTGTATGCTGTTTCCTTCTTGATGTATGTTGTTTCCTTCTTGGTGTATGTTGTGTCCTTCTTGATGTATGTTGTTTCCTTCTTAGTGTATGCTGTTTCCTTCTTGATGTATGTTGTTTCCTTCTTGGTGTATGTTGTGTCCTTCTTGATGTATGCTGTTTCCTTCTTAGTGTATGCTGTTTCCTTCTTGGCGTATGCTGTTTCCTTCTTGGTGCATGTGGTTTGGTGGGAAGGGATGATATTGGGTTCGCTCTTGGTCTTCGACCAAATCGCAGTATTCTACTCCCTATCCGACAAGATATCTGTGTTCCAGCGTCTTTAGCAGATCGGCCGCTGAGAGAAAATACTGCGGCTCGGAACACAAGATAGACAGAAGAAGAGGAACAACAGCTATACTCAGATAAGGAAAACAGACAAAGGATTACTGGAAGCAGATTTTAGATGGACTTACCTTTATGGAATCAAAGCAGGCAACCACTCTGCCGTTCTGGACTTCGACATGAGGTGGAGGATGCGCAAACTTGCACTCATTATCCGAGCGAGAGCACTTGCTTCTCTGAAACTCTCGGCAAACCTCCAGGGTCAGCCACCTGGAGTCTTTGATCCCGGGGGTGGCTGCTGCGGGCACGATGACCATCTGCGTGGGGTTGTGGACCAGCTGGGCCATGGTAGCAGGTGACGGGGCTGGCGTCAGCAGCGTTGTAGTTGCCACTGCTGGGGCTGGTGGTGGGGTAACAGCGACGAAGGGGTGCTGGTTCAAGCCTCGGTCCCAGGGGGGCGAGGGAGACGGCGTGGGGAAGGTGTGTGCAGAAATACTCGCGGGTTGGCGGGGAACCCTGGTAAACAAAGAAGAAGAAGAAAACATGAGTTAAAAAATTTTAGTGATAACAAATATAAAACAGCATAGTCAACATTAACATAAAAACAGATTAACTGCATAATCTCCATTTAAAACAAAAGATACCAAATGCAACAGTAATACATTATATCCATTAAAATAATATGGACAATAAACATACTAATAACACAGCCTAAAGTTAATAGGACAAACAAAACAGAATAATAACAGTCTAAAACTAACAGTGCAACCAAACATAAGAATAACGCATTCTAAAGTTAATAAGACACACAATATAAGAACAACACAGTCTCAAATTAACAGAACACACAAAATATTAGCAGTCTGAAATTAACAGAACAAATGAATATAAGAATAACAGTCTAAAATTAATAGGACAAATTAAGAATAACAAAAGAGTCTAAAATTAACAGGATTAAGGAGGGAAAAAAAACAGATGATGTACACAGTCCATATTAGAATAACATGGTCACAAGCAGAAGAATAACACAGTCTAAAATTAATAGATTAAAAATGATAAGAAGCTGATGAATAACGCTACATTAAACAAACAAAAAAAAACACGAGCTACATTAACCAAATAATAATAATAATAACAAACACATGAAAAGTAGAATCTATATTATATTATACGTCTGCAAATTTCTCTATAATCCTAGAAGATTTAATTTTTTTTTAATAGACTTTCTCTAAACCTACAAGTTCCTGGCAAGTCTAAATAAGCGAGCAGGGGAAGATAACCCAGTAACTCAAAACATTAACGGAAGCTTTCATCTATTTACAATGTTTCAACTCCCCGAATCAAGTCCAAATTATTGCCACCTATCAACTAGACAGATTCCCGATGTTAGAAACCTTGTGCCAGACCATTTTCATATAATGACATTAATATTTCATCAGTGGACGTAATAACAACGACTCCACCATGAGCCGGCTACCCAGAGATGGTCAAGACCATGCCCCCACATATTCGTAAGAGCAACATGAAAGAGCCTGATAATTTATGTTAGGATAGAACACCTCGGACTGTGTGTTACCAAAGTAACTCGGAGCTCTTAGCCAGAGTTTTGTTTGCCCCCGGGGTGGTGGACTCTGTCCAGAAGTCTGCTTCTAGAGATGTTCTCACCATTCGAGGTTGCAATCCTCATTTTCCAACCCAAGCTGCCTCCATGGAGGCCCTCCCTTATATTTATTTCCTTCTATGGGAAATATTCCCCCTAAATTCCTCCCTTGCAAAAACTCCTCCCCTTAGACCTGAAATTCCTCCCTTCTGAGAATCCCTGTTCCTGCGCTGCCTTCAGGGAACTCGAGCTCAACCAGTGTAACCTCATCCCTCGCATGAATCTATGTCTGTGTTTACAAACCGTCCGGGAGTTGGCAGCAAGAGATCTTACTCTAAAAACCAGCCAGGTGAATCGATATGCCAAATCTTCGTTTTCACTATCAGACTCTGAATGCTATTTCAGCTCCTTCATAAAGTGTATATTTCTACTGAATCCTAATCTAACCAAAATGTCTTCTGACATCGATTCAACGATTCTGCCAGCAACCGCAACACATTTAATGCCTGCGTCAGAAACTCGCCAACAAAAACATCTTGAATGTCTTTCTAGTAACTAACAATGGCAGGAGCAGGCGCTGTCCGTTTTGGCGATCAGCGACTCATAGCTGACGCAGCGTCAGGGTTGGCGACACATAGCTGACATGATAGCGTCAGGGTTGGCGGCCCATAGCTGACATGCTAGCGTCAGGGTTGGCGGCCCATAGCTGACATGCTAGCGTCAGGGTTGGCGGCCTATAGCTGACATGCTAGCGTCAGTGTTGGCGACCCATAGCTGATATGATAGCGTCAGGGTTGGCGACCCACAGCTGACATGCTAGCGTCAGGGTTGGCGACCCATAGCTGATATGATAACGTCAGGGTTGGCGACCCATAGCTGATATGATGGCGTCAGGGTTGGCGACCCATAGCTGATATGATAGCGTCAGGGTTGGCGACCCATAGCTGATATGATAGCGTCAGGGTTGGCGACTCACAGCTGACATGCTAGCGTCAGGGTTGGCGACCCACAGCTGACATGCTAGCGTCAGGGTTGGCGACCCACAACTGACATGATGAACCTGGTTCATATCTCCGTTGGTACCCCCCAGTAAATTGCCCAGCCTGGTTAAAGGGGCAGAGATCGCCACAGTCCCCATGTTGGTGGAGTCTGCTAAAGAAGTACTGCACACACCTTGCATTTTACCTCCCCTCAGAAACCGAAAGAAAAACCAAAAAAAGCCACTATAACCCGCTCCCAATCCGATACGATTATGTGCTTCAATATCTTAACCGCATCGCCCCCAAAGAACATCAGCTCTTAATTCCACGAAGAAGAAGAAGAAGAACTTATCGCTATTTACTTATTTACTGTAGCAAAGACTTACAGTCTAAACAGAACAGCATGAGTGAGAAAGGGTGGGGGTGGGGGTGGGAGGAGGCCGCACCACAGCACTATCTAATCCCTGCGTACAGTTATACAAACATCACAGCTACCCCGAGCCAAGTTTCCTTAAGCGAGGGCTTTTTCTAAACAGTTTACACGAAAGATAAATCTCGCGCTTTATGTTCCTCGCCTTAAATTACGCACACGTCGAGAATAAATCATCGTGCAACGGGTGAAAAATGTCCACTTTATCACTCATTAGGGCTGGAGTTTTTAACTGGAATATTATGAACTTCAAAACAACACCAGGACAGAATTAGCGAACTGCAGAAAACGGTGAGAAAATAGCGTCGAGTTCGTGATGGATGCACACAGCTGACCCTCTACATAAGATTTAGGTTACTAATTTTATACATAAAATTTAGATGACTGATATATATATAATGAAGATGACTGATCTTATTTATAAAATTTTAGTTGACTGACCTGATAAACAAACCAAAGATTTTAAAAGTTACACTCCTGTTAAACATGTGACCAGGCACTACTAAGTGATACTTAAACCGGCACTATCGAAGCATTAATAATCTGATTTTCAAAGGCTGGGTGTAACAAAATCAGTGAGAATTCACTACAGTTTTACAATATGTGAAGAGCTTTAATTCTTTCAAAACAGTTTATTGAACCGTAAAAGCTTTGAAAACAGAAGGAAACAAAAGGGACTATGATTTATTAAAACATTCAGAAATGTTAAGCCTATTTTTTGTTTAACACTTAAGACTTTTAGATGTTTTCTGTAACACCTAGGCTACAAGAGCAGTAGAAGCAAGAAAAGAGTATGAAAAGAATCATGGAAAATAAACCAAACAAAAAAGACTAGGGAAAAAAAACAGACCTAGCAAACAGACCATAAAAGACTACCAAGGAAAAAAAAATTGGGAAAACAGAAAAAAACTGACTTTTAAGAAACTAGAAACCATACAAAAAAAACGAGTAGACAAAAAGGACAACAGACAAAAAAATATGATTATAAAAAAAACAGAAAACAGAAAAATTATGATCTAAAAAAAACCACTGAAACAGACCACAACAAATATGAGTATAAAAAAAATTAGACAAAAATATGACCAAAAAAAAAAAAACTGGAAAACAGATAAAAATATGACTAGATGTAGAGGGAAAAAAACTGGAAAACATACCTAAAAAAAATTTGACTGGACGAAAAAGAAAAAAACAGGAAAACAAATTCTTAAAAAATATAACTAGAACATAAAACTGCTTTCTTACACAAACTGCTCTTGAATACACGCGAACATGGTGATGCTGCAGCAAAGCCTCGGCATAGACTGAATGTCTTCCACGATTGCGGGTGCAGAAATTAAGAGAAAGAAAAAAGCTAAAATGTTTCGTTTGCTGGTTTCGTTTGCATTTCATTTCCTTGTACATTTTTTCTGAAGTGGCTCGTCTTCTTGTAAGAGACCAAACAGGAATTGAAATATGTAGCTAGCTCTCTCTCACTCTCTCTCTCTCTCTCTACATCTTTACAGTTAGCTCTGGTGATTCACTTCCCATCGGAAACAGAAAGTTTTATGAGCAATAAGGCAAATAACATTCAATCCTATCTTCGAATTTCTCTTACTATCTTCTTCTTCTACTACTTGTTTTTCTTCTTCCTCTTCTTCTTTCCATTATTTTTCTTCTCCTCTTCTTCTTCCTCTTTTTCATCACCATTTCTTCTTCTCCTCCTCCTCTTCTTCTCCTCCTCCTCCTCCTTCTCCTCCCCTTCTTCTTCAACCCATGCCTATGCACAACATACTCTTTCAAATCCCACTGACTTCTGTAGCAACCGACTCCTTCTCAACTCCTTCTGGACCTTTTTTAACACTGTCATAGCTTGATCGGATCCCTTGAAACCCAGAAATGGAAACAAGATCTTCGAATTCTCTACAATTTTAGATATAAGCCTATTTTTACATCATGGGCCCTTTAGTGGGTTCCACGTTGTTTTGTGCGATCGGATTCGGCCTCGCCTTAATCTAAGCTACAATATCCTTGGACCCGCCTTGATCTAAACTACAATATCCTTGGACCCGCCTCAATCTAAGCTACAATATCCTTGGACCCGCCTTGATCTAAACTACAATATCATTGGACCCGCCTCAATCTAAGCTACAATATCATTGGACCCGCCTCAATCTAAGCTACAATATCCCTGGACCCGCCTTAATCTAAGCTACAATATCCTTGGACCCGCCTTGATCTAAACTACAATATCCTTGGACCCGCCTTGATCTAAACTATAATATCCTTTTACGTCTTCTGTGACTTTTAATTCTAGGTTCCTGATATTGTACCCAAAGACTAGAGATCTGAATGTCTAAATCTTCTTCAGCTGTGATGATGATGATGATGATGATGATGATGATGGTGGTGATGGTGGTGGTGGTTTTGATAATGGCTAAAGCGCTGACGTTAAGATGGCGAAGGCTTGGACGCAAAACGGCGAAGACTTACGAAAGATGGCGATGCCTGTGGCGAAAGATGGCGATGGCTGTGGCGATATAAGACATTCATTCATTCC
>CM019694.1:5088972-5100263 GCA_009760885.1 Achatina immaculata
TTGTTTAATAAATCAGAGAGAGAAAGAGAGAGAGAGAGAGAAGGGGTAGGAAAAGAGAGAGGAGTAGGGAGAGAGAGAGAAGGGTACAGAACGAGTAAGGAGAGAGAGCGAGAGAAGAACTTGGGGGAGAAAGAGAAAATGTAGAGAGAGACAGTGAAAGAGAAAGAGAGAGAGAGAGAGAGTCAGAGAGAGAAAATGACAGAGAGAATGTTGGGAGAGGGGAAGAGAGTATGAGAGAAAACGTTGGGAGAGGGAGAAGGGGTAGGGAGAGAGAAGGAGGGAAGGGATAGGTAGAAAGAAGGAGAGAAAGCGTAGGGAGAGTGAGGGAGTGAAAGGGTTAGGGAGAGATATGGAGGTAAGGGATAGGGAGAGAGAGAGAGAGAGGAGAGAGAGAAAGAGCAGAGATAGAGAGACTGTGTGGCACAAGACGCAGGCTCGAAAGTGCAAAATGTGGAACGAGGAGACAAACTATATTCGGCTGGAGCAGTGTTTCCCAGCGTGGGGCATTTTGAATACTTTGGAGGGCAATTTGAATATATGGAAGGGGGCAGTCAGAATATACCTATATTATACTTTTTAAACAAGTTTCGAATCTACCTGATATAATGCAAGAATCAACGAACGTGTTTTATTTTCAAAGAGTGAAGAACTAGACGCGCAGGCATAAGGAACAATAATCAACTTGCATATACTGTGAACTATAATAATTGCTGGTAATGCCCCACTATAGCAGTTAGATTCAACAATATCAACGTGTTTATTTCATACATGGTGTGTGTGTGGGGGGGGGGGGGCATCAAAATCTTTGCTGCATTGAGGCGGGGCATGATAAAAAAAAAAAAGGTTGGGAACCACTGAGTTAGAGTAACTGTTCCCTTCATCATTGGTCTATTATTTAACCAGCAACATTCTTGTTTAGAACTTCATTTTGTTTAAACTGTTCATTTCACATATTGTTAAACGATTCATTTCACATTTTGCTAACAGCCTCATTTTACATTCAGTAAAGAGTAAGAGCATGAAAATCAGAGCCGGGTGGCTGTACATGGATGCAGCAACAAAGTCGTGTAATTTTCTGCTAACATTCTGATGTCTTTCTGCTGACATTCTGATGTCTTTCTGCTAACATTCTGATGTCTTTCTGCTAACATTCTGATGTCTTTCTGCTAACATTCTGAGATCCTTCTGCTAACATTCTGATGTCTTTCTACTAACATTCTGATATCTTTCTGCTGTATGATTTAACATTTCTCATTATGTGGCTACACCCTAGTTTGCTTGATTCAGGTGAATCTGTCTTTTGTGTATGTGTGTGTGTGTGTGTGGGGGGGGGGGGGGGGGTGTCAGCGTTTCTTTGAGGAACAAGAGTTTGTTTGTCTTGGACTTAACAAAGAATGTTGAAAAAACTTACGCGACGATAGCTACACTTCGGCACTTTAGTTTGACAAGAACTTGTGATAACCGAAGATAGTCCTGCCAAGTTCTGAAGGTTATTGTCTCTTAAAACTGATTTGGTAAGACCCGTATAGTGAATCAGTGGAATTAAGGGAATTTAAATACTCCTATCTCAGGTTGTCAGGGCTGGGGGTTGTATATTTTAAGCTTGAAAAGGAGAGAAACAGAGAGGGTAAGAGAGAGAGAGAGGGAATATGGGGTAGGAGGAGTGAGGAGAGAGGGAGAGAGAAGGGTTGGGGAGAGAAGAGGTAGAGAGAAGGGGTAGGAAAAGAGAGACAAAGGGTAGAGAAAGAGAGACAGGGAGAGAGATGCAAGGGGGAGGGAGGGAGGAGAGAGACAAGGGATAAGAGAGACAAGGGATAAAGAGAAAGACAAGGATAGGGAGAGAGAGAAGGGGTAAGAAAAGAAGGGAAAAAATGAAGGGTAGATAGAGAGCGAAAAAGAGGAGGGGTAGGGAAGATGGAGAAATGGTATAGAGAGAGAAAGGGTAGGGGGAGAGAGAGAGAGAGAGAGGGAGGGAAAGCGTAGGGAGAAAGAAGGTAGGGAGATATGAAGAGAGAGAGAAAGAGAACGCGTAGAGAAAGAGAGGGAGACAAGAGAGAGAGAGAGGGGGGGGTGGGATTCTAGATAATTCAGTGATTATAGTTTCGAATCTACCTGATATAATGCAAGAATCAAAGAACGTGCTTTATTTTCAAAGAGTGAAGAACTAGACACGCAGGCATAAGGTTCTAGTGTTATATACATATAACGAACAATAAACAGCTTGCATATACTGTGAAACATAATAATTGCTGGTACTGCCCCACTATAGCAGTTAGATTCAACAATATCAGCGTGTCTTATTTCATACATTTTTTGTTCTCTGCTTATATCAATAAATTTTAGTTAGAATCTTCTGGATTAGGCACATTCTTTAAATACTGTGCCAGCAAGTGTGGGCGATCATGCTCCGACTACCACCACCATTATCACCACTGCTACTACTACTACTACTACTACTACTACTACTAATACTACTACCAGTACTATTTCTACTTCTACCACTAATACTACTACTTCTACCAATACTACCACTTCTACCAATACTACTACTTCTACTACCACTGCTACTACATCTACCACTACTACTATCTACCACTATTACTACTACTACTACTACTGCTACTTCTACCATTACTACTACAACTACTACTATTACTACATTGCGTATTACTCTTAAAACAGAAATATTTTTTAAAAAAGACGACTAGTATCACGACATTCTGTCCATCAATTTCATCACACAGTAACTCAGTAAAGCTTCTCTTTCAAACTGTAGACATCACTCGCCTGCTGTACACATCCCGGGACTATGATGAGCTGCTGGCTGTTTGGAAAGGCTGGAGGGACCAGACAGGGAAAAAGATGAGAAATCTGTACACAAGATATGTGGAACTCAGCAACGAAGCTGTCCAGTTCTTGGGTACGTAGAAGATCAGATACACATCTGCGTGTAACGTAACTTTCCATAGTTTTGAGCAAGGAGTTTCTGATGTTGAGTAAGTTAATGAAGTAATGAAGGTCTTCTTCTTCTTCTTCTTCGTCTTCTTCTTCTTCTTCAGTCATATTCTCTTTTTATTATTTTGGTTTCTACTCCCCTTCTCTTTTCATTTTTTTCCTTCCACGCTTCCATTTCGTTCTCTTCCTCTTCAATTTTTTTCTCCTCTTCTTCTTCTCTTGTTTTCTCCTCCTCCTGTGCTCTTCTTCTAATTCTTCCTCTTCATCCTCTCTTCTACTTCTTTCTCCTCCACTCTTCTTTCTCTTCCTCCTTTTCTCTTCTACATCTTCTCCTCATCCTCCTTACTCTCTTTTTCTCCTCCTCCTTTCCACGTCTACCTACTCTCTCTCATCTGCTATTTCTTTCTCCTTCTCTCTCCTCTTCTACTTTTTTCTACTCTTCTCCTCATTTTGCTCTTCTTCATCGTTCTTAATCTCTTATATTCTTCTTCTACAATTCCTCCTTCTTCTTCTTGTCCTAATTTTTTCTTCCTCTCCATCTCATATTCCTGTTCTTCTCTCTCTCTCCGCCTTCTTCTTTTCATCCTCTTCTTCCTCCTACTTCTTCTTCTTCTGATGTCTGTGTAGCTATAAAGCAATGTTCTACTGAAACCGAAGCTTGATAATGCTGCTATACACAGGCATCATGTTGGATAGAGAGAGAGGGAGAGAGAGGAGAGAGAGGGGGAGAGAGAGGGAAATAACAGGGAGAGAAGCAGTAGGTGAGAGAGGAAGCTCTATGACAGTGGAGTCTGCTAAGGAAGTATTACACCCCCCCCCTTTTTTTTTTGCATTTTAGCAGCACTCTGGGACTGAAAAAAATATCTGTCATGACCCGCTCCCAAACCGACACAAGGCTGAGCATCAACATCTCCACAGCGTCGGCTGCAAAGAATACAAGTTGCCACTTTCTGAAAGACTTCACAGAATGATGAATTTTATTTTTTAAAAAGCCAACTTCAAGAAGGAATCAGATCTTGGTGCTGAACTTTTATTCGTTACCTTACTATCAGCTTACTATCTTCTTCCTATCATCTTACTATCATCTTCTTTAGCAGGCGTTGGCGGTCATGTTTCTCTTTAGATAACAGTCCTTGATATTTTTATTGTGCCATAGCTTTAATGAGAATGGGCAGGTTTGGAAACATCATAACAACAGGAAAGATAAATGGCAAGAGAAGCATGGAAAGATCAAGAGGAAAAAAAAATCACGGATAGTCTAACAAATAAAAAGTCACCAAATGAGCTGATGGAAAACATCAAAAATCAAGATCTGTTGAGAAACATGCCCGCCAATTCTTACCAGCATGGCACCCAGAGTGCTGATGACCAGACTGCCCGGCTTAGTATACTAAGGTTATTTTATGGAATTTTTCAACCCTAAACATGGGAGCAAAACTGATTATGGTCATTAGTTTCGGACCCACGAGATGCGGCGATATTGTGTAAATATATGAAATAGAAGAGTGACAAGCCGATAAGAGAATAGGGACAAAGGAGGAGTCAATATAGAAAACAGGAACAAAGAAGATGCCAGTATTTTTAAAAAAAAAACTGAGACAAAGTAGGGATCAGCACAGAAAACAGAGAAAAAGAAGTCGGTATTGTAAACAGGGACAAAGAAGGGGTCAGTGTGTAGAAAACAGAAGCAAAGATGGAGTCAGTAGTCTAAGACATAGACAAAGAAAGGTCAGTACAGAAAATAGGGACAAACAATGGGTCAGTATAGAAAACAGGGACAAAGAAGAGATTAGTATACAAAACATGGACAAAAAAAGGGGTTAGAATAAAAAAAAACAGGGACACAGAAAGGGTCAAGATGGGAAACAGGGAAACAGGAACAAAGATGGGGTCAAAATATAAAACAGGGACAAAGTAGGGGTCAGTATTTAAAAAAAAACTGGAACAAATAAGGGGCATGACTTGCAGAAGTTTTGTAAGTTGTTGATGGATTTTTTTTTTCTGTTTTGCTATTGCTTCCTCCATAGACCTGAGCCACTGTCGTTAGCTTGACACTGAATCTTGAAATCTATCTTACCTAGTCAGCCACTGACGGTCTGTGTTTAGAAGTATATATTCAATGAAGTAGATTTTTTAAAAGTCCCGTTTGGTAAAGTAGACACATCTATATTCAACAACAGTATGACTAATTGTATCTTAGGGTACAAGGATGCGGGAGAAGAATGGAGGTCTGGCTACGAGTCGGACACGTTCATAGGTGACGTGCAGGACATGTTTGACCAGGTATCCCCTCTGTACGAACAGCTTCACGCTTATGTAAGAAGGCGCTTAAAGCAGATGTATGGAGAGGACAAATTTCCAGCCACTGGCCATATCCCGGCTCATATCTTGGGTTCGTACCATTTCGTCTAAGCATTATCTTGTTCTTTTCTGGTTTTTAAAACAAACCTCGGTTGTTGTGTGTATGGAACAGTGTTTGTTCTTCATTTGTATGCACTCGTCTTGCTTTCTGTCATTCTTTTTTCTATCAACTTTCCTCACTCTTTCTGTCTTATTTTTTGTGAAACTGAACAATATTCCTCCATCTAATTTTATCACAATACTAGTACCGCAGTAAGAGTGTTAATTTAGACATAGGCATCTCTCGGGGGAAAATGGAATGATAAATTGACTCAGTAGCGATCTATATGCAAAAATCGGTACCTTACACTTGTGTTAGGAGAATGTCTCTGAAAGTAGAAAATTTATTCCTTGAAAGGCGAGGCATACCATACTACACTGTACAGACAGTACAAGAAAGTCCCATATGTTGCAGTGAATACGGCTATGCCTCCATTTCACATTTTGAGAAATCTCAGTCTTTGTAATGTAATGATATGTCAATGTTTTCAATTTTCCTCTGTACTGTATTTAATCTCTTCCTTAACGATATCTTTAGTGTTTATCATAATGTTTATCTCGGTGTTTTCATTAATATTTGCATCATGTTTTTTTTCGTAATGGTTGCTTCAATGCTTTTCGTGTTTTCGTCTGCGTTTTTCATAACTTTTACATCGATGTTTTCCATGTTGACTTCAATGTTCCGCTTATATTGACCTCAATGTTCCGCTTAATATTGACCTCAATGTTCCGCTTAATATTGACCTCAATGTTCCGCTTAATGCTGATCTCGGCGTCTTTCATAACATTTACCTCAGTATTTTTCATAATGTTCACTGAAATGTTAACCACAATATTTTCAACCATTCAGGCAACATGTGGGCTCAGCAATGGGAAAACATAATTGATATCTTGAAGCCTTACAAGAACAAAACGGCGATGGATGTTACCCCAGAAATGGTAGCCCAGGTATGATCTTATTCTTTCTTGCTTAAACTTAAGGCTAAGTTAATCCAGGAGATCGAAATCTTCTATACTTAAACATAAGGCTTAGCAAAATCAGGAGACTTTATTTTTTTTCGCACTTAAAAAGTTAAGTCTGAATAGGTGACATGCTAGAATCAGGGTTGGAGAACAATGGCTGGTCAAGACCCTGTCCCACATATCTCTCTTGACACCTCCAGTAATAGGCCTAGCCTGGCTAAACGAGCAGGGATCACTATAGTCCCCATGGCAATGGAGTCCGCTAAAGAAGTATTGCACGCCCCCTTCATTTTAGCTGTGCTCAGGAATTGAAAAAATAGCTGCCATGGCCCTCTCTCAAACAAATACAATGCTGTACCTCAGCATATCAACAGAATGAGCTGCAAAGAACATCACCTTGCAGTTACTGGACAAAGAAGAAGAAGAAGTAGAGGGAAGAAGGAGAAAGAAGAAGGAGGAGGAGGAAGAAGAAGAAGAACAAGAACAGGAAGAAAGAAGAGAAGAAGAAGAAGAAGAAGAAGAAGAAGCTAGAAATTAAGGCTGAGCTAGATCAAGAGATCTTATTCTTCCATGTTTAAGCTTAACTGAGGCTAAGCTAAATCAGGATTTTTTTTCTTTATAGCTCAGCAATAAACAGTCTTTTAAAATCACAGCAATGCATATATCCTTTCTCCTGTTCGTCCAAATTAATATTAGTTGGCATCACAACACTTGGACTTGCATTGAATGGGATTGATTGATTGATTGATTGATTGATCTTTATTTCAAAAGGGTTAAGAATTGGGCACGCAAGCCCGTCTGACATTCTGCCCTTTATCATACATCTTCATAGTTCATGATATTTTCCCAAGTTTCAAACAGCCTCTTCACATCACATTTTCCAGTGAATGTTAAAACAGTACAGTACTTTTCTTGCAAAAAGGTACGGTTTCATATTAACATTCATTTGTGATTTGAAAAATAACAAACCTTCTCTTTCACGCTGTCTTGCCATCCTTTTCTTTTCCTTAACTCTGGGGTGGTCATACCAACATCATGTTCCATATCCATTATTTATCTTAGTGCAATATTTTATGAAACATTGTCTCACTGTTTTCCGCAGAACTACACAGTGGACAAAATTTTCCGGACTGCCGAGGGTTTTTTCACTTCCCTTGGTTTTGATGAGATGGTTCCCAGCTTCTGGAACCTCTCTATGAGAGAAAGGCCCAGTGATGGCCGAGAGGTTGTATGCCATGCGTCTGCCTGGGATTTCTACACTGGGGATGATTTTAGGTTTGAGATGTTGTAGATGTCTATGAAGAGAAAATGTGTACTGAAGTGTTGTATATCAGACATGTAAATGACATATAGATACTGATTATGTATTTGTCTCAGATTGGCTGGTATACCCAAGCTGCTTTCATAACTGTTTTGTTTTTCTTTCATTTTTTTCCATTCATTTATTATTTATATTTTCCTTATTTACTCTTTAACGTCTGAGATCATTTTCTCTCTATTTATTCTTATCTTCCAGTTATTATCTCATTTATTTTTTTTCCATTTTGAAATCTTACCTATTCAGCACCAGGTGCTGAGTGTGCTTATCTGTCTTAGTGAAGGCTGACATTACAGTCTCAGCTTCAATCTTCCCAGAAGCATAAATTGGTATTTGGCTCCTCTTACAGCTGTGAAGGCAAAATGTTCAGGCATGAAACTGACCATGTCATCCTCAGCTGTCCTCAGCAAGTCATGGAAACTATAAATAATAGCACCATATGTCCTGTATGACTCAACAACACATCATTTATCTTTATCTTATCTTCCTCTGGTCTTATCATTGACAACGTACCACATCTCCTTGTCTTCTAATCCCTTGAGTTGCTGAGATCTGCTTTTTAATTTGACCTTCTTTTGTTTTATATCTCCTTTTTTTTCTTTTGTTGTCTCCTCTTATTCTCCGCTTGTTCTCTCTATCCTTATGTTGTCTTTCAGATCATTTCATATTCTTAAACTTGCTCTTCTGGTACTCCTCTTTACTGTGTCATATTTCTGTTCAGGTTCCACAGCTCATTTCATTCACTTTCAACCATTCTTCTCTCATCTTCATCATATTTCTCTTTTTTGTTTCACTTGCTGCACCAAAATTATAATTAGAAAATCCTCCATTTCCTGTTTGAAAAGTTTGAGTTTGGATACCTCTGGAACTGTGTTGTGTTATTTCCTCTTTTGGAGACTAATTCATTGCTGTTGCTATATTCTCCATTCACCGTTTGCATCACAAGAACCTCAAAATATTGTTGAACATTTAGAAAAAGTTACCTAGAAAACAGAGTTACCAAAAAAAAAAAAAACCAGTTTAATTATGACTGGAGAAAGTAATACTGAATTTAGTTGTGCTTGGAAAAAATGTAGAAATCAGATCTGTGTAGAGCAAGCTAGGAAAAAAATGAATTTAGCTATCATCATCATCATCATCATATTCATCATCGCCTTTCACTCCCTTGAGAGCATAGGCTACGGATAAAGGCTCATCCCTGTTCTTGGAATTATTCTCTGCTTCCTTCCATGTGTACCCCTTGTCTGTGAGCACTGTCATAATTTCTTTTCTCCAGGTAAGTCTAGGTCTTCCACATTTTCTGTTTCCTTGAGGATTTCATGTCAGTGCCTGCCTCCCTTTGCTGGTGTTGGTTTCCTCAGTGTGTGGTCAATCTACCTCCACTTCCTAGATGTGATTTGTAGGTTCATAGGTTCTTGTCCTGCCCAAGACTTCCTCATTTCTGATCTTGTCTTGCCATTTAATGTTTAAAATCCTCCTCAAGCAGTAGTTCATGAATGTTTGTATCCTCTGTTGTATTGTCTTGGTCATAACCCATGTCTCTGCACCATATAGCAGGACAGTCTTTACGTTTGTAAAGCCTAAGTTTAGTTCTTGTTTTGATGTTCTTAGATGACCACATTTTGTTAATTGTTGAATTTAGCTATGCTTGTAGCAAAATGAGAAAAAAGTACTGAACTTAGCTTCATGTGCAACAAAGTGGGGGGAAAAAAATTACTGAATTTACAGTCGCTGTGCTTGGAGGGAACTGGTTAAAAAAGGAACAGAATTTGTGATGTTTGAAGAACACTGGGAACAAAATTATTTATTTAGTTTGGCTTGGAGAACACTGGAAAAAATAATAATTTATTTAGTTTGGCTTGGAGAACACTGGAAAAAATAATAATTTATTTAGTTTGGCTTGGAGAACACTGGAAAAAATAATAATTTATTTAGTTTGGCTTGGAGAACACTGGAAAAAATAATTATTTATTTAGTTTGGCTTGGAGAACACTGGAAAAAAATATTTTTTTAGTTTAGCTTGGAGAACACTGCAAAAAATAATTATTTATTTAGTTTAGCTTGGAGAACACTGCAAAAAATAATTATTTATTTAGTTTAGCTTGGAGAACACTGCAAAAAATAATTATTTATTTAGTTTAGCTTGGAGAACACTGCAAAAAATAATAATTTATTTAGTTTGGCTTGGAGAACACTGCAAAAAATAATAATTTATTTAGTTTAGCTTGGAGAACACTGCAAAAAATAATAATTTATTTAGTTTAGCTTGGAGAACACTGCAAAAAATATTAATTTATTTAGTTTAGCTTGGAGAACACTGCAAAAAATAATAATTTATTTAGTTTAGCTTGGAGAACACTGCAAAAAATAATTATTTATTTAGTTTAGCTTGGAGAACACTGGAAAAAATAATAATTTATTTAGTTTGGCTTGGAGAACACTGCAAAAAATAATTATTTATTTAGTTTGGCTTGGAGAACACTGCAAAAAATAATTATTTATTTAGTTTGGCTTGGAGAACACTGCAAAACATAATAATAATTTATTTAGTTACACTTGGAGAACACTGGAAAAAAATAATGAATTTAGTTACACTTGGAGAACACTGGAAAAAAATAATGAATTTAGTTACACTTGGAGAACACTGGAAAAAATAATGAATTTAGTTACACTTGGAGAACACTGGAAAAAAATAATGAATTTAGTTACACTTGGAGAACACTGGAAAAAATAATAATATATTTAGTTTAGCTTGGAGAACACTGGAAAAAATAATAATATATTTAGTTTGGCTTGGATAAAACTGGAAAATATATAAGCAGAAAACTCTCTAACGTAGAGAGCGGAACAACAGATCATCAGAGGAAGTACCCCCCCTCAGACAAGTGTTTCGGCCCATTAAACTCCTGACACTCTAAGGGGGTGGGCCCCTCTGGGTCATGTCTCCCAGAGGTCTTGTAATGTTGCTTTTTTTTTTCCAGTTCCGGGGTTGAACCTATGATCTTTCAGTTGCCACTGCACTTTTTTTTAAGTGCGTCTTTAGCGATTTAGCTACGGAGAACTGGTATTGGTTGTGGCAAATGAAATTACTTATGTTCCCAATGCTTGTTTTGCATACTCCACAGCCAGCATGAGGCCTTTTCTGCTGTTTCTGAAAGGCTTCTCAATGCCCTTGCTCTTGCTTGTCCCTTTATGCCCAGTTGCTTACATAGGTCATATGCTGATGTTGCTACGAATCCTCTTGCTCCCACTTCTACAGCTATCACTTTTGCCCTGATTCCTGCCCCCTGCCTCAGTTGCTTGACCAGATCATTGTACTTCTCCAATTTGAATAAATGCTGTTCCTCTATTCTAGTTTCGTATGGGACCATAAGCTCGATCATTATTAATTCATGTTTTTCTGTGGAGTACACTACAATGTCCGGTCGCATTCCTGTATTCTTGATGGCAGTCGGGTATCTCTTCTTCCTGGAAGGTCCGCTATCACATCCCAGTCATTTGTACCATCTAGCAATGATGGTAAAGGAATGTCCCTGATTTCAATATTTGATGTCGTACCAGCACCTATGAAGTATTTAGTTGGGACCTCAACTCTTTTGCTGTTATTTGCTTTATCTTTTGCCCTGCCTACGATGGCTACTAGTTCCTGCAACAC